>OY848918.1:600000-970000 GCA_963693285.1 Xestospongia muta
ATTTATAGGACGATATCCAATAGTAATAGAAGATATATTATTGGCTCCCAAATAATTGAAGTTAATTATAATATTAAACTCATTAGTATCTGTTCTTGTTGAAGATAATGACTGAATAGAAGGATCTAGAATATATTGTAGTAATGAGGTCACAATAATCTTGTTATTATAGGGACTTACTTGTTGTCATTGTATTAAATCCAGTCACTTCACTATTATTAATAAATCCATCCTCATTAGTTACTGATATATAAACACTATATGATGTAGCTGGTACTAAGTTATTAAATGTACAGTTAGTAGTGCTACCATTGACATGAACTACAGTCAGTGGATGACCAGATTTATCTAATAATGTAACACTAATAATGTCAGGAACATCATCAGTATTAACATTAGTATGTGACCATGTTATAACACTTTGATATGGTGTAGTATGTATAGATTGTATCTGAGGAAGAGCTGGAAGAACTAAGAAAAGAGAAACTCTTTAACAACTGATCACAACACTACATACACTAATATATATATATATTGTACAATGTATTATACTTACCAATGACATCAACTTCAAATGTATATTCTACACTTGATTGTTGTAGTATAGTGGGTGGAGTCAAGTGTGATATGTTACCAAAAGAACTTTCTATGACAACACGATACTCTCCCTTGTCCCCTCGTCTTGAGATATGGAGTGTAGTGGAACCATTTGTTTCAGATAAAGTGGAGGACCAACTCTCATTAATTATGTTATTATCTTTATACCAAATAATGGAATGACCTCCTGGGGAGTAGTTCTCAAATGTTATTGTAAAGTTTGTATTGTTAGGACCATATGCTAATACTTTAGGTTGTGGGTGGGACAAGATTTTAGGTCTCACTATAACAATATAGTATAATATATTATAAGTGTTTGATATATTGACTTACCTAGTACATGTAGTGTGGTACTATATGTCTTAGTAGCCCCCAGTATTGTTACTGCACAGTTATATAATCCCTCATCATTGAGTTCAGTAGAATTGAATGTACCAGTGTGGCTAATATTATCTTTTGTCCAACTCTTACTAATATTATAAGCATCACTAGTACATTGAAGCATGTAAAAATTATGTAAGTAAGTGAACTGATGTTCTGGTACTTGTATACAACCACTATCTGTAATAAGAGATATCAATATATTTATTAGTATGTATATAAGTACTACTTACCAATCACAGTAAATGTTCGAGACTTATTTCCACAGTAATGTCCATTTTCATAACCATGACATGTATATATACCACTGTTGTTTAAATGATTTGAATTTATACTCCAAGAAACAGAAGGTAATGTGTCAGTTGTGATGACTGAACCATTATGTAACCATTGATTATCAAGAACACTCTGTTGACCCCCAATAAACAAAGAGCAAGTCCATGATTGTTGATAGGTGTCCCCAGTAAATATACTTGATATGTAAGGACCATGAATGTTTACTAAAGAAAGGCATAGATACTTAGTTCATAATCCAACATTGTATAGATCCACCCTCTTTTCATATAACACCATATCATATATATATATATCACAGATCAGATCCACCCTCAATTGTCTATAACACCTCAACTTATCATATTACAATGTTATAATGATTGTTATATATAAAACACAAACACTCAATACATTTATTTGTCAATAATTGGACACATGTAGGGACTTTATATATTATAGAAGTAACTTTAGACTATACAACAGTCAGGGAAGTCCATTACACATTATAACAGTGACCACTTCAATAAAGACTGTTTAGTATACTGAACATTGAAACAATTAAATAAAAGTTAATATTGTATGTCCACAATGAAAAATATGATAAACTGTTTGTGTAGAAAATGATAAACTCTACTTACTGAACACAATTATATTTATACCAAAGAGGTTTCATTATAATAGTTTAGTATGTGGTAATGTTGTAAACCACAAGTAAACAAGCTCTTGAACAGTAAATATAAACAAATAATATATATAAAGTACAGTGGGTATTTTGTTAGGTCTTGTCTGGTCTCAATAGACCTAGTGACCTCCAGTAACTGATATGGGGGGTCTAATTCTCAATTGTAAACATTGTATTATAACAAACATTGAAAAGTGTTAATGAAGCTCGTGAATATTGTTAAAACTATCAATTTGAGTAAGCGAAAAAGAATAATAAAGGTGGGTGTGACCTACTCCATGAATTATTGGCTTCGAAGAATAGCAATGATGTTAAAAATAAGTGTTATTAAAGAACATTAATACATTATACTCTATTATACATCATAATATAATACCGTATCATTATAATAACAAAGACATTACTGATTGTGAAATAATAAATATTTATTAAAAGATAGAGAGACTGGTCTTACACTTTATCATAATATATTTCCAACCTATAACTCAATAATTCTATATTCAGTTCCAATATAAATATAGTCAGTACATTATCATTAACAGTAGACAACAAATCATTGTTATTATATATTATAAACTGTGATTTTATTAATACTAAAGTGATGCTGTGAGTACTGAACTAGATCTATTGCAGTATATAAATAACTCTATACTGTCTCTACACAGCTATAGACTCTAAGTCATTTGTTACAGATATTGTATAGCATTGTGTTATCTGCAGTACTGTAGCCACTCCTTAGAATATTCCCAACATTTTCAAGATACATTTTATGTTTGTTATTTGCAGTACTTACCAGAACATGCAGCATTGACACTGTAAATACCTCCAGAGATCAGTAGTAGAAAGAACACTGTTGCTATAAAGAGAACCATCTTTTGCTGAACTGAGTAACCGAGTATTGTGTAATAATGAATTATTCATTATATATATGACGTCATGTTTCCACTACAAAATATGTTTATTATTATTAAATTCATTGTTATTCTGACCAAGAGATCAGTCAGATCACTCTATCACACAGAGCAATAGTTAACTATAAGTATGTAGTAATATTATTATCTGTTGGTAACTGATGATCTCTCATAACAAGACCTACAATAAAGTCATATTATGTAATATACTATAAGAGTACTTACTGTCATGATAGTTCTCAGGAGAGTCTTCTTCAACATAACCAGGTAATAGTTCTTCATTATGACATCCTATCTGGTGTTGAGGATATTGTTCTGTTTTTGGTGAAAAATGAAGTATATCAAGTACACTATTCTATCAGTAGATGGGAGAGGAGCTTGATTTTGCTTTTTCAAAAATTTCTGATAACATTGTTATATATGTTCTTGTGTATTTCAGTGTTATCACTTCATCATGAAGTAATGTTACTATTTCAGAATAATCAGAAGTGGCAGTAGAGATGGCAGTAGAGTTATCACTGTGATATTAGTAATGATAGAGTCATTAGTAAAATATCAATATGTACCCAGTATTGTTTGTTGATTGTGTTATCCCAGATACAATGAGAACTCCAGAGGATTTAGTAGCTAAGTCTACAGTGAACATGATATAGTAGAAATCTTATTACATAACTCGACTCATTGTGACCATTTCTTCCTTTACATTATACATTATTTCGTAATCATCAAGAATTACATTTTCTATAAACAATTCTAATAAATGATATACCACATATTAGTTATGTTTCTCCAAATATTTATGTTTAGAAGGTTTACTGTATTACTATCTCATACTTAAATTAAATATCAATGGATCACTCTATCCAACATTATTACTGAATATAGTAGAAAGAGTACACTGTTCATGTCGAGGAGCTGAGAGTGGTTGGCTATCTGTTATGTTCTTAGGTTGAATTGTATAGTTCACCAGATATGTTTTATTAGATATAACTACATCATCACATTGTACAGTGACTGTAGCATTCTCTGGAGCTTCAGATGAACAGTCCAGAATAATCTACAGTAACTATGGTAATCATATAGTAACCACTATTGGATAGACTCACTGGTATATTAAACATCAAGTTGACTTCTTAATTTATATAGGACAGAATAGTAAATATAGTATTTTCTTTGGCAGATCTTGGAGCTAAAATGACATGATAAAATAAACACACATATTAGTTATTTTAACTAACCTCTTTGAAAAGAGAAGGTACTATTGTTATGTTCTCCTTCACCCAGTTCATTTATACCATATATGGTATATGTATATCGATGATAAAATATTTCCTGATCTTCATACTTGTATTCATTTCCATTAATAGATACATTTTGGTAATGGTCCTTCATTATGATATCCTATCTGGTGTTGAGGTGATACCAATATTGGCTCTACTTCACTGGTACTGGTAAGAGAAGACGTTATTCCTCCAGTGATCTCTTTATCATCTATGTCTGTTTGGTAGTATCTGATGTCTTGTTAGTTTAGCTGGTATAGGACATCTGATGTCTTGTTAGTTTAGCTGGTATAGGACATTGTATATCATCATCTTGTACATTAGCTGGTATAGGAGGTGGTATATCATCATCTTGTACATTAGCTTGTATAGGAGGTGGTATATCCTCATCTTGTACATTAGCTGGTATTATAGTAACATTAGATATTGATGGCTCTATATCATCATAAGATGGAGGATGTTGTTCTGTTTTTGGTGGAAAATGATGTATATTAGAATATTCCACACTATCATTAGATGGAGGCGGAGCTTTAGGTTGCTTCTTAGAAAATGTTTGAATTTCTTACTGTTTCTTTTTTCTACACAATAAAATAATATTATATATAATCTCTTAATATTATTATTACTTCAATAGAAACTGGACTCTCTTCTATTTCCATACTCTCAGAACTCATAGTATATATGTTATTAACTGAGTACTGTCAATCTATAATATTAATAATAATAGTAATATTAACAATGTATTATATAGAAACTTACTGATGGTCTACTATCAGCAAATGCTAATAAATGTTGGGAATATTTTAAGGAGTGGCTACAGTACTCCAGATAACATAATGCTATACAGTGTCTGTAATAAATGACTTAGAGTCTATAGCTGTGTAGAGACAATATAGAGAGTTATTGATATATTGCAATAGATCTAGTTCAGCAATCACAGCATCAGTTCAGTATTAATATAATGACAGGTTTATAATATAATAACAATGATTAATTATCTTCTGTTAGTGATGATGTACTATATATCATAATGAAACTATATTACTGTGAAGTAATAAATATTATTAAAAGATAGAGAGACTGGTCTTACACTTTCATCATAAAATGTTTCAAATCTATAACTCAATAATTCTATATTCAGTCCCAATATAAATATAGTCAGTATATCATCACTAACAGTAGACAAACAGTCATTGTTATTATATATTATAAACTATGATTATATTAATACTGAACTAATGCTGTGAGTAGTGAACTAGATCTATTGCAGTATATCAATAACTCTCTATACTGTCTTTACACAGCTATAGTCTCTAAGTCATTTATTACAGACACTACATTGTGTTATGTTAAAGTATTTACAAGACATATTTTGTGTTTATTGTCTGCAGTACTTACCAGAGCACGTAGCATTGACACTATAGATATCTCCAGAGACCAGTAGTAGTGCAGGTAAGTAGTAGTATTGTTATCTCTTGATAACTTCAGTTAATATCAATGATACTAAACTACTTTATACAGTACAATTATTAACGAATTCAACTACTAACAAGCTATATATTTCATTTTAACTCAGTCTAGTCAGTTCATCAGTACTACTATAATTAATATTATTACTATATCTACCACTATACCAGTAATAATAGCTGTGACAATAATAGTGGCTATAATCATTGTCATTATTATTATCACAACTCTCAAGAGATCTCAACAAAGTATATATATATATTCTCTTTATGTACAATATAATGTTATTATATTATTAGGTCACAATATAACTGATAATGATGTTAATACACAACAGAATGAAGCTTGCGTTAAGATGAACATTGTATTCCAATTACTAGAACATGTTGTGTATTCTAATAATAATTTAAAAATTATTTTGGTTAAAGATTGTTTAATAGAGATAATTCCCTCAAGTTCATTGATACATGTCCTTATAATATTTTTTATATGTAATTAAATTGAATATAATGATCATTTGATACACACAAAGTATTAATTAATTATAACTATTTTGGTAACTGATGATTTCTCATAACAAGACCTATTGTATAATAATAAAGTTATATAATATATTGAGAGATTACTTACTAATTAACTATAAGTATGTAGTAGTATTATTATCTCTTGGTAACTGATGATATCTCACAACAAGACCTACAATAAAGTCATATTATGTAATATACTATAAGAGTACTTACTGTCATGATAGTTGTCAGGAGAGTCTTCTTCAATATGACCAGGTAATGGTCCTTCATTATGATATCCTATCTGATGTTGAGGTGATAACAATATTGGCTCTACTTCACTGATACTGGTAAGAGAAGGAGAAGTTAGTCCTCCAGTGATCTCTTTATCATTGGACATTTGTTTGGTAGTATTTGATGTCTTGTTAGTTTTAGCTGGTATAGGAGGTAGTATATCATCATCTTGTACATTAGCTGGTATAGGAGGTGGTATATCATCATCTTGTACATTAGCTGGTATTATAGTAACACTAAGTATTGATGATTCTACATTACCATAAGATAAATGGTAGCAGAAGTTAAATAAACATCATCTACTATATTGTTATGGTCTTCTACAGTAGTACTAGAAGACTCCAGTATATGACGAGTTTTATCGTGGGTATCTCCAATTACATGTCCTCCACTAGTGGGATGTGATACTGTATAATTTGAACAACTATTACATATTGAGAATATGAAACACTGATATTAGGAGGAAATCAATTATATCATAATAATATATAAAATTATCTATTGCACCTTGAAATATGTTATCGGTTCTTCCATCATTTTCATCATTGTGTACAACTATAATGTTTAAATGTTAAGTTTGTTTGTAATATATTAATTTACCTTGTTTGTGTTTTCTATAAAAATATATAACAAGTCCAGCAATAATACAAGATACTACTACTAATATAACAAAATAAGACAGCTAAAATACCGTCTAAAATAAAAATAATGATATTATTTAATTAAATAAAGTTAACAAACCACTTACTTTTCTTTACTCCTCCTCCATGTTGATTAGCTAACAAGAGGTCTTATAATAACAAAGTGATCAATATGACATACTTGATGGTATAAAGATGACTTTTAATAGTGTCTTCTCCAACAATATTAGAAAAAATGAACTGAAGAGAACAGAACTGGTATTTCTTTATCTTGTACATATTATGATGATGTCCTCCAAACTCAATATGTCTCCTCGTTTTATGATCAGATAGTTTGTACTTAGTAATATACTTTCTTTGACCACACCTTCTTATAATCTCCAAATCAGTTGGAGTACAGTTCAGATATAACTGTAGCTATAAGTTTAATACATACAATTAATATAAATATTATGATTAACTGACCTCAGCTTGAGCATGTATACAAACATGTTTATCATTACATTCTCTTACACGTACGTTAGAATTAATAAATACTGGTTCTATTAGAGGAGATAACAATTAGAAATTATACTATTAATATCCACTTACTACTTGGAAACAAGATAGTGTAGTTTGATGATATACCATTTCTAGCACCAGTTAGAATTGTCACATCAGTTAGAGTACAGTTCAGACATAACTGTAGCTATAAGTTTAATACATACAATTAGTATAAATATTATGATCAACTGACCTCATAAAAATAGCCGAATTTGTTGTTATAGATACAAATGATTGTTGACGTGGAGGATCCAGGGGCTCTATACAATAAATGATAAGACATTATATAATGACATATCTTATCTAATAATTCATTTACAGAGTCAGATTTATAGGACGATATCCAATAGTAATAGAGGATATATTATTGGCTCCCAAATAATTGAAGATAATTATAATATTAAACTCATTAGTATCTGTTCTTATTGAAGATAAATATATATATATATATATACACTAATATATATATATATATATAGTGCAATGTATTATACTTACCAATGACATCAACTTCAAATGTATATTCTACACTTGATTCTTGTAATATAGTGGGTGGAGTCAAGTGTGATATGTTACCAAAAGAACTTTCTATGACAACACGATACTTTCCCTTGTCCCCTCGTCTTGAGATATGGAGTGTAGTGGAACCATTTGTTTCAGATAAAGTGGAAGACCAACTCTCATTAATTATGTTATTATCTTTATACCAAATAATGGAATGACCTCCTGGGGAGTAGTTCTCAAATGTTATTGTAAAGTTTGTACTGTTAGGACCATATGCTAATACTTTAGGTTGTGGGTGGGACAAGATTTTAGGTCTCACTATAACAATATAGTAAACTATATTATAAATGTTTGATATATTGACTTACCTAGTACATGTAGTGTGGTACTATATGTCTTAGTAGCCCCCAGTATTGTTACTGCACAGTTATATAATCCCTCATCATTGAGTTCAGTAGAATTGAATGTACCAGAGTGTTTAATACCATCTTTTGTCCAACTCTTACTAATATTATAAGCATCACTAGTACATTGAAGTGTGTAAGAATTATGTAAATAAGTGAACTGATGTTCTGGTACTTGTATACGACCACTATCTGTAATAAGAGATATCAATATATTTATTAGTATGTATATAAGTACTACTTACCAATCACAGTAAATGTTCGAGACTTATTTCCACAGTAATGTCCATTTTCATAACCATGACATGTGTATGTACCACTGTTGTTTAAATGATTTGAATTTATAATCCAAGAAACAGAAGGTAATGTGTTGCTTGCAATAACTGAACCATTATGTAACCATTGAACCTCAAGAACACTCTCTGAATTCTCGTAAAATAAATTGCAAGTCCATGATTGTTGATAAGTATCCCCAGTAAATATACTTGATATGTAAGGACCATGAATGTTTACTAAAGAAAGGAATAGATCATATAGTTTTGTAATTCAACATTGTATGGCCATGGATCGACCCTCATTTCATATAATACCATATCATATATATATATCACAGATCAGACCCACCCTCAATTGTCTATAACACCTCAACTTATCATATTACAATGTTATAATGATTGTTATATACAAAACACAAACACTCAATACATTTATTTGTCAATAATTGGACACATGTAGGGACTTTATATATTATAGAAGTAACTTTAGACTATACAACAGTCAGGGAAGTCCATTACACATATAACAGTGACCACTTCAATAAAGACTGTTTAGTATACTGAACATTGAAACAATTAAAACTCTACCTACTGAACACAATTTTATGTAAACCAAAGAAATTACATTATAACAATTTAGTATGTGGTAATGTTGTAAACCACAAGCTCTTTATCTCTAAATATATATAAATTACATTGAGTATCTTGTTCATGTCTTGTCTGGTCTCATTAGACCTAAAGTCTATTCGCATTCACCTTGTCGCCGGAAATTAGTAGTGAGTATAAGATAACATATACTATACATCATAAATTAAATAATGTGGTGTTATTGTTTGAGCTATCACATGAAAACCCCACGTGTGTGTGTGTAGAATTGATTTTCTTTTCTTGTGAGAACAAATTTTTAATTATTATATTTATTACAATTTATTATTATTATTTATAGTTTGCTACTTTTTTGTAGCACTAGAGAGCCAAATTTTACATATAAAATGTGCGTTTGCAAGCTGAATTGATTTTTTTCTGTTAAAAAGAGTAATATTTTTAATAATAATCAACGTAAAAAGGAAGAAAAAACGTGTCCCCTGTGAGGAGAGTAAATTGCACATCAGACAAAGAAAAATTATGACAGAGTCAATAGGGCTTATGCATTACTAGGATTCGAATTATTAGAAATTTTGGTCAAAGGGACAGCGCGTTAATTGGAAAGCAATATTGTATAGAATGGTACGTTTCTGCTGTGTGCCAGGGTGTTCTAATAGGTCAGATAAAGAGTCCTATCTTTCGTACTTCGGACTTCCTCTAAAAGACAAGAAACTACTGAAACAATGGGTTCGTGTAATTCGGCATGAGCATCTGAGATGGCCACATCAATGTCAACAGGGTGATCAGATGAAGCACATAGAAATGTAGATTGAGTACCTCTAAAACAACGAATTGTTGGCCTTATAATGGAAAAGGATAATTTACAATGAATAAAATTAATGAGTGACCCGTAACGTTTCTGAATTTCTCTGGCTGTAACTGAGCAATATGTTTGTAAACTAGAGTTGAGACAGGACCTAGACTGCTGCTTGTGGAATAAAGGTATTTCTTATAATATTCTCAAGTCGAGATAAGTGATCACTTCCAATAGAACAGGTCCTAAAGAATACGTCCACCTGCTATAAAGACCATAAACAAAGGCACAAAAGACAGCTTGTGGGTGAGTCTTAGTGATTTCTGATAATAACTCCAGATCTCTTACCCAGTCATCAACCTTACTCTTAATCTGCTCATGAACAAATGAGTCAGAACCAATCGGTGATCCAAGAAGAGTAATACCATCTGTTCTAATCTTAACTCCAGTTCCATGAAAACACTCACAAGCTCTCTCATAAGACTCTTCCTTGACTATCAAAATGGTCTTCTTCTCATTTGCGTAATAATCATAAGATTTACCAATAGTATTGATGTTATCCCACTACCTCTTTAATTCTTGAAACTCACCAGCAGCTGTGGCATCATCAGCATACCACAGCTGAGTAACATCAGATAGCTCATCAAGCTGTTTTATCAGTGGAAGTGAAGCAACTGCAAACATACCCATAGCTAGGGAATCTTAGCCTTAGAACCTGATTCATTTAGAACACGAAGTGCATCTTTGACCTTGCCTTCAAACATAAAACGGAAAAAAAGGCTCACTAGATCTGTTTTTTTAAACCAACGATCTCTACTAGACCTCTCTTGTACGGTATTACCTTCCTTCAATAAGTCCTCAAATAAACCATCATTCCATAACTTCAACCATCATTCAAGAGCATTCAAATGATCTTTAACCTTCGATCTACGATGAGGTTTTTGTAAAACTAGAATTGGAAATACTAAAGCAACCTTAAGAGCGATACACTCCATGGCTGAGTCTTCAGAATAAAGACGAAAAAGATGAGTTAATTCTTTAATGAATAATTTACCCTGCTTCCCATAAGGGATCATAAACAGATTAGGGATCCAATTAACTTCTTTGGAGTAACATCGATTTATTAATACAATACAATCTTCACCTGTAAGGTCTTTTCATTTAAAGTGAGGGTCAGATACCGGACGGAACAATGGAAGATCAGCGACAGTTTGAGGATGCAAAGAAAGTGAGGGAGAAGGGAGAGGAGGAGTGGGAGTAGTAGAATTAAGATTAAAGTCTGAAGTAGATGGTGAGCAAGATGTAGGTACATCAAACAGTAACTGAGTCATAGTGGGATCGGGTAGAGGATGAGATAATAGGAGCGATAATGACATGTGATGAGGCACATGGTGAAGATTGGCTACAGACATCACCGGCCTTCTTTTGGTTCAGTACATTTACACACTTTCCTAACTTCGAAGGGGGACAAGATGTACAACGTTGACCATTTTTAACACAAGTGTAATGGTGACACTGTCCCTTTAGAACTGATGTTGCTCCTGCCCAGCAGCTATCTTCATATTATACCACAAATAGGAAAAGCTGAATGATCGGTGCAAGTCCCATGTGGATAGCTTGTAAAACGGCAAAGAAACGTGTCTGGGTGGCTCTTCTCAACTAGGACAGAGTATAGCTACAGTAGTATAGTACTTTTACCTATATCTATATGATTAAACTTTTACAGTTAGAATGTATTTTTTACTGTACTGATTTCTCTCTTAAAGCGGCAGCCATTTAATTGCTAACGATTTCATGAGATCACATTCCTAGTGAGATCTCCCTATACTTTGGTTATGGAAAGTACAATAAATCTTGTTATTGTGGGTCGTATCATAAAAAATGACGTCAAAAGAGCCGGATGGTCGTCAGGAGACCACTTGACTTTGAAATTCTGAATTTGGTTGAGTTATTAGAAAGTTATGATAATTTTTTATCGACAAGGTGAACGCGAATAGTGAGTGAAAGAATAATAAAAGTAGGTGTGACCTACTGAGTGAATTATTGCTTCGAGAATAGCAATGATGTTAAAAATAGGTGTTAATAAAGAATATTAATAAATTACACTCCATTATACATCATAATATAATATCATAATGATACTATAAGACATTACTGATTGTGAAGTAATAAATATTTATTAAAAGATAGAGAGACTGGTCTTACACTTTTATCATAATATATTTCAAACCTATAACTCAATAATTCTATATTCAGCTCCAATATAAATATAGTCAGTACATTATCACTAATAGTGGACAACAAGTCGTTGTTATTATATATTATAAAACTGTGATTATATTAATACTGAACTAATGCTGTGAGTAGTGAACTAGATATAACACAGTATAAAAATAACTCTATATTGTCTCTACACAGCTATAGGCTATAAGTCATTTGTTACAGATACTACATTGTGTTATGTTATCTGCACTATATCTACGTAGACAAAATATTTACAAGACATATTTTGTGTTTATCGTCTGCAGTACTTACCAGAGCACGTAGCATTGACACTATAGATACCTCCAGAGACCAGTAGTAGAGAGAATATTGCTATTATAAAGAGAACCATCTTTTGCTGAACTGACCAACTGATCATGTGCAGTGAGTACACCTTATGAACACATTGTGTTGACAGTTATGATTACAAAATTCTTTATTATATCAAATTTATTATTGATTCTGAGCAAAGAGATAGATCACCTATCCAAATTAGTTATAAGTAAGTAGTAGTATCGTTATCTCTTGATAACTTCAGTTAATATCACTTAATGATATTAAACTACTTTAAACAGTACAATTATTAAAGACTTCAACTACTTACAAGCTATATATATTTTACTTTAGCTCAGTTTGGTCAGTTCAGCAGTACTACTATAATTATTATCATTACTATATCTACCACTATACCAGTAATAATAGTTGTGACAATAATTGTGATTATAATCATTATTAATATTATTATCACAACTATCAAGAGATAGTTGTGAAAAGTATGCATATATATTCTCTTTATGTACAATATAATGTTATTATATTATTAGGTCACAATATAACTGATAATGATGTTAATACACAACAGAATGAAGCTTGTGTTAAGATGAACATTGTGTTCCAATTACTAGAACATGTTGTGTATTCTAATAATTATTTTAAAATCTTTTTTTGTCAAACTTTATTTAATAGAGATAATTCCCTCAAGTTCATTGATCCTTGTCCTTAAAATATCTTTATATGTAATTAAATTGAATATAATGATCATTTGACACACAAAGTATTAATAACTATAACTATCTTGGTAACTGATGATCTCTCATGATAAGACCTATTATATAATAATAAAGTTATATAATATATTGAGAGAATATATACTAATTAACTATAAGTATGTAGTAATATTATTATCTCTTGGTAACTGATGATCTGTCACAACAAGACCTACAATAAAGTATATGAATATATATAGTATTTACACTATAGATACCTCCAGAGACCAGTAGTAAAGAGAACACTTGTTATAAAGAGAACAGTCAGTACTAGTTATGAAATATACATTACTATGATGTCATGTTTATTATTTAGTAAAAAGAAAATAATTCCATATAGTGTATTCTCTATAAAGAATGAAAACCATTTGTTTGTTCAAAATGTGTATATTTATTATTAATTCACAGTAAAGAGATCACAATATTGAAGAGATTAATAACAATAGTGATATTACTGTTATCACTTTTTTGGTAACTGATGATCTCTCATAACAAGACCTACAATAAAGTTATATTATATAATATATTATAAGAGTACTTACTGTCATGATAGTTCACAGGAGAGTCTTCTTCAATATGACCAGCGTAATGGTCCTTCATTATGATATCTTATCTGGTGTTGAGGTGATACCAATACTGACTCTACTTCACTGGTACTGGTAAGAGAAGGAGATGTTAGTCCTCCAGTGATCTCTTCATTATTGGACATTTGTTTGGTAGTATCTGATGTCTTGTTAGTTTTAGCTGGTATAGGAGGTGGTATATCATCATCTTGTACATTAGCTGGTATTATAGTAACACTAGGTATTGATGATTCTACGTTACCATAACATGGACGGTAGCAGAAGTTAAATAAACATCATCTACTATATTGTTATGTTCTTCTACAGTAGTACTAGAAGACTCTAGTATATGACGAGTGTTATCGTGGGATGTGATACTGTATAATATGAACAACTACTTCATATTGAGAATATGAAACACTGATATTAGGAGGAAATCAATTATATCATAATAATATATAAAATTATTTATTGTACCTTGAAAATATGTTATTGGTTCTTCCATCATTTTCATCGTTGTGTACAATTATAATGTTTAAATGTTAAGTTTGCTTGTAATATATTAATTTACTTTGTTTGTGTTTTAGATAAAACTATATAATAAATCCAGCAATAATACAACATACTACAATAATAATGACTTAACTATGACAGTAAATTTGCTGGAGACATTTCCACAATATTGTCCATTGTTGTATCCATGACAGGTATATATACCACTATCATTAAGTTGATTTGGAGTCCAAGTCAAAACAGTATGTTTTGCAGGAGGAGTATTGTTAGTAATAACAGAACCATTATGTAACCACTTAACAACTACAGGATTATTGATAAGTAAGTAGCAGTACCATGTTTGTTGAGAAGCATCTTCATCAACGCAACCAATAAATTGTCACCTGAAATAGTAAATTGACCTAGAGAAATAAATAAGTACTTAGTTCATAATCCACTTTGTATGGATCCACCTTCTTTTCATATAACACCATATCATATATATATCACAGATCAGATCCACCCTCAATTGTCTATAACACCTCAACTTATCATATTACAATGTTATAATGATTGTTATATACAAAACACAAACACTCAATACATTTATTTGTCAATAATTGGACACATGTAGGGACTTTATATATTATAGAAGTAACTTTAGACTATACAACAGTCAGGAAAGTCCATTACACATTATAACAGTGACCACTTCAATAAAGACTGTTTAGTTCACTGAACATTGAAACAATTAAATAAAAGTTAATATTGTATGTCCACAATGAAAAATATGATAAACTGTTTGCGTAGAAAATGATAAACTCTACTTACTGAACACAGTTTATGTAAACCAAAGAGGTTTCATTATAATAGTTTAGTGTATTGTAATGTTGTAAACCACAAGTAAACAAGCTCTTTAACAGTAAATATAAACAATAAACAAATAATATATATAAACTACAGTGGGTATCTTATTTTGGTCTTGTTTGGTCTCAATAGACCTAGTGACCTCTAGTAACTGATATGGGGGGTCTAATTCTCAATTGTAAACATTGCATTATAACAAACATTGAAAAGTGATAATGAAACTCACGAATATTATTAAAACTATAAATTTGAGTGAGCAAAAGAGACTAATAAAAGTGGGTGTGACCAACTGCATGAATTATGGCTTCGAAGAATAGCAATGATGTTAAACATAGGTGTTAATAAAGAATATTAAAAAATTACACTCCATTATACATCATAATATACATAGGGGTAGGAACCAGGGGGGCTAAGTGGGCTTTAGCCCCCCTAATGTTGATTAAGGGGGCTTACCCCCCTAATATTGTTAACAAAGTTAAGATTTTGTCCGAGTAAGTACAGCAAGCCAAGGGATAAAAAAATTACCAAGGTCAGCACCATTTACAAAGTAATGAAAAGTAGCGACTTAGGAAAATCAATGTTCACTGAGGTACACAAGCTTTTAACCATTTACTTGACTGTGCCAATGACATCTGCTACAGCAGAAACGAACGTTCTCATCACTTCGAAGACTGAAGAATTATTTAAGGTCCACAATGACTCAAAAGAGACTTAACAATGTAGTACTAATGCACACACACAAGGAGTGTACTGATAAGGTAAATTTATTAAGTATCACAAAGGATTTTGTAACCAGCAACAAGAGACGTGCAAACTATTTCGAACATTATTAACATATTTTATTAGGTCATGTACATATATGTCATTTTTTAATCATCTGTTATTATTTAACAAAATTTTACAAGGTTTTCAAACTAAAAACTTCTGGGAATCCAACCCCCTGCTCATGAAACAGTTATTACTACTGATAACATTTTAGCCCCCCTAATCCCTACTATCTTCCTACTCCTATGATAATATAATATCATAATTAATACTATATATGATAAAGATATTACTGATTGTGAAATAATAAATATTATGACAAGTTATATATATATATATATACTTTTATCATAAAATATTTCAAATCTATAACTCAATAATTC
This sequence comes from Xestospongia muta, assembly GCA_963693285.1. Taxonomy (NCBI): domain Eukaryota; kingdom Metazoa; phylum Porifera; class Demospongiae; order Haplosclerida; family Petrosiidae; genus Xestospongia; species Xestospongia muta. The sequence goes on from OY848918.1 coordinate 616,539, forward strand.
TATTATATATCAGTTCCAATATAAATATAGTCAGTACACCATCACTAGCAATAGACAACCAGTCATTGTTATTATATATTATAAAACTGTGATTATATTAATACTGAACTAATGCTGTGAGTACTGAACTAGATCTATTGCAGTATATCAATAACTCTCTATACTGAACTAAACTATAAGACTAAGTATTTATTACAGACACTATAAAGATATATTTATTATATCATCTACAGTACTATAGCAAACACTTGCTATAGCAAACACTTGCAAGACGTATATCTTGCGTTTATAGTCTGCAGTACTTACCACGTGTAGCATTTACACTATAGATACCTCCAGAGACCAGTAGTAAAGAGAACACTTGTTATAAAGAGAACAGTCAATACTACTTATAAATTATACATTACTATGATGTCACATTAATTATTTGGTAAAAAGAAAATAATTCCATACAGTGTATTCTCTATAAAGTACGAAAAACTTCTGTTTGTTCAAAATGTGTTTATTTATTATTGATTCACAGTAAAGAAATAACACTATTGGAGAGATTAATAATAATAGCAATACTACTGTTACCATTTTTTGGTAATTGAGGATATAACAAGACCTATTATATAATAATAAAGTTATATAATATATTGAGAAAGTACTTACTTAATTAACTATAAGTATGTAGTAGTATTATTATCTCTTGGTAACTGATGATCTCTCACAACAACACCTACAATAAAGTCATATTATGTAATATATTATAAGAGTACTTACTGTCATGGTAGTTCTTAGGAGAGTCTTCTTCAATATGACCAGGTAATGGTCCTTCATTATGATATCCTATCTGGTGTTGAGGTGATACCAATATTGGCTCTACTTCACTGGTACTGGTAAGAGAAGGAGATGTTAGTTCTCCAGTGATCTCTTTATCATTAGACATCTGTTTGGTAGTATCCGATGTCTTGTTAGTTTTAGCTGGTATAGGAGGTAGTATATCATCATCATCTTGCACATTAGCTGGTATTACAGTAACACTAGGTATTGAGGGCTCTACATCATCATAAGATGGAGGACATTGTTCTGTTTTTGGTAGAAAATGATGTATATCAGAATATACTACTCTATCACTAGATGGGGGAGGAGCTTGAGGTCGCTTTTTAGAAAATTTCAGAAGATCTTGATAAACAACTGTTTCTTTTTTCTATGGAATAAAATAGCATTATATACAATCAGTTAATATTATTATTACTTCAATAGAAACTGAACTCTCTTCTACTTCAACATTCTTAGAACTCATAGTAAGTGTTATTAGCTGAATACTGTCAATCTATAATATTAATAATAATAATAATAATATTAATAATGTATCATATAATAACTTACTGATGGTCTATTATTAGCATTTGGTAATAAACTATCATCTTTTTTTTTATTGTTTCCTATGAACAGTTTTAATAAAATGTCATGTAACGAATTTAACTTACTTCTCTTCTTATAGTATAGTACAAAACCAAACGATATAGTGATCACTATAACTCCACCCCCAACACTAACACTACCACCAACACTAACACCAATAATAATTGCTATTATATTACAAATAATAAATATAGTAGTTATTAAACTGTATTTACATAATGATGGTGTTGATTTAGTTAATATTGTTGTATTCACAGTATTAATTGGTGTAACCATGGTACCTACATAAATTAATTAAAATAGGTAAAACAAATTAATGTAGAATACATCCATTCTGTTTCATAGTAACAATGCAATAAAATAGTGAAATGTTAAACTCACTTGCAGTAGTTGGTAATATATCAGTTATTACAATATCTCTTAATATTATAGCTGGTAATATTGATGTTAGTGGTATATCATTCTCCACATCATATACATAGACTGTATAATTACCAGCTGGGAGATTATCAATACAACCTTGTACAGTAAGATCACTTGAACTGTTTTTAACAAATGTTTTGTTCATTGAAGTCACTCCAATCACACTAACATAACATGACTTAGCAGATGGAGCAGGTGAAAATACACACTCCACACATATAGAATTACCATTAGGGTAAGCAGTAGCATTTATAACATCATATGTACCTATATCATATAATAATATCAATATATTACATAATATCACTATCTCTTACTTAAAGTACGTATCAATGGATCACTCTGTCCAACATTATTACTGAATATAATTGAGAGAGTACAGAATTGATGTTGAGGAGGTGACAATGATCGATCATCTGTTATGTTCATAGGTTCACTTGTATAGTTCACCAGATATGATTTATTAAATATAACTACATCACCACATTGTACAGTGACTGTAACATTCTCTGGAGCTTCAGATGAACATTCCAAAATAATCTACAGTAATTATGGTAATCATATAGTAACCACTATTGGATAGACTCACTGGTATATTAAACATCAAGTTGACTTCATTATTTATATAGGACAGAATAGTAAATGTAGTATTTTCTTTGGCAGATCTTGGAGCTAAAATGACAATATAAAATAAACACACATATTAGTTAGTAACCTCTTTGAAAAGAGAAGGTACTATTGTTATGTTCTCCTTCACCCAGTTCATTTATACCATATATGGTATATGTATATCGATGACGAAATAATTCCTGATCTTCATACTTGTATTCATTTCCATTAATAGATACATTTTGTAATAACATCTTGTTGACATCATCATATATCAGTAGTATATAGTAAGATATCTGGACTCTACTGTCTACAATAGGAGGATCCCAACTGATAGTAATAGTAGTACAGTTGTCAAATGATGAAGAGATATTGAGAACAGAAGTAAGAAAACCTGTCTCATACAAGAGATAATACACACACACAACATAACATGTGATATATAACTTACCAAATGGAAATACATTATTAGTATGATCAAACTGTCCAGCTGGATTACTAAGAGTTACCTCAACAAGATATGTGCTCAAGTTAACAGGTGATGATATATTAACTATTATCAGTTGATTATTAACTAAAGACAGTGTCACATTATTAAATAATGTTTGTTGTAGAACATCATTAGAGTCCTTGATATTTACTGTAACATTAGTAGGATACTCACCAATACATAGATCACTAACCTAGTAAATACAAAAGGAAGACCTCAAAAACGTTAAAGATATGATAATGGCAAAATAAATATTTTCAAACGAAAAAGTCATTCTGTAACTGTTTGCTTTTAATGTCCGCCATTTTGTTCCGCGTGGGGGTGGGACCTACTAGTAATAACTTTCATTTAACCCAAATTTGTAAGGTGTGGCTTGATGTTGTTGCAGAAATTATAATTATTTTTGACTGTTAATAGGAGAGCTTTATTAGAGATCAGTGGTAAGTAGTGGAATTCCTTTCAAGAGGTAACTACGTTGTTTAGCTATGAGCTGCTGTCAAATGTAGTGGCACTATGAGCTAAACTTAATACTATTAACAACCACACAACTCTATAATAATAACTTATCTCATATTGTGAACACCTATATTATAGTCACAATATTACAATTTAATGACACCACAATTATTCTATTTTATATTAGTGAGGTCTGTTGACATTGTCACTTGTGTAAGCTAGATAATAACAAACAATAATAATATCATAACACTATTGCCATAATGATAATACATATAAACACTTTATACTCCCACATAAATATTACACATCCCGCACACATTTTGTAAATAATAATGTTATTGCTGATTTCCTGTGTGCTATTATGATACTACCTTGTTTTTTTGGATTGATACTAAACCATCACAAAATCATAAAGATTTTAAGCACTTGTCTATGATTCTTTTTTAAAATAACATAAATGAACCAATAGCTAACAGGAAATGCCACATTTTAATAGATAATCAACAGAATTTGGGTCTATATTTCACAGTTTAATAAGCAGTAATATTGTCTGTATTCCAGACTAAACAATTTAACATTAAATAATCACACAAAAACCAGGAGATATTTTAAATTCAAATGCTTTGCCCTGGTATAAAATGACTACATAAAATAAGTAATATTGATTTTAATTATCATGATAACCAAACTTATACCAGTACAAAGCTATGGACCCTATACTTTATAATATAGCCACACCCACAAAACATTCTTTGCAGTTGCTGGTTCTGAGAAGCATTCATGAGCGTACATAGATACATAATTTTCTGCGTGACAATGATTATAACTTGTAATTAATCACTTGTCAGTTATTATATTATATAGAACTACTTACATTGATAAACACTTGAAACAAAACATTATCTCCATCTACTGTTGGTATAACTGATATTGGAATAGTTTGAGGAACTGAAATAGAAAGATAATCAAAGTTGGTAAAAGGAAATCACTGCATACACTCATTCCATATAAGGTCATGTTATGTACCTCACTAGTAGACATATTGTCACGTGCTATTTACTACATGTGTAAAGCAGTTACAATAAATGTTAGGTAGTAGGTAATTAACTTGTGCTATCAACAGTTTAGTACAATACTATGGTAGAAATACATTATCCTAAATTGAACACTACTATAAGTATTAATGTATACTAACCTCGAACAATATAGAATGTGACATTATTACTTTCTCCTATACCAGCTCCATTAACACCAGAGACATATACTGTAGTTATATCACAGTAGTCACCAATCAGGATATACTCAGTAGTATTAACTGTATCTAGAAGTGTTCCTTGATCATCATTGATGTTATATCCAGTGATAGGTACATTATCCAATGTATATGGTGCAGACCACTTCAATAACACACTAGATCCATTGAGAATTGTAGCAGTTAGATCTTTAACAGGAGCTAGTAAACCTACATCAATATATCATAATAATATGACATCTATAACATTAGCTCACCTTGTATTCTTAATACAGCAATATCACTGTATACTGTCTGTGAGCCAATAGCTCTACAAGATATATTAGTATTGTTGTTGTATTCAAATGCTTTAGCTAATAACACTCCTCTCCATTTACCATTACCAAGATCCTCTACACCTTGTTGAGTAAATCCTCTGTTAATAACATCTGCAGCTAATGCTAGGGTACTATCAACAAGAAAAGTAATGTCTAGAGTGTTAGCTTCACAAGTGAAATCAACCGTTGAGTTGAGAGTGGTATTGACTGACTGAGGATGAACTGTAATATCTGTAAGTATAAGAAATTGTAATGATGATGAGACAAGTATTATAACACTTACCAGCTGTTTGGACAAGAGTTGGTATAATACTCATCATCACAGTCAGTATCAAGTGTAAGGAGAACATCTTTAGTGACTATAAATTGAGACTTTATAATATTGAGACATTATAATAATGGTACAAAAGAAGTCTACATCTCAAAGAACCAGACTACCTTAAGTCTGGACTTACTGACTACACCAACACGGCTTAATATCTATATATGTAGTTTATATTATAAGATGAGGTTATCAAACCTGAAGAGAAAAAGTCGTATAGATACCGGAAACAACAAATCGTGAGTTGACCCCACCCATTCAATTGTCATCCAATATAATTAGTTGCTGATTGCTATGTACTTTGTGTCTAGTAATCTAAGTAGTGATTTCCATACTGCCATTCCGACTGTGGTCTTGTTGGTATGTTTGTACTGCCATCCCAACATTTAATTGCTTGTTTATTTATTTGTATCACACTATCATAGGGGTGGGGGAAGCAAAATAAGATTGATCAGACCAATCCAAATTGAAGGGTGAAAAGGGGGGCGAGGCTTTCCCCCAGGAAAAATTTAGCATGGGATTAATTTTAGTGTATTATATCTAATAAAATTATAAAATATAGTTCATTGATGCAGTCCAAAATGCTTACACCTCTCATCATTGGCAGTCACAAAATCATTTAGAGTATCCTTAAGGCTAACTGTATGAATTAGGTGCTTGTGAATGTGTAAGACCATAACATTGTTCATCCTTTGTTGTGTTAGAGATAGGTTTTTATTCTGCACATAGCTGAACCACTTCTTTCTGATATTGGATTAGTGGCAGGGATTAACAAGACAAACTTGATAACTAGAGCAACCTGATGTAGAAGCAGAACCTGAGTACTAGTGGTTGGATTAGTTTGAATATGCTTATGGACATCAAAAAAAAACAATACTGCTGCCAGAACCAATGGTAGTATTATTTTAATCACATTACAATAAATTTATAAAATTAATCATGACATTATAATAATTTGTCATGACCGAAATATTGGTCAGGTCTTGGCCTGACTGGTCTGGGCACTAAGCCCAGGCCAGTATCATGATTGGTACTTACTGGTGTCTCTGGCATAGAGTAATCAAGTTGGATTAGGAAATAGTAATATAGATGTCATGTTCTAGAGCTAAATTCATATAACATGGTTGTTTCATTTTTACATGTTGATGATCACTTTGTCATTGATACAAATACATAGCCCTTTATGATATTATAATAGAAATAAGTCCTAAAACAACAAACATTCCTTTCTTACCTCAATTGTATGGTCAAACACAAATAGATGATAGTAGATAGAAAGAGAATGACTTCAGATGATATTAAAGAACTTTTATATCACACATATCTGAAGACCCACCAGAATTTAAGTGTTGTGTGCTTTGGAAAACATATATAAAGTTTTTAATACCATATATGAAGTCATTGTCTTACTATCTACTTTCATGAAAGTTCATGAAAGTAGATAGTAAGACAATGACTTCATAAATATGAATGAACTGGTGACAGACAACATAATTATGAAGTGTAAGTATAAAATAATAATCAATAATAGCAGTGAAATAAATTGTATAGACCTTTTCAGTTTTCAGCTCCAACATGTGAAGGAATGTTAATGAATTCACGACGTGGGTGCGGTCAGGTTACACCCACTGGGAGGAAAAAACCATGTGGACCATAAGTGTTTAGTGTAGAGAAAAGCAGTTGTAGAGTTCTAATATGCCCAAGAATTGCTGTGTGGTACACTGTATCAACTGGTTGGGAAAGACGGAAGGACTGAGGTTTTTCAGATTCGCTCTTAATGACCAGGAACGCTGCAAAAAGTGGATAGCAGCAGTTAGAAGGGAAAACTGGCAACCAGTGAAGAGCACTAGGATATGCAATGAATATTTTGTTAATGGTAAGACACTCTATTTGCTGATGACTCATGCAGTATCATTTCCTCTCTAACTTACTATTTTGTCACTGTAGGGGAGCCTAACTCCAGTCCAAGTCATCCTGACTATGTACCAAGTGTTTTTCCTTCAGTTTACAAGCAAAAATTAATATTAATTTTACCTTAATGAAACATTGATTCCATATACACAGACTTGAAGTCTTGGCAGTATAACCATTCCTAACAGCGTGCTCAATCTTAAACAGTACAGCTGCCACATGTGAGCAGCCTTCAGCCAAGCTGCAAAAATATGAACAATGGGATGAGTTGGTGATGGCAGCTGATGCAAAAACAAACAGCTAGCTTAGATAAACTCACCCAGCCATGCACTTGCAATGTGCTGTGATAATAGTTTCACTAGATTAAACAGCTATCCACAGTTCATAAGCCATATTTGGAGGCTTCATGCTTGGATTAACCTTGGCAGTGACTACACCCAACGAAGAGTTGACAGTCCAAATTAATACAGTTTGGACAAAACCACTTTGAAAGAAATTGTAGGCTTGTAGGCTTTTCATGTCTAGTAGCTCCTGTTGACTATAAACACCAGGTCTTCTAATGAAATATCCAAATATGTGTCCATATTCAATCTGGGGCCATGCAGTCTGCATGATGCAGACATACTGTCTGAAAACCGCTTTAACTGATTCTCTTCATCAAGGTAAGGATCATCTTTCTCCGTAAGCCCCAATACCTCAAGGTGTTTGAGGTACCTTTTCTTCACTACAGGATCGATAGATAGTAAGTAGTCGCTTAGAGTGAAACCTCTGAAGAAGGGACACTTTGGGAATTTCATTTTTGTCCTTTGTAGAGAGGTTGTCCTCTTCTTGGAGGTTCCTCTTGAAACTTAGCAGAATGTTTTTAATACAATTTCTTCAAAACAATAAAAGGTTTAAATTCCTCAGAAAGCTAGTATAAAACGAAAAAATGAATAAACATAATTATACATGCATAACATGATTACTGGCTGCTGACAAGCCAAGAGTCTAAAGTAGTTTGTCTTGTTGCCTTAATTTGTATATATGATACATCATCAATGATAGATCCTATTTTAAAATCTTCTGTTGGGTGCCCTCAGCTTTCAAGAAAGTGCTGTACTTCTAAATATTCATCAACAGATGTAAAAATACGGCTTTGCTGTAGTCACAGGGAAGAAGGTTAACAGAGGTGCTGGGTATGGGTTAGAGATCCCTTGCACTTACCTTTTGTGTGGACCAAAAGCCTACATTATTAAATTGAAGGAGATTATTATTAAATAATCATAATTATCATTAGAAACTTTAATAATAATTAGTGTAGGTAATTATTTTTAAATTTTCTATGGTGGGTCTGGTTATTTGGCTGTTCCGGGAGGTAATTTTGGGTGGCGCGTTACCTGTCAGTCTTCCTCGACTGTCTGTTGTACAGAATTCAGAGGTGGTCACTTTTCGAAGGTTACAGTCTTGTATAATATATAAGAAATTGATTCGGGGACGGACGTTTTGTCCGTTATATAGAGGTAGTCCCCTTCTCGGAGAGTCCCCCATTCGAGGTTTCACTGTATTTGCATTGCATTCTTTCACATTAGCTACTGTAGTCGACGTGGTTTTCTTTCCCCTAGTGGGTGTAACCCGACCGCACCCACATCGTGAATCTCATTAACATTCTTCACAAGTTGGAGCTGAAAAGGTCTATTAATTATTATTTTCAGCGTTTGTGTGGTTTTCTTATAGAAAGACCAAGTACATGTATATTGCAGTAATATCTATGTTCATGGATAAAGATACTCATCTTATATCAAATAATATCAGATAACAATCAGTCATTAAGATGTAGATATTGATTGACCATGGCTTAACTCTCTGTTTTGTATTTTACTTCATTATTTCACAACTTCTCACTTCTACTGTACTGTCATTTTAAGTTACAGAATACTAGAAACTTAGATCAGTCCTGCACCAATATCATAGTGTTCATAATAAGACTTTATGTTCTATGAGAATTTGGTATGAAAGGAAATAAGATTAAAGTTATATACACACATTATAAACAATGTTGGTTTATAATGAGAATATTTGGCTTAGTATAAGATATAGTATTAATGAATTATCTTGGGAACCTATTGCAGCAACAAGACCTATGGTATGTAATAGACTATAATATAGTGTTAAGAATTTGTGTCCATGGAATCTTCTTCAACATGATCAGGTAATGGTTCTTCATCATCATGATATCCTTTCTGTGATACTATTATTTCACTGGTAAGAGAAGGAGATGTTAGTCCTCCAGTGATCTCTTCATCATTGGACATTTGTTTGGTAGTATCTGATGTCTTGTTAGTATTAGCTGGTATAGGAGGTGGTATCTTGTACATTAGCCGGTATTATAGTAATACTAGGTATTGGTGGCTCTATATCATCATAAGATGGAGGATGTTGTTCTGTTTTTGGTGAAAAATGAAGTATATCAGAGTACACTACTTTATCACTAGATGGGGGACGAGCTTGAAGATGCTTTTTAGAAAATTCCTCAAGTTCTCGATAAACAACTGTTTCTTTTTTCTACACAATAAAATAGCATTATATACAATCTCTTAATATTATTATTACTTCAGTAGAAAGTACCTTCTCTTCAATGCTAATTCCCTCTACTCCTTCAACACTCTCAGAACTCTTAGTATAAGTTATTGACTGAGTACTGACAATCTATAATATTAATAATAATAATAATATTAATAATATATCATATAATAACTTACTGATGGTCTATTATTAGCATCAGCTAATAAACTATTATCATTATTTTTTATTGTTTTCTATTGACATTTTTAATACAATGTTATAGGACTAAATTAACTCACTTTCCTTCCTATAACATTGATAACATAGCATACAGAATAAAAAACTTAATCACTATGAATATTCCACCCAAAATACCAGCAACAATATAACCCCTTATTATATTATAAATAATATAGTAGTTATTAAACTATGAACTGACATATTGGTAATGTTGACGTAGTTGATAATGTTGTATTCACAGTATTAATTGGTGCAGCAGTTGCTGTCACAGTATTGTTAAATCAGATTGAATTCACAGTATTGTTAAATTTATTATTTATAAGATCTGTCATGTGGATTCAAATCCTTTAACTAAAACTTTGAGTCCTTGAAATTTATTGAAAAAACATTGGGAATCTCATTTAGAGTATGATGTTAAAATTTTTACTACATGAAACACCTTCATTTGACTAAAATACTACACACGCACACAAACACATTATAATATATATATTATATATATTATTATAATGTAGGTGCTGTATAAGAATTAATACACATCTTTAAATTACTGGAGTATAATAGATCTTTAACATTTACTCTAATAGCTATAGAGCTGGTTACGCAATATTTATGATTTTAAAAAACTGACATTTAACAAATATACTAGGAATATGTTGATACACAGAGTTTGTCTAGCTTCTGACTTAATCTTTGATCTTATTCACCTTCACACTGCTCTCTTAATACGTCTGCTTTTCCTTTCTTTTTAAGGTCCTTTCGATAATCGACTCCACCCAACAACATTCCATTTTATCCGTTAATCATATGTTTCTTTCTGTTTACAAGTGAATTGTAGAATTTTCCATCTGTACTATATCAAAGATGTCTACCTTATACTTAATACTGATTGTGATAGATATTGTACTAACTCTTGTCCAAACAGTTGGTAAGTAACACAATATTGCTATTATATATAATAATATTACTGTTATATAGAGATCATAGTTCATCCTCAGTCAGTCAATACCATTCTCAACTCAACAGTTTATTTTACTTGTGAAGCTGATGTTTCTTTGATTGTATTTGAAGTTAATAATGAGATAGCATCTCTTAATATTATAGAAAACAGAGGGTTTCAACAAATGTCTACAGAGACTCTCATTGGCAATAAATGGAGAAGAGTATTATTAACTAAAGCATTACAAGATAATAACAATACTAATATATCATGTACAGCATATGGTTCTCTAGAGAATATTAACAGTGACATAGCTGTATTAAGAATACAAGGTGAGCTAATGTTATAGATGTCATATTATTATGATATATTGATGTAGGTTTACTAGCTCCTGTTAAAGATCTAACTGCTAAAGTTCTCAATGGATCTAGTGTGTTACTGATGTGGTCTGCACCATATACATTGGATAATGTACCTATCACTGGATATAACATCAATGATGATCAAGGAACACTTCTAGACACAGTTAATACTACTGAGTACATCCTGACATCTAGTAATGATGATCCATGTAATGTAACTACTGTATATGTCTCTGGTATTAATGGAGCTGGTATAGGAGATAGTAATAATGTCATGTACTACATTGCTAGAGGTAACACATTTCAATATTTAGCAATAGTGTGAATTGTTTATCATTGATTTCTCCTTTTTCTTTTAGTTCCTCAAACTGTTCAAGTATCAGTTGTACCAAATGTAGAGAGAAAGATTACTTTATTCAATGTGTTTATCAATGTCAGTTTAATAGTATAATATGTATATTATAACTAATAGATTCATGTGTATTTTAATGTACTTCATTTTGTTTAATTAATTTTGTTAGATTATCTTCTTTACTAGATTAGTAATCTATGTATTGGTGAGTATCCTACTAATGTTACAGTAAATATCAAGGACTCTAATGATGTTCTACAACAAACATTACCTCCAAGATCTGCCAAAGAAAATACTACATTTACTATTCTGTCCTACATAAATAATGAAGTCAATTTGATGTTCAATATACCAGTGAGTCTACCCAATAGTGGTTACTATATACGATTACCATAGTTACTGTAGATTATTCTGGAATGTTCATCTGAAGCTCCAGAGAATGCTACAGTCACTGTTCAATGTGATGATGTAGTTATATTTAATAAAACATATCTGTTATATAGAATATTTAAGACAACCAGTGTAGTAGCATCACCTGAGTCTTCTCCTAGTAAAACAATTATTTTTCTGTCATGTTTATGTTGATGTTAATTCTTTTTTTAGTTACATTTGTTGTTCTTTCATTTCTTATATTTATCATCATTATATTTAATTGTTATAGTTAGATGTACTTACAAATACTCAAAACTTAAACTAAGTTAGTTTATATCATTTATTGATATCTCTAATGATATTCTAATAATATTTGTTCATAGGCAATCACAATTATTTTCCTTCACAATCTTTCATATAAAACTGAAGTGTCAGTTAATAAATCCTCAAATACCACACCCACATAGTTTTCTCAGAGCACAGTCTGACTATCATGATTTATGTAATATGATTTTATTATTTAATAACAAGTCTTATTATGAGAGATCCTTAGTTACCAAGAGATAACAATACTATTACTTATCAATAGTTATAATATGTACACATAAATAGTTAATAAACAATGTGAATGTACTTTATTTAAAATGCTGTCAATAATTTAAACTTTAATATATATTGTATTGATATATTAGTTAGGGATGTGAAACAATACCTGATTGATATTGGTGCACTGACTATAGGCATACATAGTTAAGATTGACAAGATATGGAATACAAGCATCACATATAATGCTTGCTTATTTTATTACTAGTCATTGTTTTTGATCACATCTCATTAATCAGGGGAAGTACAAATCATAATGGTAGCTATACAACTGTTACAAACAACTGTCATTGCTCCTAATTCAGTTTATAACCTTAGAGAGACAACATGACTGATAGTAAGTGTAATGATTATCAGTGTTTAACAATTGAGAGTTATTAACACCTTGTATCATCAAATAACACTATCAAATAAAATTGAAAAGTTCACTTTTTGGGGGGAAAACTCATTTTAGAAGAATTATTCATAAAAAATCATGTAAATCAATCATCATAATAAGTGATGAATTTTTATCAACAATCCAGGGGGATACATAGACTTACATAGTGACATGTGCTGTAACTAATCACATTAGATAGAATATTATCTCACCAGTATAGTTATATACACTATTCAAAGTAACAGAGAATCTTCTACCCTCACTGTCTCTCTTTTGATGTCTTCTTCTCAAATACTAACTTATCTTTTCTCTAGTTTAGTTACAAATGTATGTTATCAGACACCCTTTTATTCAAGAGCTTGTAATAATAAAATTATTATTTCCTGCTTCTGGACATCTATAAATTAAACTTTATTGTCAGTAACCATTTCAAGTGGTAAGTAGATATTGTGATCATTAACTATTGTCTTCTTTAATAGAACCAATGTCAATTAATTCTAGTGTGGATACAAGATAATGTAAAATTAAGTGTTTATTTGTAAAACTGAAGTCAAGCCACTGAATTATGACTATTGATCAGGTGTCACTGTATTTGGTATATTATCAAACATTTATTAAACTGAATTATTACAATGATAATTCTATTCAAATGATATCAACATAATCAGGTGTTATTGTAGCAAGTTCATAAGATGTATTCTGTGTCATTGTTATCTGATATTGTTTAGCATCTTCATATGATATATTATGTTGTATAGTTATATCATCATCACTACTATTACACTCTATAATATAATATATTATATTACATGTATACATGATATACATACTTTGTCTCTTCTTTACATAATAAACACCCACACAAACACTGGTGATAATGAAAATTACTAATATACCAGGAATAAAAACGGCAAAAAAAATAATATCTACAGAAAGTAATTACATATAATTTAGTAACTATATATCTTACAACGAACACTTTGTGATTTGGGTGTTTCTGTTATTCCATTACTAGGAGCTGTTGTGATCATGACTAAATAAACAATATCATATACTTACTGCTAACTTACTTGTACTAGTTTGTAACATATCAGTTACTATTAATGACTCATTTGTGTTAGATGGTAGTATTATTACAATATCTCTTAATATTATAGCTGGTAATATTGATGTTAGTGGTATATCAATCTCCACATCATATACATAGACTGTATAATTACCAGCTGGGAGATTATCAATACAACCTTGTACAGTAAGATCACTTGGACTGTTTTTAACAAATGTTTTGTTCATTGAAGTCATTCCAATCACACTAACATAACACGACTTGGCAGATGGAGCATATGAAAATACACACTCCACACATATAGAATTACCATTAGTGTAAGCAGTAGCATTTGTAACATCATATGTACCTATATCATATAATAATATCAATATATTACATAATATAACTATCTCTTACTTAAAGTACGTATCAATGGATCACTGTGTCCAGCATTTTTACTGAAGATAATAGAGAGAGTACAGAGTTGGTGCTGAGGAGCTGACAAGCTATCTGTTATGTCCATAGGTTGACTTGAATATTCTATCAGATATGTTTTATTAAATATAACTACATCATCACATTGTACAGTGACTTTAGCCTTCTCTGGAGCTTCAGGTGGACATTCCAGAATAATCTACAGTAACTAAGTAATCATATAGTAACTACTATTGGATACACTCACTGGTATATTAAACATCAAGTTGACTTTATTTCTTATATAGGAGAGAATAGTAAATGTAGTATTTTCTTTGGCAGATCTTGGAGCTTAAATGACATGATAAAATAACACACATATTAGTTATTTTAACTAACCTCTTTGAAAAGAGAAGGTACTATTGTTATGTTCTCCTTCACCCAGTTTATTTATACCATATATGGTATATGTGTATTGATGACGAAATAATTCCTGATCTTCGTACTTGTATTCATTTCCATTAATAGATACATTTTGTAATAACATCTTGTTGACATCATCATATATCAGTAGTATATAGTAAGATATCTGGACTCTACTGTCTACATTAGGAGGATCCCAACTGATAGTAATAGTAGTACAGTTGTCAAGTGATGAAGAGATATTGAGAACAGAAGTAAGAAAACCTGTCTCATACAAGAGATAATACACACACAAAACATAACATGTGATATATAACTTACCAAATGGAAATACATTGATAGTATGATCAAACTGTCCAGCTGGATTACTAAGAGTTACCTCAACAAGATATGTCCTCAAGTTAACAGGTGATGATATATTAACTATTATCAGTTGATTATTAACTAAAGAGAGTGTCACATCATTAGATAATGTTTGTTGTAGAACATCATTAGAGTCCTTGATATTTACTGTAACATTAGTAGGATACTCACCAATACATAGATCACTGACCTAGTAAAGATAGGAGATATTTTAACTATATAAAGTATTTGTGTTCATATAACATTAATAAACATTAATAATATCATAGTACCATTATGAAAATTTTATATATTCCAACAGAATGTGTATTTTTTTGAATTACTAACTACTATTATATTTACCAATACATATATCTTAACATTATAATAATATAATTCCACATATTGTATAGACAGACTACAATGGTTATATTATCAAGAACACTTGTTGTCTACAAACTAACATTTATAATCACTTGAAATAAAACATTATCTCCATCTACTGTTGGTATAACTGATACTGGAATAGTTTGAGGAACTAAATAGGAAAGAAATGTAACATTACTGTATAACATAATATGTTACCTCTAGCAATATAGTACATGACATTATTACTATCTCCTATACCGGCTCCATTAATACCAGAGACATATACAGTAGTTACATTACATGGATCATCATTACTAGATGTCAGGATGTACTCAGTAGTATTAACTGTGTCTAGAAGTGTTCCTTGATCATCATTGATGTTATATCCGATGATAGGTACATTATCCAATGTATATGGTGCAGACCACATCAGTAAAACACTAGATTCATTGAGAACTGTAGCGGTTAGATCTTTAGCCGGAACTAGTAAACCTGGATAGTATATACAATCACAACACCAACTATGACAAATAATACATATAATGTTTGTCCAATTAATTGTTATTTGTTTAGATATTGCTCTAGTATTATTTTAGAAGCTTTAACATTGTAATTGCTGAATGATTAGTTAAATCAACCATTATATATTTATGCAGGTTGCATGTAGCATTATTTATAAACAGGGAATTATATAGGATAACAACCATTATGTTTACTTTCAGTTTACATCAAATGATTTCGCTACTTACAACCTGTATAACCATATATTAATTAAATCAACCAGTCAATTTTTACAGTGATAAGGTTAAGGGCACATAGTGATCAGTTTAAGAAAGTAATAGTGAACTAACTCACCTTGTATTCTTAATACAGCAATGTTACTGTATACTGTCTCTGAAGCAATAGCTCTACATGATATATTAGTATTATTGTTATCATCAAATGCTGCAGCTAATAACACTCTTCTCCATTTAACATTACCAAGATCCTCTACACCTTGTTGAGTAAATCCTCTGTTAATAACATCTGAAACTAATGCTAGGATACCATCAACAAGAAAAGTAATGTCTACAGTGTTAGCTTCACAAGTAAAATCAACTGTTGAGTTGAGAGTAGTATTAACTGACTGAGGATGAACTGTAATCTCTGTAGTGTATAAGTTAACTTAAACATCTGTTTTATACTTACCAACAGATTGTGCAAGAGACATTATTACAGTCAGTATTAAAAGCATCTTCATTATTATGGACAGATTTAGAATCGACGGATCACTGAGACACGTCTTCATATCTACTACAGTGACGCAATGTGCTTTAGAATCTGACAGTACGTTATAACTCCACCCATTAGAATAACTTACAGCATGTGTCTCTCCAGTCAAGGATGTCTGCTTTACTTAATTCTAATATTATCTTGTCTCTCATCTCTTACTTATACAGTTGGTAAGTTTCATTTTTATTACAATTTTTAGCATTAAATGATATTGTCATACTTTACAGATATTACAGTTCATCCTCAGTCATCAGTCAATACTACTCTCAACTTAACAGTTAATTTTACCTGTGAAGCTGACATTGGAGACATTAGTTTTCTTGTTGACAGTACTCTAGCATTAGCTGGAGATGTTATTAACAGAGGATTTACTCAACAAGGTGTGGAAGATCTAGATAATGGGAAATGGAGAAGAGTGTTATTAGCTACAGCATTTGAAGATAATAATACTAATTATATCATGTAGATCTATTGATTCACAGACAGTATGGAGTCACATTGCTGTATAATACAAGGTAACTTAGCTCACTATTATGTCTTTAAAATGATCACCATATATCCTTTTAACCTTGTAAAACTTCTAAATAGTGAAGAGTAAATAAATTGCAATATGGCTGCCGTTTGTTGTTACAAGCTCTTGTTACTAACTTTCTGTTTGTTTCTATTAGAGTTATAAGTCCTTCTGACTCATTCTCCCAGTCTAACACTCAGTCTTTTACCTCCTGGCTCTCTAGATCTGTTGGATGGCACAATCGTTGTGTTTCCTCTGTTCACCTCGTCACCATAGATTCTCACCTAGGACCAAGCACATTCATCCCTCTTTCTGTGCCTCTTGTACTGACTCTTCACTACTTACACTCTTGTTGCTATTGTTACTACTTAGTGGTGATGTAGAGTCCTACCCTGGCCCACCAATGACACTGTGAGGTGTGTTAGCTCATCCTATGATAAGTCTGGACTGATGCTCCAGTGTGAAATGTGCTCCAACTGGTCCCATTGTGAGTGTGTCAAGGTTTCCTCAGCCACTGGTGACAATCTTCCTTACATATGTCTTTTTTTGCATCAAGTCATACCTCTAACTTATCTCTCACCTCAGATCAGAGATTTCACACCTCAAAGCTTGTGTTATCAGACTTGAGAAATCTTGCTATTGGAAGTCTCAACCCTTAGTCAGCTCTCTTTCTGTCTTCTCCTCATCTCCTATTCTCATCTTCAGTACTAACTTCACTACTCTTTCATTATCACTACCTAATATTTCTAATTTCTAATAGCCATCCTCTGCCATACGTATGTCACTTCATCACTTCTTTACTTCCTCGTTCTTTTCCTCTGCTGCTTCTACATCTCCTCTACCTCTTCATTCTACTCCTTCTACTACTACTACTACTACTACCTTACCCTCATTCACTGCCAACACTGGATCACTCCCACTTAATCATTCAACTGCTCCTCTTACTAATACCACTGCTGCTTCTACTATTATCACTGCTTCCCCTACTATAACCACTCCTTCTTTCTCTGCTATCTCTCTACTTGAATCTTTACAACCTCCTTTTTTTAGCCAAAAGTCATCTCCCTCCATGAAAACCTCCACTCCTTCTTCTTCCTCCACACTTTCCACATCACAAAACAATCTCTCACCCTCCTACTTAATCAAGTCTTATTCCCATTGTACCATTACCTCCTCCTCTACCAAGTCTTCAGCTGAACTTACTAATATCTCACCCTCCCTCAAATCTCCTACCCATTTTACCTCTACCTCCCCTTGCTCCATCATTTTATCACAATGGACCTTTACCTCTTCCTCCAAATTGCTAACCCAACCTGGTATTACCTCCTCCTTCTCCAAGTCTTCAACCCAACCCTTCTTCTTAACCCTCCCCCTACTACCTCCTCAACATCCAACTCTTTACTTCAATTTCCCAACTTCTCTTTACTTGCAAGCTTGTCACTCTCTATCTCTCAATCTTCTTTCTCCCAATCATCAGCTTCTTCTTGTTCTTTCAAACCTTCTGTCAGCTTTGCTTGTCCCACTTCTTTGTCATCCTGCTCACAACTCACATAGTCAAATTCAATAAAAATGTTCTATTTTAATGCTCACAGCATTCTTCCTAAACTAGATGAACTCTCTGTTCTCTGCTCTGTCCTTAATCCTGATCTTGTCTGTATTGCACAATCTTGGCTACCTGCCGACATTTTCAATCTTGATATTGCTCTGCCTAATTACTTGTAACCGCCATGGTGGTGGTATTGTTGTCTATGTAAAACTTCACTTTATTACTTCCAAAGTACATGTTTCTCATAAAATTGAATTTCTTCTCCTATCTACTAAGCTTTATCATTGCTCATTTCAATTGGCACTTATGACCGGCCCACATCTTCATATGATGACGATCTGGATCATTTATTTGATGAGCTCACATCCCTCAATCACTCCATTCTTTCTTATCTTATCTTTTTAGGTGATTTTAACACTAGTTTCTATTCCACTTTATCCTCTAAGACCAAACTAGATGTCATATCTGACACTTTTGATCTTAAGCAAATTGTTAATGTTCCCACTTATTTCTCTCACACTGATACACCACTATTGATCTTGTTTTCTCCCATGTAACTTTGACGCTCATTCTTGTAGTATCCTTCCACCTGTCTCTTCAGCCCATTTCTCTATTCTTTTTTATCTTCCCACTGAATGTATTAACAGTCCTTCCCCTTCCTCTCCTCACAAGGTGTGGCTGTACCATATCTCGCTGACTTTGAACATGCTAATGTTAATTCTCCTCTGCTCCATTGACTGGAGAGAATTACTCCTCTTGTCAGATCCTAATGCTTCCTGGGCCATATTTAAAGAAGTTTTCCTCTCCATTATGAGCACCACTGTTCGTAACAAACTTGTCTACCCCCCCTACCAACTTTTCTTTTCTTTGGGTCAACCACTCTTTTATTAACCAAGTCAAGATAAAAAACTCCATCTTCTCTTCTGCCAAAAGAACTGATTCTCCTTCTCTTTGGGCCAAATACCATTCCTATTGTAACAAGACTATTGCTTACCTCAGACACCTAAAATTCAAATTCTTCCATAATCTACTTACTTCACCCTCACCACAGTCTTTTTGGTCTGCTGTTAAATGTATTCACTCCAAACATGTGTCCATTCCCTCCATTATCCATAATGGTTCTCCTGTAACTTCATCCTCTTCTAAAGCTAATGTTCTAAATCAATACTTCTCCTCCTGCTTCAACAGGTCAACTGCCCTTTACCTTCTCTGACTCATAGTCCTTATACTTCACTACAAGACAACTATCCAGATTTTCTCTGTAATCCAGATGAAATTTGCAGCCTCATTTCTCGTATTTCTATTGACACTGCTACTGGTCCTCATGGTATCTCCTCTATCATGCTCCACAACACAGCTCCTAGTATTTCACTTCCTTCTTTTCCTAATTTTCAATTCCTTCCTCTCTACAGGCATTTTCCCTTCAGACTGGAAAACTTCAATATCATACCTATTCCTAAATTGAAAACCTCTTCTTCATTCCCTTCAGTCTATTGCCCAATCTCTTTATTTTCCCTCCTAAGTAAGATTCTGGAATGTCCATTTTTAATTATCTGTATGACTTTTGTTCCACTCATAACATCCCTTTTAATTGTCAGTTTGGTTTCTGATCCAGACTCTAAACTGAAACAGCTTTAATATCTATTGTCAATTCTTGGTTTTCTTCATTGAATCTCAATGAAGCAATCTGTGCAGTCTTCTTTGTTCTCACAAAAGCATTTGACTCAGTCCCTCACAAGCCCCTACTTGACTTCTTATCTTCACTTGACCTTCCTCCCCTTCTTTTGTCTAGGCTCCATAGTTATCTACAAGGCCATACTCAACAAGTAATTATAAATTGTTCTCTATATTTTAAATCTCAAATCACATCTGGTGTGCCCCATAATGGTTCTCTCTTATTCATCATCTATATAAATGACATTGCTTTAGCCAGCTTCACCCTTTATGTTGATGACATTCTTCTATCTCAAGAAATTTCTTCTCCAACTTCAATGTCCACTGTTTAATCCAACATTGATCTCATTACATCATAGATTAACTCTCGTCATCTCACCATCAACTCCAACAAAAAACAATAAATGATCATCTCACACTGGTCTTCCTCTTTTTCAAACACCTTCTTTCCTCTTTTTTAAATGGTTCTCAACTTATACATGTCGATTCATTTAAATATCTTGGTGTTATTATTTCCTCCAATTTATTGTGGTCTTGTCACATCCAATCTATCTGCTCTATAAACCTCGTCAAAACATTGGGATCATCTATCGTAACTTCTATCAGCATGCTTCTCCTCAAATTCTTCTCACTTTGTATTACTCTCTTATCATTCCTTATTTTACCTATTGCTTGTCTGTCTGGGACCTACCAGTATCTTCCACCAATTCTGAAATTCTCGAAAAAACTCAACACTTTGTTCTAAAAATATGCTCTCATAAATGGGACAGTGATTACTCATCTCTTCTCTCAACTTTTAACCTTCCAACCCTCTCAACTCATTGCTCTATTTCTGAATTATGTCTTCTCTATAAAATTATTAACAGTCTCCTTTATTTTTCTACTATGTCATTAATTGTGGTGATGACAATGGTCATCCTCTTTGCTACTGTTATCATCAAAAGATCTAAACAAATTAAGTACCTCTTCTCTAAAGTGACATGTGTAAATATATCAATTCTATTGTCTTAGGTCATAGTACATCTGACAATGATGTAATAACATTATAGTCATATGAATGATTTTAAATGTAATTTTGTGTTATTGAACTATTACTTTATGTAAAAATAGAGTTATGATCTCACATTTACCTTTATTATTAGCTCATCAAATTATACATTATAACAATATTTACATAATCAGGTCCAGGGATGGTACTGGCATCTTCAATGGGCACATTTTAATTTGAACCCAAAACTAACAATAGCTTAACTGATTATTTTATATAAAAATTATTATTATATTTACAATTCATAAAATAACTAATTTAGGAAACTATTCTCAGATTGAAATAATATATCTGTGGAGACAAAGTTGAGTAACTTTGCTTATTATTGTTATGATTTTATACAATCTTCATGTTCATTATATTGGGTGTTAGTGACATCTCTTATAGATACAATATATAACAATAGATATTGACACAATTATATATAATAAGTGAACATAACGTGAAAGGACATTTCAGACTTTACATTTGTCTGGACAACCAATATTAAAAATTAATAAACAAAATCAAGCTATATATACAATACAACAACCAATCAAAGTACATCTAAGGAGTCCATAGCAACAGCCAATGAGTTAGCTGGAATAGAGTCCTTGACAGATCACAATTGGTTGAAGTGAACAAGGTTGTTTCGATCTTCTAACCGGAGATCTCATCAGCAGACACAGCAGACACACACAAAGTCCTAGATTATTGTTCACCCTCCCAGTAAGCTAGTGAGATAGAGCATCCCACTGTTAAAATTAACCATGACAGCATGTCGATGGTAGCCGGAGGTAGGCACACCTATCCGGAGGTTTACTCCAATAATTGTTGAAAAGTCTTTAGGGAAGGGAAATAGATCAACAAGTGAACATAACACTAACAATATTAGGTATGTAGTAACAATATGTAGGGATAGCCCAAATATTTATTAAATGAAAAATGTCTTGCCCAAAGATCTCTCATTTCAATCAATAGCAAAGACTAAGTAATCAGTTATAACTTGAACTATGGTTTACAAGAATATGCTCTTTTTTCAGGATATTCTTCAAAAAAAGTAAAATTAGATTTTCTTCAGAGTCCACTCACCTTATGTAAGTGAAATAAACCTCCAGTTCAATAATGAAATCAAACTCCATTCCAATACAATACAAACATTGTAGTCTAGTTTTGATATTAATTAATATATTGACCTAACATAGTTTAAATTATTGTTTCATATTTGTTTCATTATTAGGGATTATTAATTCACAACTTCTCATTTCTACTGATACTAATATTTTAAATTACAGAATACTAGAAACTTAAATCAGTCCTGCACCAATATATCAAAGTGTTCACAATAAGACTTTATGTTCCATGACATTTGGTATGTCAATACAATATTAAGATATGAGAGCAAATAAGAATAAAGTTATATACAAACATTATCTAACAATCTTAGTTTATAAGGGAGAAAGTTGGCTTAATATAAAATATAATATTAATGAATTATCTTGAGAACCTATTGCAGCAATAAGACCTATGATATGTAATAGAATATAATATATTGTTAAGAAATTGTGTCCATGGAGTTTTCTTCAAGATGACCCGGTAATGGTTCTTCATCATCATGATATCCTTTCTGTGATACTATTACTTCACTAGTACTGGTAAGAGGAGGAGATGTTAGTCCTCCAGTGATCTCTTCATCATTGGACATTTGTTTGGTAGTATCTGATGTCTCGTTAGTATTAGCTGGTATAGGAGGTGGTATATCATCATCTTGTACATTAGCTGGTATAGGAGGTGGTATATCATCATCTTGCACATTAGCTGGTATAGGAGGTAGTATATCATCATCTTGTACATTAGCTGGTATTACAGTAACACTAGGTATTGATGGCTTTACATTATCATAAATTGGAGGGAGTTGTTCTCTTATTGGAGGGATACAAAATATTTGAGAGTATACTACTCTTTCTCTAGATGGGGGAGGAGCTTGAGGTTCTTTTCCAGGGATATGCTCAAGTTCCAAATAGACAATATCATTCTTTTTCTATAATTGAAAAAAACAAAATAATCTTAAACAATTGTTATTAATACTTTTTCTTCACGAGGTACTATTGTGACGGTTTCATAATGACCAGGAGTTGAGACTGTTTTGGTGTTATCGTCACTATGATATATATGATAAAGATATAGTCACAAATAACAACATGTACCAAGTATATGATGATGGTATTATTTCAGTAATAGATACATCCAATGTCTCATCATCTATAATGAACAGTTTGTAAAATAAAAATTGTAACATCTCATGACATACTTTGTGTGGTTGTGAATGTTTCTTCTTTAATCTCTGTTTCTTCTCTGGTAGATGATATTGATTGAGTTCTTACTGTCTATAATAACATTACCAATACATATTATTAATTGTTATTTTCATAACTATATGTCGATGTTATTATAATTACTTACTGGTGATGTAATATGTATTGTGTTTTCTATAAACAGTTTCAATAACATGTTATTATAACATATTAATTAACTCACTTTTCTTTTTTGTCTTCCTACAACTTCGGTATATTATACAACAACAACATATTAATAGACACAATGTAAATGGTACGACAAATAGATTCACACCAAGAATACCATCTGAATATTATAATATATTAGTCATCATATTCATATTAATTATACATACATGCTATTATTGTTACTAATGGTATTGTTGTCTCCATACTACTAGTAGTTGCTGTACTACTAGTAGTTGCCGTAATACTAGTAGTTGCCGTAATACTAGTAGTAACCATAGTAGTAGTAGTAGTAGGTATAGATGTTGTTGTTGTCATATTAATATCTATTATGAGTAATAATATGCAAAGTAACATATTATATAAAATAGCAATATAAATTTTAAACATGTTGTTATTTCAATTATATTAGTCCATTTATTAAAATTTTGAACAGAAGTAAGATAACCTGTCTCATACAAGAGATAATACACACACACACACACAACATAACATGTGATATATAACTTACCAAGCAATGTAAATGATATTTTGTCAGTTTCATCAAACTGTCCAGCTGGATTACTAAGAGTTACCTCAACAAGATATGTCCTCAAGTTAACAGGTGATGATATATTAACTATTATCAGTTGCTTATTAACTAAGGACAGTGTCACATCATTAGATAATGTTTGTTGTAGAACATCATTAGAGTCCTTGATATTTACTGTAACATTAGTAGGATACTCACCAATACATAGACCACTGACCTAGTAAAGAGAAGAGATAGTTTAACTAAATAAACTATTTGTGTTAATGTAAGCTAGATATTAATAAACAACAAAAATATTATAACACTATTACAGACACTTTATATACTCCCACATAATGTGTATTTTATAGAATTACTAACATTTATATACACTTGAAATAAAACATTATCTCCATCTACTGTTGGTATAACTGATACTGGAATACTTTGAGGAACTGAAATATAAAATGTAACATCACTGTATAATATAATAAAGTTACCTCTAGCAATATATAATGTGACATCATTACTATCTCCTATACCAGTTCCATTAATACCAGAGACACATTCAGTAGTTGCATTACATAGATCATTACTAGTCAGGAAGTACTTAGTAGTATCAACTGCATCTAGAAGTGTTCCTTGATCATCATTGATATTATATTCAGTGATAGGTACATTATCCAATGTATATGGTGCAGACCATATCAGTAACACACTAGATCCATTAAGAACTGTAGTAGTTAGATCTTTAACAGGAGCTAGTATAAATACATGAATATATCATAATAATATGACATCTATAACGTTAGCTCACCTTGTATTCTTAATACAGTAATGTCATTATCTACTTTATCCGAGCCATTAACAAGTCTACATGATATATTGGTGTTGTTGTTATCTTCAAATGCTATAGCTAATAACATTTGTCTTTTTTTACCATTGGAATTGTCACCTGATGTCTCATTACATCCTCTATTATTTACATCAGATACTGACATATTATTAATTAGAAGATTAATCATATCATCAGAAACAGCTTCACAAGTGAAATTAATTGTTGAATTGAGAGTAGTATTGACTGACTGAGGATGAACTGTAATATCTGTATAACAACATGTACAATGATTTTGTGTACAATATTTTAACACTTACTAGCTGTTTGGACAAGAGTTAGTACAGTACTCACCATTACAGTCAGTGTCAAGTGTAAGAAGAACATCTTTGTTGACTATAAATTGAGACAATATAATAATGTTATGATATACACAAAAGAAGTCTACATCACAAGAACCAGACTACTTTAAGTCTGGACTCACAGACTATACAAACACAGATCAACATCTGTACTATATAACATTATATTATAAGATGAGCTCATCAAACCTGCTGGGAAAAGAGCTTTAAAGACTATATCTGATGACAATAGCCAGCACCATAAAACTTAATGAAGTGTCTAAATAATCTTAGATAGTACCTAAATAAACTTAGTGTTAGGAAATGATAACATTATGAACATTAACCTAACACATTAATATTTTCATTATTGGATCAATGTGCTCATGATGGTATAAAATGAGAGAAGTCTAGTTATTTTAAAAAATCAGGGATCACATCAGTACAATATCTTAATCCTTATTAGGCAGGAATGGTAGCATAAAATTCCTTACATAGTAATCATAACTCAAGGACCAGAGTGCCATTGGAAACAAGACCATACTGTCCATATCAACATATGTTTAGTGAGACTCTACTGTGTGGCTACTATGTAGTGATTTCCATACTACCATTCCTACTGTAGTCTTGTTTGTGATGTTTGTATTGTCATCCTTATATGTTATGAAGTTTTTATTATGTCATCATTATTATTGGAGGTATATCCTGACTAGTTAATTTTTGGTATTATTAATAACATCATATTTAGAGCTAAATATTATGGTAGTTTTATTTTTAAGTCTATATGTTGTTATCTTTCAATCCCTCAAACTGAAAGTATAAGACAATAAACCAGTATATATGTCATTGATACATACTATAAGATATAAATGAAGAAATATAACTATAGCAATAATATAATGGAATATTTTGTTCTAACTGTATCACCATATCTAGAAACAAGATAATCCTTTTATTAGTTAGTTGTCATTTTCATGACATGTTCTTATGACTGATATGACCAGGTAATGGTCCTTCATTATTATATTCTATCTGGTTTTGAGGTGATACCAATATTGGCTCTACATCACTGGTACTGGTAAGAGAAGGAGATGTTAGTCCTCTAGTGATCTCTTCTAGAGGGAATATACGGACATTGAGTCAATGTATTATTGAAATAGAAAGTATAGTTGTAGATAGATCCATGAATTGGATGTTCAAAGTTCAAACTTAACTATATATCCCAAAGCTGAGAATAAGATAATACTAAGGTCATATACAGGTCAGTATTTTATTAACCTCGCTGTGCGTGGGCGCATAGCGAGGGTACTGTAGTCTGTCAGTGTGCGTGTGTGTCTGTTACCCAGGCAAATGGCTTTGAACTGCTCTAACTCAGCAAACACGACACTGGTAGCCACCAAACTATAATGGATGGTAACAAAACTTCTGTACTTCTTAAAAATACTGCTAAAAGGAGTGTCAAATGAACAAAAAGCTTTAAAAGTCTGAAAACCTTTGAAAAAAGCACAGCTTTCAGTGAAGACTCAAAAATTCAATAAAAACCTCCTGTATACAGCTTATGACATTTTCCAACTTTTTAAAGTGAGAATTTTTGCAAAAATACTTCTTTGGAAAGTTATGACAGTTTTACTAACTTTTGGCAGTTATCTTTGTCAATACATTGAGCCCAAACTAAAAATACTAGCACCATAGCTGTCATTGGGGAATCACTAATTTTTACTAAGAAGTTGGAAAGTATTGGATCTTTTATCAATTAGAGTACAAAGTACCCAGTACTGTAGACGCACTAAAAGGCAAAGTACCCAGTACTGTAGACGCACTAAAAGGCAAAGTACCCAGTACTGTAGACGCACTAAAAGGCAAAGTACCCAGTACTATGGACACACTAAAAGGCAAAGTACCCAGTACTGTAGATGCACTAAAAGGCAAAGTACCCAGTACTGTAGACGCACTAAAAGGCAAAGCTTTTTTCCCTTTGATTGAAGAGAAATGCTGAGTCATCAATAATCAGCTTGCGCATCACGTGAGATATCTCTTGTCTGGTACGTCACTTGAGAAGGCTAAAAAGAATAAAATTTGCTTGGCAGTGCCTTATGGTCAATTAGTTTGCAAATTGGCCGGTAAGTTGACTATTGTCAGAGTAAAGCTGAGCCATTAATAATTTACTATACCTTTAAGCTTGTGGAATGTTAAATGTACATGCACTCTGCACTCTGCAGTGTAGATCTACACTGCCCACCGGAGTAAGGTTAAGCACTTTAGTGCATTTCATTAAACTGTGAGTGCCCAAAAATGAATATATTAATCACCTTTTGTTATAAACTTACATAATTTATATTATGTTCTTCTCAATTAAGCTCTCTCCAACAATAATATTAGAAAATATGAACTGAAGAGAACAGAACTGGCCTTTCTTTATTATGTACATATTATAATGATGTCCTCCAAACTCAATATGTCTCCTCTTTTTATGACCAGATAGTTTGTACTTAGTAATATATTTTCTTTGACCACACCTCCTTATAATCTTTAAATCGGTTGGAGTACTGTTCAGACATAACTGTAGCTATAAGTTTAATATATACAATTAGTATAATATTATGATTAACTGACCTTGGCTTTTATCATAAAATATTCAAATCTATAACTCACTAATTCTATATTCAGTTCCAATATAAATATAGTCAGTATATAATCACTAATAGTGGACAAAAAGTCATTGCCATTATATACTATTAACTGTGATTATATTAATACTGAACTAATACTGTGAGTACTGACTAGATCTTTCGCAGTATATCAATAACTCTATATTATCTCTACACAGCTATAGACTCTAAGTCGTTCATTACAGACACTACAAATGTATGTTATTTTCAGAACTACATCACAAGAACTACCTTAAGTCTGGATTCACTGACTACACAAATACAGATCAACATCATATTATATAACATTATATTATAAGATGAGCTTATCAAACCTACAGGGAAAAGAGCTTTAAAGATAAATAAATATCTGATGACGATAGCCAACACCAGAAAACTTAATTAAGTGTCTAAATAATCTTAGATGGTACCTAAATAAACTTAGTGTCAGGAAATAATAACACAGTTAACATTAACCTGTCACATTCACATTATCATACTCTGGTCAGTGGAATCAAAATGGAAGAAGTCTGTTACCTAAAAAAATCATGAATCATGCCAGTACAAATATCTTAATCTTTATCAGGTAGAATGGCAGTATCAATTCCCTACACAGTAACTAGAACTCAAGATCCATAATGCCATTGGAAACAAAACTATACTGTACATGTCAATACGTGTTTAGTGATACTCTACTGTGTGGCTACTATATAGTGATTTTCATACTACCATTCCTACTGTAGTCTTGTTTGTGATGTTTGTACTGACATCCCTACATGTTATGAAGTTTTTTTATTTCCTTATATCATCATGTAGTATATCCTGACTAATTTATTTTTGGTATTAGTAATAATGTCATATTTTAGAGCTAAATATCATGATAGTTTTATTTCTAAGTGTACATGTTGTTATACTTCAATTCCTCAAACTGAAAGTATAAGACAATAGACCAGTTTGTTATTGATACACACCATATGATATAATGAACAGATGTAATTGTAGCTACTTTGGAATATCAACATTAACAAATGAAGTAAAATATTATAATTACTGGAGTGTCTTTGTAGTTCTGGTAATATTGTGAGTATAACATGTTAGTAAATTCTTTACTTAAGGAAATTGAAAATTATTTCAAAGTGTGGTTATTATCATTACTGCAAAAATCAGATAAATACAATACAGATATTAATGTATGATATCAGTACACAGATGTAAAATGTGTTTTGTGTTGTTGTCTCATATAAACAATTGTAAGTACAATGATTGCCTCAAGTGTCTCTTGAGAAAATCCTGGATGAGTTGGTTTTGTTTTCATTGATTGAAGCTAATTAAAAAATATTTACATTTTGGACTTTTCATTCATTTTGCAAATTAAAAAACTACTTCTGTTAAGACAGAGACAACTGTCAAATAATTAACTATAAGTATGTAGTAGTATTATTATCTCTTGGTAACTGATGATCTCTCATAACAAGACCTACAATAAAGTCATATTATGTAATATATTATAAGAGTACTTACTGTCATGATAATTCTCAGGAGAGTCTTCTTCAATATGACCAGGTAATGGTCTTTTGTTATGATATCCTATCTGGTATTGAGGTGATACCAATATTGGTTCTATTTCACTGATACTGGTAAGAGAAGGAGATGTTAGTCCTCTAGTGATCTCTTCATCATTGGATCTCTGTTCGGTAGTATCTGATGTCTTGTCAGTTTTAGCTAATACAGGAGGTTGTATATCATCATCTTGTACATTAGCTGGTATAGGAGGTGGTATATCATCATCCTGTACATTAGCTGGTATTATAGTAACACTAGGTATTGATGGCTCTATATCATCATAAGATGGAGGATGTTGTTCTGTTTTTGGTGGAACATGAAGTATATCAGAATATACTACTTTATCACTAGATAGGGGAGGAGCTTGAGGTCCCTTTTTAGAAAATTGCTGAAGATCTTGATAATTATGTTTCTGTGATGATTAAAAATAAAATAAGAGTTGTTTTAGTGTATTTCAATGTTACTGTGTGTATTTCAGTTTCATCATGAAGTAATGTTGTACTTTCAGAATAATCAGAAGTGGTAGTAGAGATGGCAGTAGAGTTACCACTATGATCATAGTAATGAATCTTTTGTGTAAACATCATAATGTACCCAATATTATTTACGGATTGTGTTTTCCCAGGCACAATTGGAAATCCAAGGGATTTAGTAGCTAAGTCCACAGTGAACATGATATAGTAAAAATGTTATTACATACCTTGACTCATTGTGACCATTTCTCCCTTTACATTATTTTCATTGTCAGGCTGTATGAAACTTTCTACCAATATTACATTTATTTTTACTGAACACTGTATCATTTCCTTGCATTATCCTTATATAGATTGCTGTAGTATTTTCAGACCAGGGTCCAGTAATAACTATTCTATCACAATATGTCTCTCTAGTCAGGTTATATGGAGATGGTGGAAATCCTATAAATGTAAGATCATCACAATCCTTATCTGACATTTTAGACTTACCTATTACTGTCAGGAAGACAAGATTATAGCAATTAATACCTC
Organism: Xestospongia muta; assembly: GCA_963693285.1. Lineage (NCBI taxonomy): Eukaryota > Metazoa > Porifera > Demospongiae > Haplosclerida > Petrosiidae > Xestospongia > Xestospongia muta. Next base: position 647,575 of record OY848918.1, read on the forward strand.
CAGTAACATAATTATTGCTAAATATACACACATCTATTCTAGTACCATCATCTGATACTTTAACGTTAGAAAGAGTGCAATTAGAGTATGTGATGTTATTAATAGTATCAGAGTGATGTCGATTTTCTTGAACTCTACAATTATTAATATATGCTCTCATACTACATTGCAGGAGTGTTTCTGAATAAAAGACAGCAGTCTGTCCTAGATACACTGTTGTATTTACAGAAGCCCTAATCAATCCATCATTATCTATAGATATAATCATAATACGATTACATCAGTTAACAAGCAACTTACAACACACGTCTTGTCCATTGGGACTTACTGTAGGTTTTGGGTTGTTACATTGAGAATCTGCTGGTAATATCAAACAAGCATTTCATAGAGTAGTACACACTTACAGTAGACTTCTAACTACATGGCCACTGAAAATGTGGGTATCAGAGGAACAATTCTTCAAGACTACTGAAAACAATACAAGTTTTCACATATCAGAGCTGTGCTATTGTTGACTACAATATGTCAGAGATGTACCTGGAGGTATATATGCAACATTAAACTTAAACATACTGTTTATGAAATAGCAAGTTAGAAAATAGACCTGTAAATAAAGAGAGACTCAACATTGATGACAGGTAAATGTACCACTAATATTATCATCAACGATTTTTGTGATGGCTTCACTCTTGAGTATTTGTACATTTAATTAGTTTAGTTTATTTTTTAAAAAAGTATCTCATACATTACTATAGTAACAAAGGATTAAAATGTTGTGATAGATGAATAGATATACAGTATACATTATCTCGACAACTGATGTCTCAATATAATATTTACTTAATCAATTCTTTTATCTTTTATTTAGTAGACTGCTCATCAAAACCCTTTCAAATACAAAAGTGCTAGTCTACTTGCTTTATATATGTGAGTTCATGACATCTCTACATACATTGGTGCAACTTCATTGACAGTACTAATTGGTGTAATATTTAAAAAGATTATATTACATAACATGTAAAATAATGAATGTTACATAGGATGGCTATTATAGTTCTAATAAAAACAAACAAACAAACAAAGATTAATATAACAGTAGATCCTGCTACTAACTTATAGATACAGCTTATAGTGATACCAGCTGAACCAAAGAATGACATTAAATGTTTAAATTACAATAATACACAGAATACACCAGCTGTTATAAGTGATCTTGTATATCTTCATGTACAAGGTATGTTACTGATTTACACTAGATATATCAACAATTAACAGTAGATAGTTTTTAATTTGGAAGTTTATGTTCTCTTAAAATTTAAAAATATATCCAATCAATATCCTAGCCCTAAGCTATTATTGCTGACATCACATACATAACTAACATAACATTTGACATCACTGATTGTTAAGTATAAATTTAGTTTTTGACAACCCTCCATATAAACCACATACATATTATCTTCCATAACAAATCACTTGTGTATGTAAAGTCAAGCCAAATGTAACTCAAATGGATGGACTCGATAGATAAATTGATGGATGTACTGGATGGTTAAGTGAGTGGGCATTCTGACAGACATACAGTTAGTGGATTAAGTATATTTTATCCTCTATTTTAATAATCCAGCTACATGATTTATTAACCTCGCTGTGCGTGGGCACATAGAGAGGGTACTGTAGTCTGTCAGTGTGTGTGTGTGTGTCTGTTACCGGGGTTGTTTTTTGAACTGCTATAACTTGGTAACCGAAGCGTTAGCAGCTATCAACGTTTAGCAACGAATAGAAAAACATGTGGACTTTACAACAGTAGTATCAAGAACATCGTCAAGAAAAACAGAAGCTTATATTAAAACTCGCAAAAGAATTTTCAGGCTGCAGAAGTCAAGTGCCGTTTCTCGAAAAGTAAAAAACTTAACGTGGAGATTTTTTAGTATGTTGTATAGAATCTTAGAGAAATATGAATCAGCAAGATAGAAGGCCGTTGGTCGAAGCAATCGTTAGAAAAGTTCTGAAAAGTGTTTTCAAGATTGTAGATGGACTTGGAGCGAAGTAACGCATTCAGAAAACGTCACAAAGCACTGAAAAAACTGCTACTAATAGATAATATATTGATTTATATTTGTACTACGGGACGTTTCCAAAGAACGCTTCATTTTCAAGTTACAATAAATTTTGTATATGAAATATTGAAACATTTTAAAGCGTCATGTAAAGGCTCAGAGAAACATTCATCACGAATCTACCACTTAATCTTGCTTGGCAATTGAATGATACTATTACTTACTCAGTTACAGCTACACAGACATGTCAATCAGAGTGCAAAGTACACAGTAAACGACAAAGCTTTTTCCCTTTGATTGAAGAGAAATGCTGAGTCATCAAACAACAGTTTGTAATGTGCATCACGTGATCTATCAATAATTTGACCACACCTTGTCCAATCTTAAATGTACATGTACATGCTCTCTGCAATATAGATTTACACTGGGCACCACAGCGAGGTTAAGCACTTTAGTGCATTTTTATTCAAATATTAATTATATATATATTATACTAACACCAGTATTAGGAGGTTGCTAAAAATATCAGTGACAATAGTAATTAAATGGTCTCATCAGAGAAAGATTGATTTGTCTTATCAGGTAGATCATTAATGGTAGTTGACTATAATGAGATGACATCAAGTCAAGTTTTGTACTAATATGTCATACCTTATTAGTTATAGTCATGACAACATTATCCTGTCTCATTTCAGATGAAGGATTCCATTTTGGATTAAGAGGAATTTGAAGTTTTGATGGTCCCTTAATATCTTCGGCTTTAATTGGTTTAGGATGTTGGCTTTGTTGTGCAACCATTTCACTTTCAACAATGCTTTCAGAGATATTCTCTGTGTGGTCTTCTCTAGCAGACACAGGTATAACTTGAGATTGTACAACTTCACTATATGACTAAATATTCATTCATTACTAACTTCTAATTTCTATAGTATTAATTACCTGATTATTATTAGATCCTTCCTGAACAACTCTTGACTGGTAGCTTGATTCAGTATCATCTGCTGTTGGTTTTCCAGAAGAGGATGGAAATTGAGCATCATTATTTCCAAACTATAATGAAAATTAATACATTTTTATTAATTATTTATTTATTAATTTTTATTAATGCATTTTGTACTTTTATATAAACAATTCAATTGTTTAAAATAAAATGTTCTTGTATATTTTAATGTTACCGGTTGAAGTAATGTTGTACTTTCAGAATAATCAGAAGTGGCAGTGGCAGTAGAGCTATCACTATGATATTAGTAATGATCAAGTCATTAGTAAAAATATCATAATGTACCCAGTATTATTTGTGGATCGTGTTATCCCAGATACAATTGGAACTCCAGAGGATTTAGTAGCTAAGTCTACAGTGAACATGATACAGTAGAAATCTTAATACATACCTTGAGTAATTGTGACCATTTTTCCCTCTACACTATATACTACTCTATTATCAGCCAGTATTAAATTTCCTATAAACAGTTCCATTAAATGATATACAACATATTAACTAACTCACTCTTCTTCCTATAACGTAGTACACAACAATAACACAGTAATAATAATAATAATAATAATATAACAAACAAGATGATAACTCCACCCACAATACCAACAATATACCCTAATATACAAATAATGAAATAGTCATTATTATATTAACTTACATATTGGTGTTGATGTAGTTGATTGTACACTAATAGTTGGTATAGGAGTTACTGTCACAGTTGCTGAATGAAGAATAAAAGTATTAATTAAAATAGTTAGTTCCTATAATAGAGTGCATAGTATTCTGTGTTGTAGTATTAATTCATAATAACTCAAGTTATATAAACTATAAAGTAGAAGTGATACAGTCTCCATAATACTTCTAAAATATTTATAAATTAGATTTCTGTATAATAAATAATTGAAGTTTTAGAGGTAAGTAGAATATTTACTACTCAAACTTTAGACAAAATTACGTAGGCTCTTCTAACATAATGGACTTGCATTTCCAATAGACTTGCTTACTGAGTCAGAATTATAAGTATACCACGAGAGCCTAATTCATATTTCTCCAAATATTATGCTTAGAAACCTTATACTATTAATATTTCTTACTTAAATTAATTATCAATGGATCACTCTGTCCAGCATTATTACTGAATATAATAGAGAGAGTACATCGTTGATGTTGAGGAGCTAACGATGTATTTGTTAAATTCATAGAATATTCTACCAGATATGTTTTATTAAATATAACTACATCATCACATTGTACAGTGACTGTAGCATTCTCTGGAGCTTCAGATGAACATTCCAGAATAATCTATAGTAACTATGGTAATCATATATATAGTAACCACTATTGGATACACTCACTGGTATATTAAACATTAAATTGACTTCATTATTCATATAGGACAGAATAGTAAATGTAGTATTTTCTTTGGCAGATCTTGGAACTAAAATGACATCACATAATAAACACACATATTAGTTATTTTAACTAACCTCTTTGAAAAGAGAAGGTACTATTGTTATATTCTCCTTCACCCAGTTCATTTATACCATATATGGTATATGTATATCGATGATGAAATAATTCCTGATCTTCATACTTGTATTCATTTCCATTAATAGATACATTTTGTAATAACATCTTGTTGACATCATCATATATCAGTAGTATATAGTAAGATATCTGGACTCTACTGTCTACATTAGGAGGATCCCAACTGATAGTAATAGTAGTACAGTTGTCAAGTGATGAAGAAATATTGAGAACAGAAGTAAGAAAACCTGTCTCATACAAGAGATAATACACACACACAACATAACATGTGATATATAACTTACCAAATGGAAATACATTGTTAGTATGATCAAACTGTCCAGCTGGATTACTAAGAGTTACCTCAACAAGATATGTCCTCAAGTTAACAGGTGATGATATATTAACTATTATCAGTTGATTATTAACTGAAGACAGTGTCACATCATTAGATAATGTTTGTTGTAGAACATTATTAGAGTCCTTGATATTTACTGTAACATTAGTAGGATACTCACCAATACATAGACTACTGACCTAGTAAAGATAAGAGATATTTTAACTAAATAAAATATTTGTGTTAGTGTAAACTAAATATTAATAAACAATAATAATATTATAACACTATTACATACTCCAACATAATTTCTTAGTTATTATCATGCACAGTTTCATTTAATAATTAGGCAGTATTCTTGCTAAATGCTTTCTCATTAGCTAGTCAAAAAGTAGATACATTATCATATGTAGTCACACCCACAAACTATTTTGTGTGGTTGCTGGTTCTGAGAAGCATTCCTAAGTACGACATAGATAAATACAATATGACAGGAAATTCTCACAGACTATTTTTGTGAATGGCTTTTGGGACATTTGCAAATTGTTACTGACTATACCAACACTATTAATTTATTAGAAGTCACACCACACATTAAGTCACACCTACCACATATTAAGAAAATCTTTAATCAACATGTTAGAATGACTTAAGAGTTTGTATATGACCACGCCCATATACCGTAAATGCACATCCTCAGCTAATCTTTCCTAGAATACAGTACTTCACTGTGTGGCAATTTGTGATTAATTGCTGGCAGTTATCATAATGCATTATATAGAATACTAACGTTTATAATAATTTGAAATATAACATTATCTCCATCTATTGTTGGTATAACTGATACTGAAATAGCTTGAGGAACTGAAATAGAAAGATAATCAAAATTAATGACAATAAATTACTCCACATACTCATTCCATATATGGTCATCTTATGTACTATTTACTAAATATGTAAAGTAGAAATGTCAAGTGGTAGGTAATTAACTTTACTATCAAAAGTTAGTGGTATACTATACTATGTATACATATATTACCTTAAACGAGCATGCGCAGTATAAAAGGGGGCTGGGTTGCCCACAAAATGGCACACACAAAAATTTTCAATATCAAAAAATGGAAACTGTGTTTCTTTTCCTGTTTACATCATAATATGCACTTCTGGTAGCTGTTGTGACAGCTGCTTAATTAATATTATGCGTACGTTCATTGCAGACATTCCCGGGTTTTTTTGATACGTGTAAGTTTCGGTAGTGAAATGGCGAGCAGTAGAAAACGTGTAAGACTTTCTCTTGTGATCGACTTTGACAGTCTAGAGGGGAAGAATGTGTTCAAGAGAAGGTTAGACCATGTTAGAAAAATTCAAATTCCTGCTGGGCAATCTGATTTAGATAACTATGGTCTTATGTCAGCCATCTTTGATTCTGCCATTTATAAGTGCAGGACAGCAATAAAAGTTGTTACCTATTATTATCGACCGTCTAATTGAGATAACACATGTTTGTACCTAGAGCTAACTATTACAACTATTATAGATGTTTTGCGTGGGTTGTTAAAGTTGGTATGGCTACTATCTAGAACGACATCTAGGTTTGAATATAGCCGCCATTTCACTCTTTGGTAGGCATCACTTCCTTCTGGGCAGCCCATCCCCCTTTTATAGTGGGTGAGAATCTGCGTAGAGTGCATTATATCTGACACATGCTCGTTTAAATGGAACACTAATATAATTAGTGATATACATTTACCTCTAGCAATATAGCACATGACATTATTACTATCTCCTATACCAGCTCCATTAATACCAGAGATGTATACAGTAGTTACATTACATGGATCATCATTACTAGATGTCAGGATGTACTCAGTAGTATTAACTGTGTCTAGAAGTGTTCCTTGATCATCATTGATGTTATATCCAATGATAGGTACATTATTCAATGTATATGGTGCAGACCACATTAGTAAGACACTAGATCCATTGAGAACTGTAGCAGTTAGATCTTTAACAGGAGCTAGTAAACCTACATCAATATATCATAATAATATGACATCTATAATATTAGCTCACCTTGTATTCTAAATACAGCAATGTCACTGAATACTTTTTGTCCCTGTGAGCCATAAGCTCTACATGATATATTAGTATTATTGTTATCTTCAAATGCTTTAGCTAATAACACTCTTCTCCATTTATCATTACCAAGATCATTTACACTTTGCTCAATAAATCCTTTGTTAATAATATTTTCAACCAGTGCTAGGATATTATCAACAAGGAAGGCAATGTCTAGAGTGTTAGCTTCACAAATGAAATTAACTGTTGAGTTGAGAGTAGTATTAACTGATTTAGGATGAACTATGATCTCTATATAATAAAAAAATGTAATAATAATGAGATGAGTATTATAACACTTACCAGTTGTTTGGACTATAGTTGGTACAATACCTATCACAGTCAATATCAAGTGTAAGAACATCTTTGTTGACTATAAATTGAGACATTATAATAACGTACTAAGATGTCTAATTTTCTACATCACAAAGAGCCAGACTAACGTAAGTCTGGACTCACTGACTACACAAACACAGATTAACATCTATAGTAAACAATTTATATTATTATATGATCTTATCAAACCTGCAGAGAAGAGTCTTAAAGACGCTGGGAACTAATCAAAATGGTGGAGTTGACCCCACCCATTCAATTGTCACACAATTAATTATCTGCTGACTGCTGTGGATTTTTAACCTCGCTGTGCGTGGGCGCATAGCGAGGGTACTGTAGTCTGTTTGTGTGTGTGTGTGTGTCTGCACTGCCTGTTTTTTTTGAACTGCTATAACTTGGCAACCGAAGCATTAGCAGCTACCAACGTTTAGCAACGAATAGAAAAGCATGTGGACTTTACAACAGTAGTGTCAAGAACATCGTCAAGGAAAACAGAAGCTTAAAACTCGCAAAAGAATTTTCAGGCTGCAGAGGTCAAGTGCCGTTTCTCGAAAAGTAAAAAACTTAACGTGGAGATTTTTTAGTATGTTGTAAACAATCTCAGAGGAATACGGATCAGCAAGACAGAAGGCCGTTGGTCGAAGTAATCGTTAGAAAAGTTCTGAAAAATGTTTTGTGGACTTGGAGCGAAGTAACTCATTCAGGAAACGTCTCCAAGCACTGAAAAGACTGCTACTAATAGATAATATATCGATTTATATTTGTACCACGGGACGTTTCCAAAGAAGGTTTCATCTTCAAGTTACAATAAATTTTGTATATGAAATATTGATAGATTTTAAAGGGTCATGTAAAGACTCAGAGAAACTTTTCATCACGAAAGTAGCACTTAATCTTGCTTGGCAATTGAATGATACTATCACTTATTCAGTTACTGCTTCACAAACATGACAAAGCTAGAAATCAAGCAACAATGAAAGGCACTAAAGTGCCGAACCTCGCTGTAGTTTCTAAGTTATTTATAAATTCTATGCCAGCTTAGGCCCAGCTATGATGTTGTTATTGCAAGAAAATTTATTAACATTCCAGAAGGTGTGGTTATAAAATGGCAAGCTTTGTCATTCTGTATATGCTCATTAATTGTTGCTTGATTTCTAGCTTTGCCATGTTTGTGAAGCAGTAACTGAATAAGTGATAGTATCATTCAATTCCCAAGCAAGATTTAAGTGCTACTTTCGTGATGAAAAGTTTCTCTGAGTCTTTACATGACCCTTTAAAATCTATCAATATTTCATATACAAAATTTATTGTAACTTGAAGATGAAACCTTCTTTGGAAACGTCCCGTGGTACAAATATAAATCGATATATTATCTATAAGTAGCAGTCCTTTCAGTGCTTGGAGACGTTTCCTGAATGCGTTACTTCGCTCCAAGTCCACAAAACATTTTTCAGAACTTTTCTAACGATTACTTCGACCAACGGCCTTCTGTCTTGCTGATCCGTATTCCTCTGAGATTGTTTACAACATACTAAAAAATCTCCACGTTAAGTTTTTTACTTTTCGAGAAACGGCACTTGACCTCTGCAGCCTGAAAAAATCTATCAATATTTCATATACAAAATTTATTGTAACTTGAAGATGAAACCTTCTTTGGAAACGTCCCGTGGTACAAATATAAATCGATATATTATCTATTAGTAGCAGTCTTTTCAGTGCTTGGAGACGTTTCCTGAATGCGTTACTTCGCTCCAAGTCCACAAAACATTTTTCAGAACTTTTCTAACGATTACTTCGACCAACGGCCTTCTGTCTTGCTGATCCGTATTCCTCTGAGATTGTTTACAACATACTAAAAAATCTCCACGTTAAGTTTTTTACTTTTCGAGAAACGGCACTTGACCTCTGCAGCCTGAAAATTCTTTTGCGAGTTTTAAGCTTCTGTTTTCCTTGACGATGTTCTTGACACTACTGTTGTAAAGTCCACATGCTTTTCTATTCGTTGCTAAACGTTGGTAGCTGCTAATGCTTCGGTTGCCAAGTTATAGCAGTTCAAAAAAAACAACTCTGGTAACAGACACACACACACACACACACACACACACACACACACACACACAAACAGACTACAGTACCCTCGCTATGCGCCCACGCACAGCGAGGTTAATTAATGAACATATACAGAATGACAAAGCTTGCCATTTTATAACCACACCTTCTGGAATGTTAATAAATTTTCTTGCAATAACAACATCATAGTTGGGCCTAAGCTGGCATAGAATTTATAAATAACTTAGAAACTACAGCGAGGTTCGGCACTTTAGTACCTTTCATTATATACTGTGTGGCTACTACTCTAAGTAATGAGATTTCCATATAACCTCGTACCCAGGCGTTCTAGAATCTACTCTTTAGTAGAACGCCTGGATACGAGGCTAATTTCCATACTGCCATTCCTACTGTGTTCTTGTTTGATGTTTTGTACTGCCACCATAAGTTTAATGATTTGTTTATTTACTTGTATCACTATCATGATTGGTACAGTACTAACTGGTGTCTCTGACTCTCTGGTATTAATTAATGGAGTTGGAATAGGAGATAATAAGATTGATGTCATGTTCTAGAGCTAAATACATATAACATGGTTGTTTCGTTTTTTACATGTTGAAGATCAGTTTGTCATTGATACAAATACATAGCCCTTTATGGTATTATAATAGAAATAAGTCCTAAAACAACAAGCATCCTTTTTTGCCTCATTTGTATGGATCAGACACCAATATATGATTGTAAATAGAAAGTCAGACTTCAGATGACATTAAAGAACTTTATATTATACACATCTTAAGATCCATCAGGATTGAAACCTTGTGTGCTTTTGAAAATATCTAAAGTTCTTATAATACTGTAGTAAGTCATTGTCTTTCTATCTACTTTCATGTATGGTATAAATGAACTGGTGACAAACAACATAATTATGAAGTGTTAGTATAAAATAATAATAATAGCAGTGAAATAAATAGTTTTAATGATTTTCAGCGTTTTCAAAGATCAAGTAAATGTATATTGCAGTAATATCCATGTTCAATGATAAAGAGTACTTTGATGCCATAAAATACTTATCTTATATCAATAATATCAGATAACAATCAGTCATTAAGATGTAGATATTAATTCATCATAATATGCTTCATTAATTATCAACTTCTAATGTCCACCAATACTGTCATTTTAAGTTACAGAATTAAATACTAGAAAATTTGATCAGTATAATATTATATTATATTATTATTATCAGTATTGTCCAATATCACAACAAGGTGTTCATAATAAGACTTATATTATATGTGTTCTAAGACATTTGGTATGTCAATAAAAGCAAAAGGTTACAATTATATGCACACATCATCAAAGAATATTAGCTTGTAAGGGAGAACGTTGGCTTTATATAAGACATAGTGTAACATCAGCTGGTATAGGAGGTGGTATATCATCATCTTGTACATTAGCTGGTATAGGAGGTAGTATATCATCATCTTGTACATTAGCTGGTATAGGAGGTAGTATATCATCATCTTGTACATTAGCTGGTATAGGAGGTGGTATATCATCATCTTGTACATTAGCTGGTATAAGAGGTGGTATATCATCATCTTGTATATTAGCTGGTATAAGAGGTGGTATATCATCATCTTGTACATTAGCTGGTATTATAGTAACACTAGGTATTGATGGCTCTATATCATCATAAATTGGAGGGAGTTGTTCTCTCATTGGAGGGATACAAAGTATTTCAGAGTACACTACACTTTCACTAGATTGGGAGGAGCTTGAAATTAAACAATTCTTACTGCTACTTTTCATCATGACTTGTAATGTGATAGTTTAGTAATGACCAGGAGTTGAGACTGTTTTGGTGTTATCATCACTATGATATATATGATAAAGATATAGTCACAAATGACAACATGTACCAAGTATATGATGATGGTATTATTTCAGTAATAGACATATTCAATGTCTCATCATCTATAATGAACAGTTTGTAAAATAAAAATTGTAACATCTCATAACATACTTTGTGTGGTTGTGAATGTTTCTTCTTTAATCTCTGTTTCTTCTCTGGTAGATGATATTGACTGAGTTCTTAATGTCTATAATAACATTACCAATACATATTATTAATTATTATCAATTGTTATTTTAATAACTACATATTGATATTATTATAATTACTTACTGGTGATGTAATATGTATTGACTTTTGTATAAACAGTTTCAATAATATGCTATTATAACATATTAATTAACTCACTTTTCTTTTTTGTCTTCCTACAAGTTAAATATATTTGACAACAGCAGCATACTAATAGACATAATGTAAACAGTAAGACAAGGCCATTCACACCAAAAATTAAAATATCTGAATATATAATATATCAGTCATCCATCATACTCAAATTAACATACACACATAATAATAATGTTGTTATTGATAATAATTGATAATAACAGGAATAGCTATAATGAGTAATATGTACAAAATGAAACATTATACAAATTAATGAATTGGGAAGTTTCTTTACCACATTATTCATATTTTCTTATTGAGAGAGTTAGTTAAGCATTATGAATATGATATAGGTAATCTGAAACAGTTACAGAGTGTTTCAGCCAAAAGGCTTTCAACAGCTGTATGAAATTAGCAAGAACAGTGACATTTATATAGCAATGCATGTTTATTTGATAGATGTTCAAGATACATGAGACATTGTGAGACGTGATGTTGTCCAGTGAAGAAGTAATTACATGTTCTGTTGGTTGAGTAGGCTATGGGAGTGGTTCAAAGAGGAACTGATCTGATATGATGAAATTTCACACAATAAGGATGTCCAAATTGGATTGAGAATCAATCCTGGAACCGTATTGATAATATTTTTGGTGGTTTTGATGTAGATAGCTTCTTTAGTTCATCTTTTCCACCAATTGATCTCTTGGTCCAAGCTTCTGCTCTCTTCCCAAAGGAACTTATGTGCTGTGTTGATTGGATGGATTGCTAGAGCATTGGTGTGGTCTCTGGTCTTAACTGCTCTTTATTGCTCTGCTTTTCGAATCTTCAGTGTCTGTCCTGTTTCACCAATATAGACAGCACCACACTCACATGATATTGTATAGATAACCCCAACTTTATTCTCTGGTGGTATAGGAGTTTTTACAAAGGTCAAGGCTTTTCTAAGAGTATTTGTGAGGTGAATGTCATTTTGATGTCTAACTGTTGGCATGCTCTCCCAATGTTCTCACTTAGACCTTCGACATTTGGGAGGACAAGTGTTCTTCATTTGTCTTCTTTCATCAGGAGGTTCCCTACTAGTGATGAGGTGTCTGCTTTCTTTCTGAGGGTTTGTTGATGAAGGCCCTTGTTGACCCATCTTTAGGGATATTCTTTGGCCCTGAAAACATTGTGTTGTCTGCTCATTTCAGATGGAATTTGATCTTGTGAGCAAACCTTAAGAGCTCTGTTATTCAGGCATCTAATGATGCATGATTTTACTTATGGATGGTGGTTAGATCTGTAGTTCAAGTATCTGTTGGTGTGTGTAGGTTTCCTGTACACTGTTGTTGTTAAAAGATTGTTACATTTAGAAATGAGGAAGGCAATGGAGTTGTTCTCTTCTATTTCCATGGTCAACTCAATTCTTTCATGAAGATAGTTAATATGTAGCAGGAAATATTGTAGGGCTGTGCCTCCATGTGGCCAGATGATGAATCTATCATCCACATATCTCTTCCATAGTTTTGGACAGAGGTGTGTGGTTGATATAGATGTTTGTTCAAAATCCTCCATGAAGATGTTCGCTATGATAGGAAAGAGAGTAGAATCCATAGCTGTTCCATCTGTTTGTTCATAGATTCGCTCTTCAAAACTGAATTATGTTGATTTGAGGCACAGTTCCACTAGGTGGCATATCTGGTATGGATTCAAGAATCAAAAATTATACAAAGTATATAATATAAATTTTTGAACATAATTATTGTTATTGTAATTGCACATTTGTCAATATGACATACTTTAACTACAAATGTCATTAAAATCAAATCTAAACTTAAAACTTAAATTAAATATCAATGGATCACTTTGTCCATTATTACTGAAGATAATAGTGAGGGTACTGTTGATGTTGAGGAGCTGACAGAGGTTGACTATATGATAAGTTCTTAGGTTGACTTGAATATTCTACAAGATACGTTTTATTAAATATAGCATCATCATATTGTACAGTGACTATAACATTTTTTGGATCTTCAGATGAACATTCCAGAATAATCTACAGTAACTATGGTAATCACATAGTAACCACTATTGGATACACTCACTGGTATATTAAACATCAAGTTGACTTCATTATTTATATAGGACAGAATAGTAAATATAGTATTTTCTTTGGCAGATCTTAAAGCTAAAATGACATGATAAAATAAACACACATACTAGTTATTTTAACTAACCTCTTTGAAAAGAGAAGGTACTGTTGTTATGTTCTCCTTCACCCAGTTCATTTATACCATATATGGTATATGTATATTGTTGACGAAATAATTCCTGATCTTCATACTTGTATTCATTTCCATTAATAGATACATTTTGTAATAACATTTTGTTGACATCATCATATATCAGTAATATATAGTATAATATCTGGACTCTACTGTCTACATTAGGACGATCCCAACTGATAGTAATAGTAGTACAGCTGTCAAATGATGAAGAGATGTTGAGAACAGAAATAAGAAAACCTGTCTCATACAAGAGATAATACACACACATAACATAACTTGTGATATATAACTTACCAAATGGAAATAGATTGATAGTATGATCAAACTGTCCAGCTGGATTACTAAGAGTTACTTTAACAAGATATGTCCTCAAGTTAACAGGTGATGATATATTAACTATTATCTGTTGATTATTAAGTGTATTTGATCTATCTCAATGACAATTACCATTATCATTATTATCATCTTTAACATCTCAATAACATTGAGTGCTTATATAAAGTGTAGAAACTGATTATTAATTTACAGTAAATGTAAATGTTAATGTAAATGGTTTCTTTTTTCCATGATTATTGTAATACTGATATTGATAGTGTTACATATGTTGTGTAGTATATCATCTTATAACAATGGATGAGTATCTAATACTTATCATTATCTACTATGATATAGAATATCATATAGTCATAATAGTCACATGTCAGATGATAATGTTTTATTGACTAGTGCTACTACTGAAGATATAACAACTGTCACTTCATAATTTGATAATAATTTTATCTATAACATTTTATACAATGCATGTATTTGGTATATTGTCAAACATTTATCAAACAGTAACCACTTCAAGTGGTAAGTAGATATCATAATCATTAACTATTGTTTCCTTTAATAGAACCAGTGTCAATTAATTCTAGTGTGGATGCAAGAAAATGTAAAATTAAGTGTCTATGTGTAAAACTGAAGTCAAGCCATTGAATTATGACTATTGATATCACTGTATTTGGTATATTATCAAACATTTATCAACCTGAATTATTACAATGATAACTGTATTTAAATGATATTAGCATAATCAGGTGTTATTGTAACAAGTTCATAAGATGTATTCTGTGTTATTCTTATCTGATATTGTTTAGTATCTTCATATGATATATTATGTTGTATAGTTATATCGTCATCACTACTATTACACTCTATAATATAATATAATTAGATTATATTACATGTATACATGATATACATACTTTGTATCTTCTTTATATAATAAACACCCACACAAACACAGGAGATAATTAGTACAATTAAAATTATTAATGTACTAGGAATGAAGACAGCAAATATAATTATATCTACACAAAGTAAGTATGTAATAATTTAGTAAGTATTATCTTACAAGATTCATATTGTGACTTGGGTGTTTGTGTTATTCCATTACTAGGAGCTGTTGTGATCATGACTAAATAAACAATATCATATACTTACCACTAACTTACTTGTACTAGTTTGTAACATATCAGTTACTATTATTGACTCACTTGTGTAAGATGGTAGTATTATTACAATATCTCTTAATATTGTAGCTGGTAATATTGATGTTAGTGGTATATCATTCTCCACATCATATACATAGACTGTATAATTACCAGCTGGGAGATTATCAATACAACCTTGTACAGTAAGATCACTTGGACTGTTTTTAACAAATGTTTTGTTCATTGAAGTCACTCCAATCACACTAACATGACATGACTTAGCAGATGGAGCAGATGAAAATACACACTCCACACATATAGAATTACCATGAGGGTAAGCAGTAGCATTTATAACATCATATGTACCTATATCATATAATAATATCAATATATTACATAAGATCACTATCTCTTACTTAAAGTATGCATCAATGGATCACTGTGTCCAGCATTATTACTGAATATAATAGAGAGATTACAGAGTTGATGTTTAGGAGCTGATAAACTATCTGTTATGTTAATAGAGTATTCTACTAGATATGTTTTATTAAATATGACTACATCATCACATTGTACAGTGACTATAGCATTCTCTGGAGCTTCAGATGAACATTCCAGAATAATCTACAGTAACTATGGTAATGATATAGTAACCACTATTGGATAGACTAACTGGTATATTAAACATCAAATTGACTTCATTATTTATATAGGACAGAATAATAAATGTAGTATTTTCTTTGTCAGGTCTTGGAGCTAAGAGGACACGATAAGATAAACACACATATTAGTTATTTTAACTAACATCTTTGAAAAGAGAAGGTACTATTGTTATGTTCTCCTTCACCCAGTTCATTTATACCATATATGGTATATGTATATTGATGACGAAATAATTCCTGATCTTCATACTTGTATTCATTTCCATTAATAGATACATTTTGTAATAATATCTTGTTAACATCATCATATATCAGTAGTATATAGTAAGATATCTGGACTCTACTGTCTACATTAGGAGGATCCCAACTGATAGTAATAGTAGTACAGTTGTCAAGTGATGAAGAGATATTGAAAACAGAAGTAAGAAAACCTGTCTCATACAAGAGATAATACACACACACAACATAACATGTGATATATAACTTACCCAATGGAAATACATTGTTAGTATGATGAAACTGTCCAGCTATATTACTGAGAGTTACCTCAACAAGGTATGTCCTCAAGTTAACAGGTGATGATATATTAACTATTATTAGTTGATTATTAACTAAAGACAGTGTCACATCATTAGATAATGTTTGTTGTAGAACATCATTAGAGTTCTTGATATTTACTATAACATCAGTAGGATACTCACCAATACATAGACCATTGAACTAGTAAAGAGAAGAGATGTTTTAAGTAAATAAATTGTTGAGGTAAACTAAATCTTAATAATAAATAACAATATCATAGTAGAATACTGAACACTTTATATATTCCGACATAATGTATATTTTATAGACCTACTAACTACTAGGATACTTATCAATACTTAAATTACTGGTCTAACACATTTAACATCACAACAAGGAAATGTAACTAATAAACTGACTATACTAATGAAACCTGACAATATTATATATGGTATATCTTAACATTATAATAATATAATTTCACATATTGTATAGTCAGACTACAATTGATTATATTATAAGGAACACTTGTTGTCTACAAACTAACATTTATAATCACTCGAAATAAAACATTATCTCCATCTACTGTTGGTATAACTGATACTGGAATAGTTTGAGGAACTGAAATATAACAGAAATGTAACATCACTGTATAACATAATATGTTACCTCTAACAATATACCAGCTCCATTAATACCAGAGACATATACAGTAGTTACATTACATGGATCATCATTACTAGATGTCAGGATGTACTCAGTAGTATTAACTGTATCTAGAAGTGTTCCTTGATCATCATTGATGTTATATCCAGTGATAGGTACATTATCCAATGTATATGGTGCAGACCACATCAGTAACACATTAGATCCATCGAGAACTGTAGCAGTTAGATCTTTAACAGGAGCTAGTAAACCTGTGTAGTATACATGATCACAGTTTACAGATAAATTCTGTATATTATAATAGCTGATTGGTTGATTCAACCATTATATATTTATGCAGGTTGCACGTAGCATAATTTATAAACAGGGAATTATATAGGATAACTACTATTATGTTTACTTTCAGTTTACATCAAATAATTTCGCTACTTACAACCTGTATAACTATATATTAATTAAATCAACCAGTCATTTTACAATGATATGATACTTCAGTTAAGAATGTAATAGTGATCTAACTTACCTTGTATTCTTAATACAGCAATGTCACTGTATACTGTCTGTGTGCTAATAACTCTACATGATATATTAGTATTATTGTTATCTTCTGATGCTTTAACTAATAACACTCTTCTCCATTTACCACTACCAAGATCTTCTACACCTTGTTGAATAAATCCTCTGTTAACAATATCTGCAGCTATTGCTAAGGTACCATTAACAAGAAAAGTAATGTCTAGAATGTTTGCTTCACAAATAAAATTAATTGATGAGTTGAGAGTGGTATTTCTTGATTCAGGATGAACTGTAATATCTGTATTGTATATTAATTTTATTAAGATAAGGTAAACATCAGCTTTATACTTACCAACAGATTGTCCAAGGGATATTACTACAGTCAGTAGTAAAAACATTTTTTTATTATTATGGAGAGAGTTAGATTCGATGAATAACTAAGACACCTCTTCGTATTTACTATTGTGCCTTAGAATTTATGACAATATGCTATGACTCCGCCCAATAGTATAAGTTGCAGCGTGTGTCTCTCAGTCAAAGATGTTTGGTTTACTTAATTATAATATTATATAGTCTCTCATCTTTAACTTATACAGTTTTGATAAGTTTCATTTTTATTGTAATTTTAGCTTTGAAAAATATTGTCATTTTTATAGATATTACAGTTCGTCCTCAGTCAGTCAATGCCACTCATAAATCAACAGTTAGTTTTACTTGTGAAGCTGACATTGGAGACATTACTTTTCTTATTGACAGTACCCTAGCATATTTGCAGATGTTATTAACAGAGGATTTACTCGACAAGGTGTAGAGGTTCTTGGTCTAAATGGATCTGGAGAAGAGTGTTATTAGCTATAGCATCAGAAGAACACAATAATACTAATATATCATGTAGAGTTATTGATTCACAGACAATATACAGTGATATTGCTGCATAATACAAGGTATGTTAGCTCAATATTATGCCCTTAAACTGATCACCATATGCCCTCAATATTGTACAGTTTTTAAATAGTAGCATACATGGCTGGCTCATTGCTATGTACATAGAGCCAACTATAACAATTAATATGATGTTTGTCTAATTAATTGTTATTATAATACCATTTTTGTCAAACTTTTTTGCTTTCCCTGTGTCCAGCTTGTGATGCTTTCTTTTTCTTTTTTTTGGTTCATTGACCCTTTCCTTAAAGTAGTTTTTATATGTAATTAAATTGAATATAATGATCATTTGACACACAAAGTATTAATTAACTATAACTATCTTGGTAACTAAAGATCTCTCATAACAAGACCTATTATATAATAATAAAGTTATATAATATATTGAGAGAATACTTACTAATAAACTATAAGTATGTAGTAGTATTATTATCTCTTGGTAACTGATGATCTCTCATAACAAGACCTACAATAAAGTCATATTATGTAACATATTATAAGAGTACTTACTGTCATGATAGTTCTCAGGAGAGTCTTCTTCAATATGACCAGGTAATGGTCCTTCATTATGATATCCTATCTGGTGTTGAGGTGATACCAATATTGGCTCTACTTCACTGGTACTGGTAAGAAAAGGAGATATTAGTCCTCCGGTCATTTCTTCATCATTGGATATTTGTTTGGTACTATCTGATGTCTTGTTAGTATTAGCTGGTATAGCAGGTGGTATATCATCATCTTATACATTAGTTGGTATAGGAGGTGTTATATCATCATCTTGTACATTAGTTGGTATAGGAGGTGGTATATCATCATCTTGTACATTAGCTGGTATAGGAGGTGTTATATCATCATCTTGTACATTAGCTGGTATAGGAGGTGTTATATCATCATCTTGTACATTAGTTGGTATAGGAGGTGTTATATCATCATCTTGTACATTAGCTGGTATAGGAGGTGTTATATCATCATCTTATACATTAGTTGGTATAGGAGGTGTTATATCATCATCTTGTACATTAGTTGGTATAGGAGGTGGTATATCATCATCTTGTACATTAGCTGGTATAGGAGGTGTTATATCATCATCTTGTACATTAGCTGGTATAGGAGGTGTTATATCATCATCTTGTACATTAGTTGGTATAGGAGGTAGTATATCATCATATTGTACATTAGCTGGTATTATAGTAACACTAGGTATTGATGAATTAATATCATTATAAGCTGGAGGATGTTGTTCTATTATTGGAGGGATATGAAGTAAATTAGCACATACTACTCTATCACTAGATGGGGGGAGGAGCTTGAGGTCACTTTTAAAACTTTTCTTAAGATCTTGATAAACAACTTTCTATAATTAATTTATAATAATAATATAAACAAAATTTTTGTTACCATATCATGAGGATGGCTATAGTAGAAACTAAATATTGTCTACTATAATATTATTAAGACTATGATTTTCCACAATAATACTAGAAGACTCTAGTAGATGGTGAGTGTCATCGTGGCTATCTTTGATAGAACAACTTAACGTAATTTATTACATGTTGATTAGTGAGATGTGATACTACTTCATATTCAGAATATGAAACACTGATGTTAGGAGGAAAATCAATTACATTAGTATAGTATAAATTATTTATTGTGTCTTGAAATTATGTTATTCGTTTTTCCATCATTTTTATTGTGTACAACTATAATGTTTTTTAGAAAATTCCTGAAGATCTTGATAAACAACTGTTTCTTTTTTCTGTGGAATAAAATAGCATTATATACAATCTCTTAATATTATTATTACTTCAATAGAAACTGGACTCTCTTCTACTTCAATACTCTCAGAACTCTTAGTATATGTTATTGACTGAGTACTGACAGTCTATAATATTAATAATAATAATAATAATAATATTAATATCAATAATGTATCATATAATGACTTACTGATGGTCTATTATCAAGATATGGTAATAAACTATCATCTTTGTTTTTCTTGTTTTCTATGAACAGTTTAATACAATATTATATAACTAAATCAACTTACTTCTCTTCTTATAACATAGTACACAACAACAACAACAACAACCAAAAGATGTAATGATCACTATGATAACTCCACCCACAACACTAACACCAATAATCACTATTATATTATAAATAATATAGTAGTTATTAAACTATGTACTTACATATTGCTTGTGTTGATTTAGTTGATAATGTTGTATTCATAGTATTAATTGGTGTAGCCATGGTAACTACATAAATTAATTAAAATAAACAAATTAATATGGAATACATTCCATTATGTTTCATAGTAAAAATTCTGTACTTATGTACGTATGTTGTACTTAATGGTAGTAGTTGGTAATATATCAGTTATTACAATATCTTTTAATATTATAGCTGGTAATATTGATGTTAGTGGTATATCATTCTCCACATCATATACATAGACTGTATAATTACCAAAATTAAGTGTTTATGTGTAAAACTGAAGTCAAGCCACTGAATTATGACAATTAATCAGGTGTCACTGATTTGGTATATTATCAAACATTTATCAACCTGAATTATTACAATGATAATTGTATTCAAATAATATTAACATAATCAGGTGTTATTGTAACAAGTTCATAAGATGTATTCTGTGTCATTCTTATCTGATATTGTTTAGTATCTTCATATGATATATTTTGTTGTATAGTTATATCATCATCACTACTATTACACTCTATAATAATATAATTAGATTATATTACATGTATACATGATATACATACTTTGTCTCTTCTTTATATAATAAACACCCACACAAACACTGGAGATAACTAGCACAATTAAAATTACTGATATACCAGGAATTAAAACAGCAAAATAATCACATCTACAGAAAGTAGTTACATAATAATTTAGTAAATATTATCTTACAAGAAACACTTTGTGATTTGGGTATTCCTGTTATTCCATTACTAGGAGCTGTTGTGATCATGACTAAACAAACAACATAATATATGTATCACTAACTTACTTGTAGTAGTTTGTATTACTATTGACTCACTTGTGTAAGATGGTAGTATTATTACAGTACCTCTTAATATTATAGCTGGTAATATTGATGTTAGTGGTATATCATTCTCCACATCATATACATAGACTGTATAATTACCAGTTGGAAGATTATCAATACAACCTTGTACAGTAAGATCACTTGGACTGTTTTTAACAAATGTTTTGTTCATTGAAGTCACTTCAATCACACTAACATAACATGACTTAGCAGATGGAGCAGATGAAAATACACACTCCACACATATAGAATTACCATTAGGGTAAGCAGTAGCATTTATAACATCATATGTACCTATATCATATAATAATATCAATATATTACATAATATCACTATCTCTTACTTAAAGTACGTATCAAAGGATCACTTTGTCCGGCATTATTACTGAATATAATAGAGAGATTACAGAATTGATGTTGAGGAGCTGACAGAGGTTGACTGTCTGTTATGTTCTTAAGTTGACTTGAATATTCTACCAGATATATTTTATTAAATATAACTACATCATCACATTGTACAATGACTGTAGGATTCTCTGGAGCTTCTGATGAACATTCCAGAATAATCTACAGTAACTATGGTAATCATATAGTAACCACTATTGGATACACTCACTGGTATATTAAACATCAAGTTGACTTCATTATTTATATAGGACAGAATAGTAAATGTAGTATTTTCTTTGGCAGATCTTGGAGCTAAAATGACATGATAAAAAAACCACATATTAGTTATTTTAACTAACCTCTTTGAAATGAGAAGGTACTATTGTTATGTTCTCCTTCACCCAGTTCATTTATACCATATATGGTATATGTATATCGATGACGAAATAATTCCTGATCTTCATACTTGTATTCATTTCCATTAATAGATACATTTTGTAATAACATCTTGTTGACATCATCATATATCAGTAGAATATAGTAAGATATCTGGACTCTACTGTCTACATTAGGAGGATTCCAACTGATAGTAATAGTAGTACAGTTGTCAAGTGATGAAGAGATATTGTGAACAGAAGTAAGAAAACCTGTCTCATACAAGAGATAATACATACACACAACATAACATGTGATATATAACTTACCAAATGAAAATACATTGATAGTATGTCCAGCTGGATTACTAAGAGTTACCTCAACAAGGTATGTCCTCAAGTTAACAGGTGATGATATATTAACTATTATCAGTTGATTATTAACTAAAGACAGTGTCACATCATTAGATAATGTTTGTTGTAGAACATCATTAGAGTTCTTGATATTTACTATAACATTAGTAGGATACTCACCAATACATAGATCACTAACCTAACATCACAAAAAGGAAATGAAAGTTATTGTAACTATATAAACTTACTATACTAATGAAACCTAACAATATAGTGTGATATACAGTGGTATATCTTAACATATAATAATAAAATTCCACATATTGTATGGACAGACTACAATTGATTATATTATCAAGAACACTTGTTGTCTATAAACTAACATTGATAAACACTTGAAATGTAATATTATCTCCATCTACTGCTGGTATAACTGATATTGGAATAGTTTGATGAGGAACTGAAATATAATAGAAATGTAACATCACTGTATAACATAATATGTTACCTCTAGCAATATAGTACATGACATTATTACTATCTCCTATGCCAGCTCCATTAATACCAGAGACATATATAGTAGTTACATTACATGGAACATCATTATTAGATGTCAGGATGTACTCAGTAGTATTAACTGTGTCTAGAAGTGTTCCTTGATCATCATTGATGTTATATCCAGTGATAGGTACGTTATCCAATGTATATGGTGGAGACCACATTAGTAAGACACTAGATCCATTGAGAACTGTAGCAGATAGATCTTTAACAGGAGTTAGTAAACCTACATTAATATATCATAATAATACGACATCTATAACATTAGCTCACCTTGTATTCTTAATACAGCATTGTCACTGTTTGCATTCATTGAAGGACCATATGCTATACATGATATATTGGAATTGTTATTATCTTCTAATGCTTTAGCTAATAATACTCTTCTCCATTTATTGCCAGTGAGAGTCTCTGTAGATTGTTCTTCAAACCCTTTACTTTCTATAATATTAAGAGATGCTAAAACATTATTAACTTTAAATACAATCAAAGAAACATCAGCTTCACAAGTAAAATAAACTGTTGAGTTGAGAGTAGTATTGACTGACTGAGGATTAACTATGATCTCTACATAACAGTAATATTATTATATATAATAGCAATATTGATGATACTTACCAACTGTTTGGACAAGAGTTAGTACAATATCTATCACAATCAGTATTAAGTATAAGATAGACATCTTTGATATAGTGCAGATGGAAAATTCTACAATTCACTCGTAAACAGAAAGAAACATATGATTAACAGATAAAATGGAATGTTGTTGGGTGGAGTCAACTATTCAAAGGACTTGTGTATCCTCAAGTGGTGTAAGTAATATATTTGTTATTTTCATTGTTCTAAAGTCATAGATATAAGTTATTATTAACATGATTAAGATATATATGATAGGAGTTTGGATTTTATTACTAATAAAATAGTCAAGTCATTTTAACTGATTGATGTATCCTTACAAAATACATTGAAGTGTATATATGAATTCAGCTCTGACCAATTATTATTTTATCAAACAATAAAAAGAAATTCATTACTAGCTGTAACATTAAATAATCAGTCATTTCCATAGTACATTAGTATTATGTCTACTTTCAGTTTACATCAAATACATACAACTATAATATGTTGATTGAATCAACCAATCATTTTGTACAGTGACGTGCTTATTACATCATCAAGCAAAAACACATTTGCGAATGTAAGGCAACGTCGAAATGTAATAACATTTCACAATTACTTAAGCTGATCACGAGCAGACTACTCTACATAGTTATGTATATAAATGCTCTATCAATTACATAATTCTCCTCTTTTGTGAGGCTTATAGGTTCTGTACTTACCAATTGTATCAACAAGAACTGGTACGAGAAATATCACGTAAGGATCAAGTATAAAATAGATATCTAAGCGAGGCGTCCGACAGGAAGTTATCGCTCTGAAATTAGCTAGATCAGGCTCGTGCACAACCGACCACGCCCACGAGTGAAAGCGTTATAATAACTACACCTTATCTTTATTTCTAAATTGTTTATAATTGTATTAATATAACGCTGCGGCTAGAGTTACGGCAAAAAAGCGCTACTTTAATGAGAAATTTATATTCCAAAGGTTAGTGTCTAGCTTACAATTTTTAATTTACATTACAATTGTAGTATTGCATTTCTACAGGGACTGTAGACATAACACTCATTTAAATAAATCCATAACAAAAATTAGTCAACAATCTATAATACTATAGTGATAGTATGATACATAGTATTCTTGATCTTTTTCATGACCTTTACAGAATCCACGGCCAAATTAATTCAGTTTCTTTGTATTGTTTACTAAAGCTAATAGCAGTGGTTAATGTTAGCACTTTAGGTCATACTATATGTTTTTGGTAAACCTGTAGTGTTGTACTGATGCTAAGACTATGTGTTAGTGTTGTCATTATGGAATTTATAATAGAATAACTCTCAACACACAATCCATAGGTGTAAAGGTACTTTACTAAATTATAGTCTCTAAATTGAAGGCAACAACAAGAGTCCTCTTAACTCAATCATATTAAATTACAGCAGATTGAATTCACAGTATTGTTAAATCTATTATTTACAAGATCTGTCATGTGAGTCCAGATCATTTAACTAAAACTTTGAATCCTTGAAATTTATTGAAAAAACATTTAGAGTGGGATAAATCTCATTTAGAATAGTATACTGAAATCTTTTTTACAACTTGAAAACAGCTTCATTTGACTACGATACTACACTCACACACAAGCACATTATAATATATTATTATAATGTAGGTGCTGTATAAGCAGAGAATAAATACACATTTTTAATTTACTGGAGTATAGTAGATCTTTAAGATTTACTCTAATAACTATAATGGCTGGCTATGCAATACTTATGATTTAAAAAACTGACAACTAACAAATATACTAGGAATATGTTGATACACAGAGTTTGTCTAGCTACTGACTTAGTCTTTGATCTTATTCACCTTCACACTGCACTTTTAATATATCTGCTTTTTCTTTTCTTCAAGTCCTTTCATTAGTCAACTCCACCCAACAACATTCCATTTTATCTGTTAATCATATGTTTCTTTCTGTTTACAAGTGAATTGTAGAATTTTTCGTCTGTACTATATAAAAGATGTCTAATTTATACTTAATACTGATTGTGATAGATATTGTACTAACTCTTGTCCAAACAGTTGGTAAGTATCATCAATATTGCTATATAATAATATTACTGTTATATAGAGATCATAGTTCATCGTCAGTCAGTCAATACCATTCTCAACTCAACAGTTTTTACTTGTGAAGCTGATGTTTCTTTGATTGTGTTTGAAGTTAATAGTGAGATAGCATCTCTTAATATTATAGAAAGCAAAGGGTTTCATGAACAATCTACAGAGACTCTCATTGGCAATAAATGGAGAAGAGTATTATTAGCTAAAGCATTAAAAGATAATAACAATACTAATATATCATGTAGAGCATACGGTTCTCTAGAGAATATACACAGTGACATTGCTGTATTAAGAATACAAGGTGAGTTAATGTTATAGATGTCATATTATTATGATATATTGATGTAGGTTTACTAGCTCCTGTTAAAAGGTATAACTGCTAAAGTTCTCAATGAATCTATTGTGTTACTGATGTGGTCTGCACCATATACATTGGATAATGTACCTATCACTGGATATAACATCAATGATGATCAAGGAACGCTTCTAGACACAGTTAATACTACTGAGTACATCCTGACATCTAGTAATGATGATCCATGTAATGTAACTACTGTATATGTTTCTGGTATTAATGGAGCTGGTGTAGGAGATAGTAATAATGTCATGTACTATATTGCTAGAGGTAAGTATTTATTGTTTAGCAAAATAATTGAGTTTACACTTTAGCTCCCAAGAGTGGATCTACCTTTCTATAACTACTGATACAACCAACAGTCTATAATATGACAATATCAATACAAATATTTGTTAATGTAAGTACAACAATATCTTAACAGTGAAAATAAACTGGATGTCATTATAACATATACAGGTGAGTCATCTTTGTCCTGGAGAGTAGTCCTACTAGTGTAGATACCGTATTATAATAAAGAATTCTACTGGTCATATAGTACATAGTCTCACTGATGGTACATTGTCTCTTATTACTGGACACCAGTTTGTTGTCAATGAGTATATTATATTGTCTAGTAAAGTTAATATATCTATCTCAACTGAGGTTACATTCAGTAATCTTGATGGAGAATTTAATGTATTAACAGATGTGGAGTTCAGTAAGTCTATATATTATCTCCTGTTTATTAATTGTTTGTTTTATTATAGTAACTTCAGTTAATATCAGTGTTAATAATAACAGTATTTGTATCCAATGTTATTATATGGATAAGACTACTAAATTAGGATGTCAACTGGATCTAGTCAATGATACTAAAGTACTTTATAGAGTCCAAATATTAAAGAATTCAACTACTAACAAAGCTAATGATTGTATATTAAATATATCAAGTGGTTACTATGACCTCTATACATATGATATTAATGAGAATAGTACAATAAATACTGTTCCTATTGATATCAAATATCAAGTATTTGTACCCTACTGAGTTGATACTACCATCATCAACATTAACAACAATACTACCTTCATGTAAGTATTATGTTGTGTCACTGATAACTATATATATTTCATTTTAGCTCAGTATCTGATGACTTGTTAGTTTTAGCTAGTATAGGAGGTGGTATATCATCATCTTGTACATACGTTGGTATTATAGTAACACTAGGTATTGATGGCTCCATGTCATCATAAGATAGAGGATGTTGTTCTATTATTAAAGGGATATGAAGTATATCAACATATAATACTCTATCATTAAATTGATGAACTTGATGTCACTTTTTAGACAATTTTTTAAGATCTTCATTAACAACTTCCTATAATTAATTTATAATAATAATATAAACAAAATTTTTGTTACCGTTTAATGAGCATGGGTATAGTAAAAACTAAATAAAGAGTGTCTACTATAATATTATTAAGACTATGATCAATAATACCAGAAGATTCTAGTAGATGGTGAGTATCATCAAGGCTATCTCTGATAGAACAATTTGATGTAATTGCATGTTCTCCACTAGTGAGATGTGATACTGTATCATGTGAACAACTACTTCATATTGAGAATATATGAAACACTGATATTATGAGGAAATCAATTACATCATTATATAGTATAAAATTATTTATTGTACCTTGAAAATACGTTATTGGTTCTTCCATCATTTTCATTGTGTACAACTATAATGTTTAAATGTTAATAGTTTGCGTGTAATATATTAATTTACCTTGTTTGTGTTTTATATAAAACTATATAATAAGTCTAGCAATAATACAAGATACTACTACTAATATAACAATAATATGACTGCTAAAATACCATCTAAAATAAAAATAATGATATTTAACAAACCACTTAATTTACCTTTATTCCTTCCTCCTCCTCCTCCTCCTCCTCCATGTTGATTAGCTAATTAAAAGATCTTATAATAACAAAGTGATCAATATGACATACTTGATGGTATAAAGATGACTTCACTCCAGGCAGGTCTTGTGGCTTTATTACCATATTTATCAATATCATATACACTGATATTAGTATTATTATATCCAGAGGGAATGAATATACAAACATGTGAGGGACTGGATTATTACTAACTTTAAAGAGTGGAGAGACGGCAGTAGCTGTGCCAGGAGCTGCTTGAGGACAAGTAACAGGACTCAAAAGCTTCGATCAGTTACACCCAATTCACCTAGGTAAAAGTATTAAGTATCATTAGTTGCTATGTGCGTCAACGATTAATGTATGCGGGTTAATTTCATTCGTCGCTCGCGAACGTCACATCCAATAAAATATTGAAACAATTATAGATTATTGTTAACACGCGGTCTAAAACAATTTAAGGGCAGCCAGGCGGAAATATCATAATAATAACGAAATAAATAATCTAGTTATTTTGGGGTGACATTCTCCATCTCATTCTGTTCACCATTCTGCTGGAAGTCTAGGATAATAATGTATTAGTCAATATAATAAAAGCAGACTAACTCACCTTTTGTTTTAATAGTTTTTCGTATTTTCCTTAAAAGACGTATGAGAAATATTACTATGAATACTATTATTAAAAAGCTAACTAACACGACAGAAGGAACAATATATTTCCCTAATATATAAAAATATATTAGTCTTCATTATTACATTTGATATACTTACATATTGGCTTTGACGTAGTTGGTAATATATTATTTATTACAATATCTCTTAATATTATAGCTGGTAATATTGATGTTAGTGGTATATCATTCTCCACATCATATACATAGACTGTATAATTACCAGCTGGGAGATTATCAATACAACCTTGTACAGTAAGATCACTTGGACTGTTTTTAACAAATGTTTTGTTCTTTGAAGTCACTCCAATCACACTAACATAACATGACTTAGCAGATGGAGAAGATGAAAATACACACTCCACACATATAGAATTACCATTAGGGTAAGCAGTAGCATTTATAACATCATATGTACCTATATCATATAATAATATCAATATATTACTGAATATCACTATCTCTTACTTAAATTACGAATCAATGTATCACTCTGTCCAGCATTATTACTGAATATAATAGAGAGATTACAGAGTTGATGTCGAGAAACTAAAAGATTATCTGTTATATTCATAAGTTGACTTGTATAGTTCACCAGATATATTATATTAAATATAACTACATCATCACATTGTACAGTGACTGTAGCATTCTCTGGAGCTTCAGATGAACATTCCAGAATAATCTACAGTAACTATGCTAATCATATAGTAACCACTATTGGATAGACTTACTGGTATATTAAACATCAAGTTGACTTCATTATTTATATAGGACAGAATAGTAAATGTGGTATTTTCTTTGGCAGATCTTGGAGCTAAAATGACATGATAAAAAAACCACATATTAGTTATTTTAACTAACCTCTTTGAAATGAGAAGGTACTATTGTTATGTTCTCCTTCACCCAGTTCATTTATACCATATATGGTATATGTATATCGATGACGAAATAATTCCTGATCTTCATACTTGTATTCATTTCCATTAATAGATACATTTTGTAATAACATCTTGTTGACATCATCATATATCAGTAGTATATAGTAAGATATCTGGACTCTACTGTTTACATTAGGAGGATCCCAACTGATAGTAATAGTAGTACAGTTGTCAAGTAATGAAGAGATATTGAGAACAGAAGTAAGAAAACCTGTCTCATACAAGAGATTATATACACACACAACATAACATGTGATATATAACTTACCAAATGAAAATACATTGATAATATGATCAAACTGTCCAGCTGGATTACTAAGAGTTACCTCAACAAGATATGTCCTCAAATTAACAGGTGACGATATATTAACTATTATCAGTTGATTATTAACTAAAGACGGTGTCACATTATGAGATAATCTTTCTTGTTGAACATCATTAGAGTCCTTGATATTTACTGTAACATTAGTAGGATACTCACCAATACATAGACCACTGACCTAACAGAGATAACATCACAAAAAGGAAATGAAAGTTATTCTAACTAAGAAAATGATTATACTAATGAAACCTAACAATATAGTATATGATATACAGTCATACATCTTAACAATACAATCATATAATTTCACAATATAATATAGTTAAACTACATTGGTTATATTGATTGTTTTACTATACTATCAAGAATATTGGCTGTTTACAGACTTACATTGGTAAACACTTGAAATAAAACATTATCACTTTCTAATGCTGGAAAAACTAATACAGAAATAGAATGAGGAACTGAGTATGAAAGAGAAAGATAAGATCACTGCATAACAGAATATGTTACCTCTAGCAATATAGTACATGACATTATTACTATCTCCTATACCAGCTCCATTAATACCATAGACATATACAGTAGTTACATTACATGGATTATCGTAACTAGATGTCAGGATGTACTCAGTAGTATTAACTGTGTCTAGAAGTGTTCCTTGATCATCATTGATGTTATATCCAGTGATAGGTACATTATCCAATGTATATGGTGCAGACCACATCAGTAACACACTAGATCCATTGAGAACTATAGCAGTTAAATCTTTAACAGGAGCTAGTAAACCTATATCAATATATCATAATAATATGACATCTGTTTGAGCTTAGTACAGATTGTGAATACTACACAAGAATACCACTGATTAGTCAATATTCACGACACAACAGAGAATGAGAGTCAAATACTACTTTATTGATTTCAACAAAATGAGAGAGAGAGAGAGAAAGAATCGACAGACTATATCATAGAACAGAAAAAAAAAGAAAAACTAGAAAGTTCTGAACATAACATGTGCTAGAGCACATGGTACAGAAAGATCTGGAAGAACTATGACCAAATAGGGAATGATTAAAGTTACATAAAGTGTTAATTAAATATTATAGCATGACCAAACAACATCGATAATATTAGCTCACCTTGTATTCTTAATACAGCAATGTCACTGTAGTTTGTCTTTCCATTTTGAGCTCTACATGATATATTAGTATTGTTGTTGTTTTCTGATGCCTTAGCATGTAACACTCGTCTTTTCCTACCATCATTAAGGGTATATTGTGGTTGTTGCATAAATCCTTTCTTTATAATATCTGTATTATCTGCAAAGGTATCATTAACTCTAAAGCTAATTTCAGTAGCAACTGCTTCACAATCAAAGATAACTGTTGAGTTAAGTGTGGTATTGACTGACTGAGGATGAAGATTGACATCTGTAAAATATGAGACTATAATAGTGTTTCAGACTAACTAGTCAGTTTGTATAATACTTAGATTATATAATTATATATTTACTTACAAATTGTATGGCCATGGACAAGAGTTAGATAAATAGATAATAATACAACAGTTAGGATTAGGTGTAAGGAAAACATCTTTATTTGACTGTATGTGCGGACAACATTTAATTTATATCTATAGCTACATGATAGAAAATAACTGTTAACATTCACTACAATAGATCTACACGAATTAAATCAGGATCTTTCATACCTGAGAGATCTTCTTGATGACTCCACCTACATAAATAATAAGTAGATAATGAATAATGAATATTGTCGTAGTCACAGATATAGTGGACAGCTACTGGTGATATTAGAATAAAGGGAAATATATCAGTTGTTGTCAAGTCTGTAAAAAACGATTGGTAACTTTTTGTCTACTTATATATATTTGAGCAACAATCAAAAGAGATTCTCATTAGTGGCAAAAAGAAGATTGTTATAGATAAGACCAACACTAAGATGTCCATCTTATGTTTGATTATAATTATGATATTAATATCTGTAGAATCTAACCAAGTTGGTAAGTATCATGATAGAGGATATATATATATATATATATCATGCGAATTAAAACATATATTACATCACAGTTGTTATATTTTACAGAGATTACAGTTCATCCTCAGTCAGTCAATACCACTCTCAATTCAACAGTTGATTTCATTTGTGAAGCTGTTACTGATGAAATTAGTTTTAGAGTTAATGATGAATCAGCAGCTAATATAGACATTATAAATAAAGGATTTATTCAACAACCACAAAATATTCTCAGTGATGGTAGAAAAAGAAGAGTGTTATCAGCTAAAGCATTACAAAATAACAATAATACTAATATATTGTGTAGAGCTATTGGTTCAGAGCTAGTAAACAGTCACAAAGCTGTGTTAATGATACAAGGTAATTTATTATTATATATTTTATCATTATAATATTACTATGTATATACTACCCAGGACTACTAGCTCCTGTTAAAAATCTAACTGCTACAGTTCTCAATGGATCTAGTGTGTTACTGACGTGGTCTGCACCATATACATTGGATAATGTACCTATCACTGGATATCACATCAATGATGATCAAGGAACACTTCTAGACACAGTTAATACTACTGAGTACATCCTAACATCTAGTAATGATGATCCATGTAATGTAACTACTGTATATGTTTCTGGTATTAATGGAGCTGGTATAGGAGATAGTATTAACATCATGTACTATATTGCTAAAGGTATAGATTTTAAAAAATAGTAATAATTCAGTTCTCATTCTAGCTCCCAAGAGTGGCTATACACACTTATTACTGCTAATACAACCAACAGTCTATGATTTGACAATAACAATGAAAGCATTTGTTGATGTAAGTAGACCAGCAATATAATAGCAGTGAAAATAAAGTGAATGTTGTTGTTTTTTACAGGTGAGTCACCTTTGTCCTGGAGAGTATCCTACTAGTGTAGATATTATAATAAAGAATTTTACTGGTCATATAGTACATAGTCTCACTGATGGTACATTGTCTCTTATTACTGGACACCAGTTTGTTGTCAATGAATATATTATATTGTCTAGTAAAGTTAATATACCTATCTCAACTGAGGTTACATTCAGTAATCTTGATGGAGAATTTAATGTATTAACAGATGTGGAGTTCAGTAAGTCTATATATTATCTCCTGTTTATTAATTGTTTGTTTTATTATAGTAACTTCAGTTAATATCAGTGTTAATAATAACAGTATTTGTATCCAATGTTATTATATGGATAAGACTACTAAATTAGGATGTCAACTGGATCTAGTCAATGATACTAAAGTACTTTATAGAGTCCAAATATTAAAGAATTCAACTACTAACAAAGCTAATGATTGTATAGTAAATATATCAAGTGGTTACTATGACCTCTATACATATGATATTAATGAGAATAGTACAATAAATACTGTTCCTATTGATATCAAATATCAAGTATTTGTACCTACTGAGTTGATACTTAGACCCTCTGTAGTCCTATCTACTATTTATACACTCCCTTCAATACTACCATCAACAACAACAACAACAACAACAATATTACCTTCATGTAAGTATTATATTGTGTCACTGATAACTATATATATTTCATTTTAGCTCAGTCTAGTCAGTTCAGAAGTACTACTATAATTATTATCATTACTATATCTACCACTATACCAGTTATAATAGATGTGATGATAATTGTGGCTGTAGTTGTCATTATTATTATTAGAACTATCAAGAGATCTCAACAAAGTATGTATATATTCTCTTTATGTACAATATAATGTTATTATATTATTAGGTCACAATATAACTGATAATGATGTTAATACACAACAGAATGAAGCTTATGATGTTATTGGACAGTTTAAAATGAAAATAGTTCATAATATGTCATATGAAGATGTCATAGTCCCTGCTAATAATACACCTGATTATGTTAATGTTAGAAATGTAAATAAGAAAGTTGAAAGGTTTAATCTCTTAAATCAATGATCTACAAATAAATATATTGTCTGCTTCATTTAGTAGGTGTTGTGTGCATTCTAATAATTATTAAAAAATCTTTTTGTCAAACATTTCCACTCAAGCTCATTGATCCTTCTCCTTAAAATATTTTTATTACAATAAATTGAATATAATGATCATTTGACACACAAAGTATTAATTAACTATAACTATCTTGATAACTGATGATCTCTCATAACAAGACCTACAATAGTACTTACTGTCATGATAGTTCACAGGAGAGTCTTCTTCAATATGACCAAGTAATGGTCCTTCATTATGATATCCTATCTGGTGTTGAGGTGATACCAATATTGGCTTTACTTCAATGGTACTGGTAAGAAAAGGAGATGTTAGTCCTCCAGTGATCTCTTCATCATTGGACATTTGTTTGGTAGTATCTGATGTCTTGTTAGTTTTAGCTGGTATAGGAGGTGGTATATCATCATCTTGTACATTAGCTGGTATAGGAGGTGGTATATCATCATCTTGTACATTAGCTGGTATAGGAGGTGGTATATCATCATCTTGTACATTAGTTGGTATAGGAGGTGGTATATCATCATCTTGTACATTAGCTGGTATAGGAGGTGGTATATCATTATCTTGTACATTAGCTGGTATAGGAGGTGGTATATCATCACCTTGTACATTAGCTGTTATAGGAGGTGGTATATCATCCTTGTACATTAGCTGTTATAGGAGATGGTATATCACCATCTTGTTTATTAGCTGGTATAGGAGGTGGTATATGATCATTTTGTACATTAGCTGGTATAGGAGGTGGTATATCATCATCTTGTACATTAGCTGGTATAGGAGGTGGTATATCATCACCTTGTACATTAGCTGTTATAAGATGTGGTATATCATCCTTGTACATTAGCTGTTATAGGAGATGGTATATCATCATCTTGTACATTAGCTGGTATAGGAGGTGGTATATCATCATCTTGTACATTAGCTGGTATAGGAGGTGGTATATCATTATCTTGTACATTAGCTGGTATTATAGTAACACTAGGTATTGATGGCTCTATATCATCATAAGATGGAGGATGTTGTTCTGTTTTTGGTGGAAAAAAGTATAACAGAGTACAATACTCTATCACTAGATGGGGGAGGAGCTTGAGGTCACTTTTTGAAAATATCTGAATATCTTGATAAACAACTTTCTCCTATTTCTGGAAAGACTATAATAATATAACAATATTATTATATTAATATATGTTATAATTACCCTATCATCATGATGAGTCTCTCTTAATTCACGATCTTTCTATAACTAGTAATATCAATCGTATAATAATTTACTAATGATCTATCATCATTTTCTACTGAACTTATACTTAATTAATTTATACTTTCCTAAGAACAGATATATTAGTAGTACTGTAAAGTGTATATAAATTTACTTTTCCTTTTATAGTCTCCAACTACTACAATTATGATAATAATAACAATAACAATGACAAGTACACTTGTTGGAACTGTAGTAGCAATAATTATAACTAAATTAGATAATAAAGATATAAAAACTATAAAGTATGTTTGTCTTACTGGAAAAAGCTTCTGTTGTTAGTATTCCACCAGTAGTAAGAGATGATGTCATATAATATCAATATATAAATATATAACCTAATATTACTAACTCTCACTTAAAGTATATCAATGGATTACTGTGTCCAACATTATCACTGAATTTAATAGAGAGACTACATTGTTGATGTTGAGGAGCTAACAAAGGTTGACTATCTGTTATGTTCTTAGATTGACTTGAATATTCTACTATAACATCTTTCATTACTAATAACTACATCATCATATTGTGTAGTGACTGTAACATTCCAGAATAATCTACAGTAACTATGGTAATCATATAGTAACCACTATTGGATACACTCACTGGTATATTAAACATCAACTTGACTTCATTACTTATATAGGACAGAATAGTAAATATAGTATTTTCTTTGGCAGTTCTTGGAGGTAATAAGACATCATAAAATAAACACACATATTAGTTATTTTAACTAACCTTTTGAAAAGAGAAGGTACTATTGTTATGTTCTCCTTCACCCAGTTCATTTATATCATATATGGTATATGTATATAATGATGAAATAATTAATAACCATTATACCTTCAAAATTTATTGATAGTATGATCAAATTGTCCAGTTGGATAAATAAGAGTTACCTCAACAAAATATGTCCTCAAGTTAACAGGTGATGATATATTAACTATTATCAGTTGATTATTAACTAAAGAGAGTGTCACATCATTAGATAATGTTTGTTGTAGAACATCATTAGAGTCCTTGATATTTACTTTAACATCAGTAGGAATATTGTGGTATGAAGTGGTATATCTTAATATTATGATCATATAATTCTACATATAATACTATAGTCGGACTACATTGGATAATTTATCAAGAACACTTTTTGTCTACAAACTAACATTGATGTAAACTTGAAATAAAACATTATCACCATCTACTGTTGGTATAACTGATACTAGAATTTAGGAACTGGAATATAACAGAATGTAACATCACTGTATAACATAATATATTACCTCTAGCAATATAGTACATGACATTATTACTATCTCCTATACCAGCTCCATTAATACCAGAGACATATACAGTAGTTACATTACATGGATCATCATTACTAGATGTCAGGATGTACTCAGTAGTATTAACTGTGTCTAGAAGTGTTCCTTGATCATCATTGATGTTATATCCAGTGATAGGTACATTATCCAATGTATATGGTGCAGACCACATCAGTAAGACACTAGATCCATTCAGAACTGTAGCAGTTAGATCTTTAACAGGAGACATCAATATATCATAATAATATGACATCTATAACATTAGCTCACTTTGTATTCTTAATATAGCAACATCACAGTATACTGACTTTGAATTAATAACCCTGATACATGATATATTAATATTGTTATTGTCTTCAAACATCCAACAGGAAGTTATCGCTTTTAAAATTAGCTATATTAGTATTGTGCTTAACCGCCCACTCCCATGAGCGAAAGTGTTGGATATAGTAACTACAGCTTGTCTTTATTATAACTTGTAGCTACATTTACATAACGCTGCGGCTAGAGTTACAGCAGAAAAAGCTCTACGTTAATACGAAATTAATACATTTAAATTCCAAAAGTTAGCAGTGTATTATACTAAACTTACATTGCAATTGTAGTATTGCATTTCTGCAATGACTGTAGACACAACACTCATTTAAATAAATCCACAACAAAATTAGTCAATAAGCTATAATACTGTAGTGATAGTATGATACATAGTATTCTTGGCCTTTTTCATGACCTTTACAGAATCCATGGCCAAATGAATTCAGTTTCTTTGTATTGTTTACTAAAGCTAATAGCAGTGGTTAATGTTAGCACTTTAGGTCATACCATATGTTTTTGGTAAACCTGTAGTGTTGTACTGATGCTAAGCCTATGCGTTAGTGTTGTCATTATGGAATTTATAATAGAATAACTATCAACACACAATCCATAGGTGTAAAGGTACTTTACTAAATTATAGTCTCTAAATTGAAGGCAACAAGAGTCCTTTTAACTCAATCATATTAAATTACAGCAGATTGAATTGACAATGTTGTTAAGTCTATTGTTTACAAGATCTGCCATGTGAATCCAGATTCTTTACCTAAAACTTTGAATCTTTGAAATTTATTGAAAAAACACTTCACTGGTACTGGTAGGAGATATTAGTCCTCCAGTGATCTCTTATTATTGGACATTTGTTTGGTACTATCTAATGTCTTGTTAGTTTTAGCTGGTATAGGAGGTGGTATATCATTATCTTGTACATTAGCTGGTATAGGAGGTGGTATATCATCATCTTGTACATTAGCTGGTATAGGAGGTGATATATCATCATCTTGTACATTAGCTGGTATTATAGTAACACTAGGTATTGATGGCTCTATATCATCATAAGATGGAAGATGTTGTTCTGTTTTTGGTAGAAAATGAAGTATATCAGAGTACACTACTCTATCACTAGATAGGAGAGGAGCTTGAGGTCACTTTTAAAAATTGTTGAAGATCTTGAAAAAATAACCGTTTCTTTTTCCTACACAATAAAATAAAATTAAATACAATCTCTTAATATTATTATTACTTCAATAGAAAATAACTTCCTGTTGCCATAATGTTCATAGACATGATGCCGAAATGCCATCTATAGGTTCAGGAGTTGATCTACGCTATAAAATTAATGACATAACAATGTCAATAGTACACTGTACAAATTTAATTATGATACTTTAACTGTCTAATTTGTAGCTTACATTTGTGGATTACTATAGAATCCAAAATTCATATATATAAAGCATTTGGTATATATAAATTGTTATTTTGTAATAGGACAACATACCAGCAAATTATATAATGAGTAATTCAAATGAAGTCTAGATTCCATAGTAATCAGTTGATGTAAACTACACACCACACACAAGTTAATTTTTACAGTGGTATTATATAACAACTTACTAACTGTAGAGGACTATCATTACTTGTAAATACTTTTCTATCTATATGTTTATGTTTTTGGTCTGTTAATGAACAGATACATGAACTATAACCATATGATAGTTTACACACTTACTAATTCCCTTATAATAAGCCCTCCAACTATTACAACTATGATAATAACAATAATAAGAACAAGTACAACTGATGGAACTGCAGTAGTAATAATTATAACTAAATAAAATAATAAAGATATAAAAATATAAAACAAGTGTTTATCTTACTAGAAAGAGCTTCAGATGTTATTATTATACCAGTAGCAGGAGATAATGTCACTGTTATAACTATATCGGTAAACAATGAACACACTGTGTTATAGTAGTTGGCAATTACCTTTCCTCTAGCTGGTATGCACATTAACTTATTAGTTTAGATATGTTCTCTTTATAGGGGTTGGAAACAATTAGTAATTTGTTCTGCTGCCATCTTTACATTACATGAATTTTTCAGATATACTTATTCATTTGCATATAAGTCACTGACTGTTTTCAGAGTAGAAATTACAGTACAAACACCCCTACATAGTAGCCACGTGAATGTGTGCCATACAATTTAATAGCAACAATAACATAATATCCAAATAATCTTTTTACTTAAATAAAAAGGCAATAAAAATCATATAAAAGTTCTACTAAGCATAATATATCTATATATATATCTATATATATAACACACTGGTGTTTGTTCCATCAAGTAACAGACATCATCACAAGTGCTAATACAACAGTAGCAATGATAACTATAAACAATTTAAAGAGGAATACATTATTAAAATGAACTAATAAAAATCTTACTAGAAAAAGATTTGGTTGTTGTTACTGATTTGCCAGTAGATGTAGGAAATGGTGTCATAGTATGTCCCATTGTAACTATAATAGCTATTAGTCAACATGATAACTTTGTTATTAACTTACTTGTACTAGTTGGTAATATATCAGTTATTACAATATCTCTTAATATTATAGCTGGTAATATTGATGTTAGTGGTATAGTACCATTCTCCACATCATATACATAGACTGTATAATTACCAGCTGGGAGATTATCAATACAACCTTGTACAGTAAGATCACTTGGACTGTTTTTAACAAATGTTTTGTTCTTTGAAGTCACTCCAATCACACTAACATAACATGACTTAGCAGATGGAGCAGGTGAAAATACACACTCCACACATATAGAATTACCATTAGGGTAAGCAGTAGCAATTATAACATCATATGTACCTATATCATATAATAATATCAATATATTACATAATATCACTATCTCTTACTTAAAGTACGTATCAATGGATTACTCTGTCCGACATTATTACTGAATATAATAGAGAGATTACAGAATTGATGTTGAGGAGCTGACAGAGGTTGGCTGTCTGTTATGTTCTTAGGTTGACTTGAATATTCTACCAGATATGTTTTATTAAATATAACTACATTATCACATTGTACAGTGACTGTAGCATTCTTTGGAGCTTCAGATGAACATTCCAGAATAATCTATAGTAACTATGGTAATCATATAGTAACCACTATTGGATAGACTCACTGGTATATTAAACATCAACTTGACTTCATTATTTATATAGGACAGAATAGTAAAAGTAGTATTTTCTTTGGCAGATCTTGGAGCTAAAATGACATCACATAATAAACATACATATTAGTTATTTTAACTAACCTCTTTGAAAAGAGAAGGTACTATTGTTATGTTCTCCTTCGCCCAGTTC
This sequence comes from Xestospongia muta, assembly GCA_963693285.1. Lineage (NCBI taxonomy): Eukaryota > Metazoa > Porifera > Demospongiae > Haplosclerida > Petrosiidae > Xestospongia > Xestospongia muta. The sequence goes on from OY848918.1 coordinate 688,333, forward strand.
ATTTATACCATATATGGTATATGTATATCGATGACGAAATAATTCCTGATCTTCATACTTGTATTCATTTCCATAAATAGATACATTTTGTAATAACATCTTGTTGACATCATCATATATCAGTAGTATATAGTAAGATATCTGGACTCTACTGTCTACATTAGGCCGATCCCAACTGATAGTAATAGTAGTACAATTGTCAAGTGATGAAGAGATATTGAGAACAGAAGTAAGAAAACCTGTCTCATACAAGAGATAATACACACACACACACAACATAACATGTGATATATAACTTACCAAATGAAAATACATTGATAGTATGCCCAGCTGGATTACTAAGAGTTACCTCAACAAGATATGTCCTCAAGTTAACAGGTGATGATATATTAACTATTATCAGTTGATTATTAACTAAAGACATTCTCACATAATAAGATAGTGTTTGTTGTAGAACATCATTAGAGTCCTTGATATTTACTGTAACATTAGTAGGATACTCACCAATACATAGACCACTGACCTAACAGAGATAACATCACAAAAAGGAAATGTAAATTATTGTAACTATATAAACTTACTATACTAATGAAACCTAACAATATAGTGTGATACACAGTGGTATATCTTAATATAATAATAATATAATTCTACATATTGTATAGACAGACTACAAATGACATTTTATCAAGAACACTTGTTGTCTATAAACTAACATTAATAAACACTTGAAATAAAACATTATCTCCATCTACTGTTGGTATAACTGATACTGGAATAGTTTGATTAGGAACTGAAATATAACAGAAATGTAACATCACTGTATAACATAATATGTTACCTCTAGCAATATAGTACATGACATTATTACTATCTCCTATACCAGCTCCATTAATACCAGAGACATATACCGTAGTTACATTACATGGATCATCATTACTAGATGTCAGGATGTACTCAGTAGTATTAACTGTGTCTAGAAGTGTTCCTTGACCATCATTGATGTTATATCCAGTGATAGGTACATTATCCAATGTATATGGTGCAGACCACATCAGTAAGACACTAGATCCATTGAGAACTTTAGCAGTTAGATCTTTAACAGGAGCTAGTAAACCTACATCAATATATCATAATAATATGTCATCTATAATATTAGCTCACCTTGTATTCTTAATACAGCAATTTCACTGTAGTTTGTCTTTCCATTTTGAGCTCTACATGATATATTAGTGTTGTTGTTATCTTCTGATGCCTTAGCACGTAACACTCGTCTTTTCCTACCATCACTGAGGGTACCTTGTGGTTGTTGCTTAAATCCTCTATTTATAATATCTGCATCATCTGCAAAGGTATCATTAATTCTAAAGCTAATTTCAGTAGCATTAGCTTCACAATCAAAGATAACCGTTGAGTTAAGTGTGGTATTGACTGACTGAGGATGAAGATCGACATCTGTAAAATAAGGAACGTATTATGATAGAGTACGCCAGATTTCATGTATATTGTATATACTAGTCCATTAGTATAATATTTAGTTTATATATATAATTACTTACAAACTGTATGAACAAGAGTTAGAAAAATAGATATTATTACAACAGTCAGCATCAGGTGTAAGGTAGACATCTTTGACTGTATGCACAGACAACAATGAGGATATATCTTTACCTATATGATAGAAAATAACTGTTAACATAGATCTACGTGTGATGCGTCACACAAGGCTCATCAATTCAGGAAGATCATTTCCTCATACCTCAAATATCATCTTGATTGTTGCCGATGACTCCAGCTAAATAAACAATGTGTAGAGCTCACTGAACCAGCCTCTCCCCTTAGCAGGGAGGAGATGGTTCCAATAGGCTAACTCTTGTAGCGTGAGTCAATAGCTGCTGAATCAGTCGCTTCAACTAGGCGTGGAGTTGATGGCATTAGAGTAATCAAAGATGTCTGTATTACACTTGATACTGATTGTAATGATGATATCTCTAGAATCTGCCCAAGTTGGTAAGTATTATATATGATGAATATACTGCAAATGCTATCACAGTTGTCATATTTTACAGATATTACAGTTCATCCTCAGTCAGTCAATGCTACTCTCAACTCAACAGTTAATTTTACTTGTGAAGCTGTTACTGATGAAATTAGTTTTAGGATTAAGGATGAATCAACAGCTAATACAGAGATTATAAATAAAGGATTTATTCAACAACCACAAAATACTCTCAGTGATGGTAGAAAAAGAAGAGTGTTATTAGCTAAAGCACTAATTGGTAACAACAATAGCAATATATTGTGTAGGGCTATTGATTCAGAGCTAGTAAACAGTCACAAAGCTGTGTTAATGATACAAGGTAATTTATTATTATATATTTTATCATTATATTATTGCTATGTATATACAATCCAGGATTACTAGCTCCTGTTAAAGATCTAACTGCTACAGTTCTCAATAGATCTAGTGTGTTACTGATCTAGTGTGTTAATATTGTTGATCCAACCAATAGTCTATGATACAACAATATTAATAAAAGTATTTATTGATGTGAGTATAATGATATCTTAACAGTGAAAATAAACAGAATGTTATTATAATATATACAGGTGAGTCATCTTTGTCCTGGAGAGTATCCTACTAGTGTAAATATTATAATAAAGAATTCTACTGGTCATATATATAGTACATAGTCTCACTGGTGGTACATTGTCTCTTATTACTGGACACCAGTTTGTTGTCAATGAGTATATTATATTGTCTAGTAAAGTTAATATACCTATCTCAACTGAGGTTACATTCAGTAATTTTAATGGAGAATTTAATGTATTAACAGATGTGGAGTTCAGTAAGTGTATATATTATCTCCTGTTTATTAATTGTTTGTTTTATTATAGTAACTTCAGTTAATATCAGTGTTAATAATAACAGTATTTGTATCCAATGTTATTATATTGATAAGACTACTAAATTAGGATGTCAACTGGATCTAGTCAATGATACTAAAGTACTTTATAGAGTCCAATTATTAAAGAATTCAACTACTAACAAAGCTAATGATTGTATAGTAAATATATCAAGTGGTTATTATGACCTCTATACATATGATATTAATGAGAATAGTACAATAAATACTGTTCCTATTGATATCAAATATCAAGTATTTGTACCTACTGAGTTGATACTACCATCAACAACAACAACAACAATATTACCTTCATGTAAGTATAATCTTGTATCACTGATAACTATATATATATTTCATTTTAGCCCAGCCTAATCTTAGTTCTACTAAGACTCTTATCGTTACTGTGTCTACCACTATACCAGTAATAATAGCTGTGGTAATGATTGTGGCTATAATTATCATTTTTATTATCACAACTATCAAGAGATCTCAACAAAGTATATATATATATTCTCTTTATGTACAATATAATGTTATTATATTATTAGGTCACAATATAACTGATAATGATGTTAATACACAACAGAATGAACCTTATGATGTTATTGGACAGTTTTAAGTGAAAATGATTCATAACATATCATATGAAGATGTCACAGCTCCTGCTAATAAAACGCTTGATTATGTTAATGTTAGAAATTGAAAAGAAGAAAAGTTGAAAGGTTTAATCTCTCTCTTAAACCGTTGTCTACAAATTAAGACAATGGTTAGTGTGTTAAAGATATTGTGTGTTCCATTTAGTAGGTGTTGCGTCCATTCTAATAATTATTAAAAAAATATTTTTGTCAAACATTTTTCCGCTCAAGTTCATTGATCTTTCTCCTTAAAATATTTTATTACATTAAATTGAGTATAATGATCATTTGCCACACAAAATATTTATTAACTATAACTATCTTGGTAACTGATGATTTCTCACAACAACACCTACAATAAAATCATATTATGTAATATATTATAAGAGTACTTACTGTCATGATAGTTCTCAGGAGAGTCTTCTTCAATATGATCAGATAATGGTCCTTCATTATGATATCCTATCTGATGTTAAGTTGATACCAATATTGGCTCTATTTCACTGGTACAGTTAAGAGACGGAGATGTTAGTCCTCCAGTGATCTCTTTATCATTGGACATTTGTTTGGTAGTATCTGATGTCCAACATTATTACTGAATATAATAGAGACTACATTGTTAATGTTTAGGAGTTAAAAGACTATCTGTTATGCTCTTAGGTTGACTTGAATATTCTACCAGATATGATTTATTAAATATAACTACATCACCACATTGTACAGTGACTGTAACATTCTCTGGAGCTTCAGATGAACATTCCAAAATAATCTACAGTAATTATGGTAATCATATAGTAACCACTATTGGATAGACTCACTGGTATATTAAACATCAAGTTGACTTCATTATTTATATAGGACAGAATAGTAAATGTAGTATTTTCTTTGGCATATCTTTGAACTAAAATGACATGATAAAATAAACACACATATTAGTTATTTTAACTAACCTCTTTGAAAAGAGAAGGTACTATTGTTATGTTCTCCTTCACCCAGTTCATTTATAGCATATATGGTATATGTATATCGATGACGAAATAAGTCCTGATCTTCAAATTTGTATTCGTGAATAGTATGATCAAACTGTCCAGCTGGATTACTAAGAGTTACCTCAATAAGATATGTCCTCAAGTTAACAGGTGATGATATATTAACTATATCAGTTGATTATCAACTAAAGACAGTGTCATATCATTAGAAAATGTTTGTTGTAGAACATTATTAGAGTCCTTGATATTTACTGTAACATTAGTAGGATACTCACCAATACATAAATCACTGACCTAGTAAAGGCAATAGATATTTAAACTAAATAAAGTTTTTGTGTAGAGGTAAGCTAAATATTAATAATCAATAATAATATCAGTACCATTATAAAAACGTTATGTATTCCAACATAATGTGTACTTTAATGAACAACTAACTACTAGGATACTCATCAATACAAGGAAATTAAAAGTAAATGTAAACTATATAAACTGACTATACTAATGAAACCTAACAGTATAGTGTGGTATGCAGTGGTACATGTATATCTTAATATTATAATAATATAATTCTATATTATTGTATGGACAGACTACATTGGTTATATTATCAAGAACACTTGTTGTGTATAAACTAACATTGATGTAAACTAGAAATAAAACATTATCTCCATCTACTGTTGGTATAACTGATACTGGAATAGTTTGATGAGGAACTGAAATCATTGTATAACATAATATGTTAATAGCTCCATTAATACCAGAGACATATACGGTAGTTACATTACATGAATCATCATTATTAGATGTCAGGATGTACTCAGTAGTATTAACTGTGTCTAGAAGTTTTCCTTGATCATCATTGATGTTATATCCAGTGATAGGTACATTATCGTATATGGTGCAGACCACATCAGAAACACAATAGACCCATTGAGAATTGTAGCAGTTAGATCTTTAACAGGAGCTAGTAAACCTACATCAATATATCATAATAATATGGCATCTATAACATTAATTCACCTTGTATTCTTAATACAGCAATGTCATTGTAGTTTGTCTTTCCATTTTGAGCTCTACATGATATATTAGTATTGTTGTTGTTTACTGATGCCTTAGCATGTAACACTCGTCTTTTCCTACCATCACTGAGGGTATCTTGTGGTTGTTGCGTAAATCCTCTATTTATAATATCTGCATTATCTGCAAAGGTATCATTAACTCTAAAGCTAATTTTAGTAGCAACTGCTTCACAATCAAAGATAACTGTTGAGTTAAGTGTGGTATTGACTGACTGAGGATGAAGATTGACATCTGTAAAATATGAGACTATAATAGTGTTTCAGATTAACTAGTCAGTTTGTATAATACTTAGATTATATAATTATATATTTACTTACAAATTGTATGGCCATGGACAAGAGTTAGATAAATAGATAATAATACAACAGTTAGGATTAGGTGTAAGGTAAACAACTTTATTTGACTGTATGTGCAGACAACATTTAAGTTATATCTATAGCTACATGATAGAAAATAACTGTTAACATTCACTACGTCTACACGAATTAAATCAGGATCTTTCATACCTGAGATATCTTCTTGATGACTCCACCTACATAAACAATAAGTAGATAATGAATAATGAATATTGTCGTAGTCGCAGATATAGTGGACAGCTACTGGTGATATTAGAATAAAGGGAAATATATCAGTTGTTGTCAAGTCTGTAAAAAACGATTGGTAACTTTTTGTCTACTTATATATTTGAGCAACAATCAAAAGAGATTCTCATTAGTGGTAAAAAGGAAGATTGTTATAGATAAGACCAACACTAAGATGTCTATCTTATATTTGATTATGATTGTGATATTAATATCTGTAGAATCTAACCAAGTTGGTAAGTATCATGATGGAGGATATATATATATTATATATTATATATATATATATATATATCATGTAAACTAAAACATATTATATCACAGTTGTCCTATTTTACAGAGATTACAGTTCATCCTCAGTCAATCAATACTACTCTCAATTCAACAGCTAACTTCATTTGTGAAGCTGTTACTGATGAAATTAGTTTTAGAGTTAATGGTGAATCAGCATCTGATGCAGATATTATAAATAAAGGATTTATTCAACAACCACAAAATACTCTCAGTCATGGTAGAAAAAGAAGAGTGTTATTAGCTAAAGCACTACAAAATAACAATAATACTAATATATTGTGTAGAGCTATTGATTCAGAGCTAGTAAACAGTCACAAAGCTGTGTTAATGATACAAGGTAATTTATTATATATTTTATCATTATATTATTACTATGTATACATTACCCAGGACTACTAGCTCCTGTTAAAGATCTAAATGCTAAAGTTCTCAATAGATCTAGTGTGCTACTGATGTGGTCTGCACCATATACATTAAATAATGTACCTATCACTGGATATAACATCAATGATGATCAAGGAATACTTCTAGACACAGTTAATACTACTGAGTACATCCTGACATCTAGTTACGATGATCCATGTAATGTAACTACTGTATATGTCTCTGGTATTAATGAAGCTGGTATAGGAGATAGTAATAATGTCATGTACTATATTGCTAGAGGTATGTAGTTATTGTTTAGCAAAATAATTTAGTTTACATTTTAGCTCCCAAGAGTAACTCTACACACTTATTACTACTAATACAACCAACAGTCTATTATATGACAATATCAATACAAGTATTTGTTGATGTAAGTACAACAATATCTTAACTGTAAAAATAAACTGAATGTCATTATAACATATACAGGTGAGTGATCTTTGTCCTGGAGAGTATCCTACTAGTGTAAATATTATAATAAAGAATTCTACTGGTCATATAGTACATAGTCTCACTGATGGTACATTGTCTCTTATTACTGGACACCAGTTTGTTGTCAATGAGTATATTATACTGTCTAGTAAAGTTAATATACCTATCTCAACTGAGATTACATTCAGTAATGTTGATGGAGAATTTAATGTATTAACAGATGTGGAGTTCAGTAAGTCTATATATTATCTCCCGTTTATTAATTGTTTGTTTTATTATAGTAACTTCAGTTAATATCAGTGTTAATAATAACAGTATTTGTATTCAATGTTATTATATTGATAAGACTACTAAATTAGGATGTCAACTGGATCTAGTCAATGATACTAAAGTACTTTATAGAGTCCAATTATTAAAGAATTCAACTACTAACAAAGCTAATGATTGTATAGTAAATATATCAAGTGGTTACTATGACCTCTATACATATGATATTAATGAGAATAGTACAATAAATACTGTTCCTATTGATATCAAATATCAAGTATTTGTACCTACTGAGTTGATACTACCATCAACAACAACAAAAACAACAACAACAATATTACCTTCATGTAAGTATTATTTGTATCACTGATAACTATATATATATTTCACTTTAGCTCAGTCTAATCTTAGTTTTACTAAGACTCTTATCATTATTATATCTATCACTATACCAGTAATAATAATTGTGACAATAATTGTGGTTATAATCATGATCATTATTATTACTAGGACTATTGTCAAGAGACCTCAACAAAGTATATTATATAATCTCTTTATATACAATATAATGTTATTATATTATTAGGTCACAATATAACTGATAATGATGTGAACATACAACAGAATGAAGCTTATGATGTCATTGGACAGTTTAAAATGAAAATAGTTCGTAATGTGTCATATGAATATGTCACAGCTCCTGATGATAGAGCACCTGATTATGTTAATGTTAGAAACAATATTGAAAGGATTTGAGTTCAGTAACTCAGTCTATCATTTCAAAACGTCATAAATATTATTCTATACTTACAATATATAAATATTATTTGATACTCAATAATTGTCCAATTAATATAGAGAATTATTGGCTTTGTAAATAAGAAAAGTTAAAAGGTTCAGTCTCTCTCTTAAATCAATGGAATACAAATTAAGACAATAGTTAGTGTGTTAAGATGTATATTGTGTTCTAATTACTAGAACGTGTTGTGTGTATTCTAATAATTATTTTTAAAATCATTTTTTGTCAAACTTCATTTATATAATAGAGATAATTCCTCAAGTTCAATGATTCTTGTCCTTAAATAATTTTTATATGTAATAAAATGAAATTGAATATAATGATCATTTGACACACAAAGTATTAATTAACTATAACTATCTTGGTAACTAAAGATCTCTCATAACAAGACCTATTATATAATAATAAAGTTATATAATATATTGAAAGAATACTTACTGATTAACTATAAGTATGTAGTAGTATTATTATCTCTTGGTGACTGATGATCTCTCATAACTAGACCTACAATAAAGTCATATTATGTAATATATTATAAGAGTACTTACTAATTAACTAGGTATTAATGGTTCTGTATCATCATCATAAGATGGAGGATGTTGTTCTCTTTTTGGTGAAAAATGAAGTATATCAGAGTAAACTACTCTATCACTAGATGGGAGAGGAGCTTGAGGTTCCTTTTTTGAAAATTTCTGAAGATCTTGATTAACAACTTTCTATAGTTAATTTATAATGATAATATAAATAAATTTATTGTTACCGTTTCATGAGGATGGCTAGCAGAAAATAAATAAGCATCATCTAATATAAGATCATTAAGAATATGATCTTCCACAGTAGAACTAGAAGACTCTAGTAGATGACAAGTATCATCATGACTATCTTTGATAGAAAGATTTGATGTAATTACACGTCCACTAGTGGGATGTGATACTGTACCATGTGGAACAACTAATCCATAATCAATTTCTGAAACACTGATATTAGGAGGAAAATCAATTATATTTTTACAATATAAAATTATTCATTGTACCTTGAACTGGTTCTTCCATCAATTTCAACAACCTGTTTAACTATAGTGTTAAAATGTTAGCGCTTTATGTGTAATATATTAATTTACCTCGTCTGCGTTTTCTATATACATATATAATAACAAGTCCAGCAATAACACAAGATACTACTACTAATATAACAATAATAATGACTGCTAAAATACCATCTAAAATGAAAAATAATGATATCATTTAATTATATATAATGTTAACAAACCACTTAAAAATTTGTCTTTATTCTTTCCTCCTACTCCTCTTCCATGTTGATTAGCTAACAAGAGGTCTTATAATAACAAAGTGATCAATATGACATACTTGATGGTATAAAGATGACTTCACTCCAGGCAGGTCTTGGGGCTTTATTACCATATTTATCAATATCATATACGCTAATATTAGTATTATTAAATCCAGAGGGAATATACAGACATTGAGTCAATGTATAATTGAAATAGAAAGTATAGTTATAGATAGATCCATTAATTGGATGTTCAAACTCAACTATACATCCCAGAGCTGAGTTATTTTGAATAATAGTAACTTCAATACACACTCTACTAGTATTATCAACCTGACAGATGGTCACATTCTGTATACTGTGAGTAGCTATAGTAATAAACACAAATTAGATATCTGAGGTCAGGTAATTAGTAAAGGGATTTTCCCTACTACAATTAATAGCATCAGATGATTGATTACCCACTTACAGATGTTCTTTTTAATAGTGTCTTTTCCAACAATATTAGAAAATATGAACTGAAGAGAACAGAACTGGTATTTCTTTATCTTGTACATATTATGATGATGTCCTCCAAACTCAATATGTCTCCTCATTTTATGATCAGATAGTTTGTACTTAGTAATATACTTTCTTTGACCACACCTCCTTATAATCTTCAAATCAGTTGGAGTACAGTTCAGACATAACTGTAGCTGTAAGTATAATACATACAATTAGTATACATATTATGATCAACTGACCTCAGCTTGAACATGTATACAAACATGTTTATCATTACATTCTCTTACACGTACGTTAGAATTAATAAATACTGGTTCTATTAGAGGAGATAACAATTAGAAATTATACTATTAACATCCACTTACTACTTGGAAACAAGATAGTGTAGTTTGATGACATACCATTTCCAGCACCATTTATAGGCAATATGTTAATGATATATGATTCATTTAGATATGGAGCAGTCACTGATATGACAGAGCAGGTATCATTAGTAGTAGCAGTATAGACTATATTGTTGTATACAGAGACAGTGATCACAAAATACATTGGTACATTATCCAGTGAAAATGGTTGCTGATAAAAGAGTTCAAAGGTATCTGGAGTCAAGTAGTAATGATGTTTGTTAGTCACTTCATGAAGAATACCTTGATAAAAGGAGGTAATCATGTGATCATATGATGTTAACAGATCAGTGATAATAAGAGACAAAGATCCTTAACAAACACACAATATCATATACTTAATGCTGTACAATATAATTTATCTAACATCAACTTTGTCTCACCTTGTATCTTCAATGTAGCTATGTCACTATCTACGGTATCTTTATCAACCGCTCTACACAATATATTAGTGTTATTGTCATCTTGTAATACTTTAGCCGTTAACACTCTTCTAACTTTACCATCACCAAGAGTAACTTGTAACTGCTGACTAAATCCTCTGTCAACAACGTCTGACTTAGCAGCTGAGGTATCATTAACTCTAAATATAATATCATCAGCAACAGCTTCACAAGTGAAATTAACTGTTGAGTTGAGAGTAGTATTGACTGACTGAGGTTGAACTGTAATATCTATATAACAATAATGATGATATACATAAAACGTCTTTTAATTATAAACATGAGGGCATTAAAAAACCAGATATTAGAAAATAAAGCTCTCAAGAATTTTATTGATACATGTAAATTAATTGATGTTACTGTTAAGGATAACTTGAAAGACAAGAGTTAATCTGGCTCCATTACTTGTTATCTTACTTTTCAGTGATAAAATCTAAACTTCCAATGTTGCTATATTAGTTATGTATCAGTTCCACTTGGGCAGATTCTAAATATAGTAACATACTGCCAACACTTATATCAGGTACTTTTTTGTCAATTATATGACAGCTTTATGTTTTTCCCGTCTTTATACTACATATACTTGGTCATAGAACTTACCAACAGTATAAACAATAGCTGGGGCAATAAATAATATCATAACTGTAAGGGTCTCCATATTGACTATAAGAACATATAGAAATAACACATCATATATAACACTGATGAAGCACACACACACACACACACACTATCTATAACACACGACTAACCTACCCATCTCAAAGACGATCGTTTGAAATTGTATTGGGGATAAACAAAAAATAACTACACTTCTAACAACACTAAAATTTAATTATTTATTCATTGTGGGGGCGTAAGAATTATACTATCAATCCGCTATTACTTGACTTTTGAAGATATTCTACTTCAATCGATTTATGTATGTAGCTTATTTATCCATTCGTGTTTAAACGTCCATTTATATATTTATTGAATATATATTCTTTGTATGTAGTATTGAGATGTCTTCTATCTTACCATTGATACTACCTCTGATAATATCTACTTTACCAGCTCTTGTTCTTACAGTTAGTAAGTATCATAATATTATTGTAATCACTATTACATATTATTATACAGAGATTACAGTTCATCCTCAGTCAGTCAATACTACTCTCAACTCAACAGTTAGTTTTACTTGTGAAGCTGTTGTCGATACTATTATCTTTCAAGTTAATGATACCTCAGCAGCTAATGTAGATATTGTTAACAGAGGATTTAAACAACAGTTAATATATACTCTCAATGGTAGTGAAGTAAGAAGAGTTTTAATAGCTCAAGCACTAGTTGATAATAATAATACTAACATATCATGTAAAGCTGTTAATTCAGGGAATGTAGTATACAGTGACATTGCTGTATTAAGAATACAAGGTGAGCTAATGTTATAGATGTCATATAATTATGATATATTGATGTAGGTTTACTAGCTCCTGTTAAAGATCTAACTACTACAGTTCTCAATGGATCTAGTGTGTTACTGATGTGGTCTCCACCATATACATTGGATAATGTACCTATCACTGGATATAACATCAATGATGATCAAGGAACACTTCTAGACACAGTTAATACTACTGAGTATATCCTGACATCTAGTAATGATGATCTATGTAATGTAACTACTGTATATGTCTCTGGTATTAATGGAGCTGGTATAGGAGATAATAATCATGTCATGTACTATATTGCTAGAGGTAACACATTTCAATATTTAGCAATAGTACGCATGTGAATTGTTTATCATTGATATCTCCTTTTTCTTTCAGTTCCTCATAATGTTCAAGTATCAGTTGTACCAAATGTAGAGAGAAATATTACTTTATTCAATGTGTTTATCAATGTCAGTTTAATGGTATAATATGTATATTATAACTAATAGATTCATGTGTATTATAATGTACTTTATTTTGTTTATTTAATTTTATTAGATTATTTTCTTTACTAGGTTAGTGATCTATGTATTTGTGAGTATCCTACTAATGTTACAGTAAATATCAAGGACTCTAATGATGTTCTACAACAAACATTATCTAATGATGTGACACTGTCTTTAGTTAATAATCAACTGATAATAGTTAGTATATCATCACTTGTTAACTTGAGGACATATCTTGTTGAGGTAACTCTTAGTAATCCAGCTGGACAGTTTGATCATACTAACAATGTATTTCCATTTGGTAAGTTATATATCACATGTTATGTTGTGTGTGTGTGTGTATTATCTCTTGTATGAGACAGGTTTTCTTACTTCTGTTCTCAATATCTCTTCATCACTTGACAACTGTACTACTATTACTATCAGTTGGGATCCTCCTAATGTAGACAGTAGAGTCCAGATATCTTACTATATACTACTGATATATGATGATGTCAACAAGATGTTATTACAAAATGTATCTATTAATGGAAATGAATACAAGTATGAAGATCAGGAATTATTTTGTCATCGATATACATATACCATATATGGTATAAATGAACTGGGTGAAGGAGAACATAACAATAGTACCCTCTCATTTCAAAGAGGTTAGTTAAAACAGCTAATATGTGTGTTGATTATGTGATGTCATTTTAGCTCCAAGATCTGCCAAAGAAAATACTACATTTATTATTCTGTCCTATATAAATAATGAAGTCAACTTGCTGTTTAATATACCAGTGAGTCTATCCAATAGTGGTTACTATATGATTACCATAGTTACTGTAGATTATTCTGGAATGTTCATCTGAAGCTCCAGAGAATGCTACAGTCACTGTACAATGTAATGATGTAGTTATTTTTAACGAAAGATATCTGATAGAATATTCAAGTGAACCTATGAACATAACAGATAATCTGTCACTTCCTCAACATCAACTCTGTAATCTTTTTATTATCTTCAGTAATTATGTTGGACACAGTTATCCATTGATATTTAATTTAAGTAAGAAATAGTAAATGTACAAAGATTAATATCTCATTCATATATTGTAGATATCTCCAATATTAGAGAAGCCACTCCCACTATTCAATCTCATTCTATATTACTAGTCATACCATCTTCTACTAATGGATTACCAAAACACAAATTTTCAAGTTCTACGAGTATGATAGTTATTATAATTAAATATTTGTATATAACTCCTCTTTCTCTAGTTATAATAGTTACCACTGTGATTATCATTAGTATCTTAATAATTCTAATTATCACCAGTGTTTGTGTGGGTGTTTATTATATAAAGAAGAGACAAAGTATGTATATCATGTATACATGTAATATTATATATTATATTTTAGATTGTAATGGTAGTGATGATGATATAACTATACAACAAAATATATCATATGAAGATATTAAACAATATCAGATAACAATGACACAGAATACATCTTATGAACTTGTTATAATAACACCTGATTATGTTGATATCATTTGAATACAATTATCATTGTAACTCTGTAATGTAGTTATTAGCCAGAGTTTTCCCAGGGAGTCTTCCTGTTATATGAATTTACTTATTATTCATTATTGTGATAATACACATTATATGTCCAATCAAAGTTCACTTTACAAATCATTCTCTCAACTCAAAAGAAAGGAAGTTATGCTTCTCTATCTAATAAAGTGACATAATGTCCTTCAAATTACACATGATCCTCTTAAATGTAAAAAAGTAACTGACATTTCTTTATCAAGTGACACATGATTAACAGTCATAATTCAGTGACTTCACGTCAGTTTTACACAATAAACACATCATTTACATTCTCTTACATCCACATTAGAATTAATTGACATTGATTCTAATTAAGGAGACATTAGTTAGTGATCATGATATCTACTTTCCATTTGAAATGGTTATTGACAATAAAGTTTAAAGATGTCCAGAAACTGTAAGTATATAGTTTATTAGTTACTTCATTAAGAGATCCTGAATTAAAGGAAGTAATCATCTGATAGCTTATATTTGTAAAGAAATAATAAGTGTAGCATTTCAGATGAAACAATTTTTTTCAATTCTATATTACAGTGTTATTTGATGACACAAGGTGTTAATAACTCTCAGTTGTTAAACACTGATAATAATTTCACTTTCTATCAGTCATGTTGTTTCTAAGGTTATAAACTGAATTAGGAGCAATGACAGTTGTTTGTAACAGTTGTATAGCTGCCATTATATCTGAACTATATTTCACCTGATTTAAGATTTAAAAGTGATCAAAAAGAATTAACAGTTATGAAATGAACTAAAAGAATTAGTTTAGTTGTCTTTAATCAAAGTCATAGCAATGTATTATTGAATTTATATCATCCTCTTTTCACGTCTGGTCATACATGGGGTCTATTACAATAGAAAGTAATATATTACTATTACCATTACACAGAATTTTTTACTATTACTATTACTATAGTAATATAGTACATATACTTTTAAAAATAATCACATAATAGAGACCGTCTACTATAAGGTATTAGCTACAACATTGAATATATAATCATCACAGTTGCATATTCAATATGTTTTGCTAATAATATATGCATATATGTGATGCTTGTATTCCATATCTTGTTAATCTGCAATATACATGTCTACAGTCAATGCATCAATCCAACCACGGTATTGTCTTACATCCCTAACTAATACATTTACATTGAAATTAAAATTATAAACAGCACTTTAAATACAGTACATTTATTTACATTGATCATTGACTATTTATTGATAAGTAATAGTATTGTTATCTCTTGGTAACTAGGGATCTCTCATAATAAGACCTGTTATTAAATAATAAAGTTATATTATATAATATATAAGAGTATACTTACTATCATAATAGTCAGACTGTGGTCTCAGAAAACTGTGTAGATGTGGTATTTGATGATTTATCAGCTGGTTCTTCACTTTCATGTGGAGTAGGTGGATCTAGAGTTGGAGAATATTTTTCTGTTTTCAGATTAGAAGGGACACCAGATGATTGAGGTAAGTTATATCGATTGGCTATGAACAAATATTAGTAGAATATCAGAGATATCAATAAAAAGATATTAACTAACTTTGTTTTAGCTTTGAGTATTTATAAATACATCTAACTATAATAAATAAAATCATTATTATAATGATGATAAATATAAGAAATGAAACAGCAAGAAATGTAACTAAATAAGGAATTAAAATCAACATTAACATGACACAAAAATGATTGTATTACTTATAAAAGATGTTGTTACACTGTCAGTAGGAGATAATGTAACTATTATGGCTATAAGTAAGCAAACAAATTATTGAATATACTTTGTTATATATAACTTACTTGTAGTAGTTGGTAATATATCAGATATAACAATATCTCTTAATATTATAGCTGGTAATATTGATGTTAGTGGTATATCATTCTCCACATCATATACATAGACTGTATAATTACCAGCTGGGAGATTATCAATACAACCTTGTACAGTACGATCACTTGAACTGTTTGTAACAAATGTTTTGTTCATTGAAGTCACTCCAATCACACTAACATAACATGACTTAGCAGATGGAGCAGGTGAAAATACACACTCCACACATATAGAATTACCATTAGGGTAAGCAGTAGCATTTATAACATCATATGTACCTATATCATATAATAATATCAATATATTACATAATATCACTATCACTTACTTAAAGTATGTATCAATGGATCACTCTGTCCAGTATTATTACTAAAGGTAATAGAGAGAGCACATTGTTGATGTTGAGGAGCTAACAAATAGTCTGTTATGTTCATTGAATACTTTACCATATATATTTTATTAACTATAACTACATTATCACATTGTACAGTGACTGTAACATTCTTTGGAGCTTCAGATGAACATTCCAGAATAATCTACAGTAAGTATGCTAATCATATAGTAAACACTATTGGATAGACTCACTGGTAGATTAAACATCAACTTGACTTCATTATTTATATAGGACCGAATAGTAAATGTAGTATTTTCTATGATAAATCTTGGAGCTAAAATGACAATATAAAATAAACACACATATTAGTTACTTTAACTAACCTCTTTGAAAAGAGAAGGTACTATTGTTATGTTCTCCTTCACCCAGTTCATTTATACCATATATGGTATATGTATATCGATAACGAAATAATTCCTGATCTTCATACTTGTATTCATTTCCATTAATAGATACATTTTGTAATAACATCTTGTTGACATCATCATATATCAGTAGTATATAGTAAGATATCTGGACTCTACTGTCTACATTAGGAGGATCCCAACTGATAGTAATAGTAGTACAGTTGTCAATTGATGAAGAGATATTGAGAACAGAAGTAAGAAAACCTGTCTCATACAAGAGATAATACACACACAAAACATAACATGTGATATATAACTTACCAAATGGAAATACATTGTTAGTATGATCAAACTGTCCAGCTGAATTACTAAGAGTTACCTCAACAAGATATGTCCTCAAGTTAACAGGTGATGATATATTAACTATTATCAGTTGATTATTAACTAAAGACAGTGTCACATCATTAGATAATGTTTGTTGTAGAACATCATTAGAGTCCTTGATATTTACTGTAACATTAGTAGGATACTCACCAATACATAGATTACTGACCTAGTGTATGAAATATAAAAACAAGAGCTATTATAAATTAATTGACCTAATAAGATGATTTTAATACTATTTATTAGTATATACATTTAACTAACATTTATGAATACTTTAAATAAAATAATGGTTTCCTCTACTGTTGGGATAACTGATACAGAAACTTGAGTATTTGGAACTAAAATAGAATGAATCATAATAATTGTACTTATATGATTATACATACCTCTAGCAATATAGTACATGACATGATTATTATCTCCTATACCAGCTCCATTAATACCAGAGACATATACGGTAGTTACATTACATGGATCATCATTATTAGATGTCAGGATATACTCAGTAGTATTAACTGAGTCTAGAAGTGTTCCTTGATCATCATTAATGTTATATCCAGTGATAGGTACATTATCCAATGTATATGGTACAGACCACATCAGTAACACACTAGATCCATTGAGAATTGTAGCAGTTAGATCTTTAACAGGAGCTAGTAAACCTACATCAAAAATATAATAATATGACATCTATAACATTAGCTCACCTTGTATTCTTAATACAGCAATGTCACTGTATATATTCTTTAGAGTACCATATGCTGTACATGATATATTAGTATTGTTATTGTCTTTTAAAGCTTCAGCTAATAAAACTCTTCTTAGTTTACCACCACTAATAGGATATGCAAGTGGTTGAGTAAATCCTTTACTTACAACTTCTACATTAGCTGCTGAACTACCATTTACTTGAAAGTCAATCAGTACAGCAAAAGCTTCACAAGTAAAATTAACTGTTGAGTTGAGAGTAGTATTGACTGACTGAGGATGAACTGTGATCTCTATATAAAAATAAGACATCATTGAGTAGTGAAGATATTGAAAATGTGTTAACTCTCATCCTCAGACAAGTAGGAAAAAATAATTTTTACATCCTGTATTGGTCTGAGTAGATACTTACCAGCTGTGTGCACAAAAACTTGAACAATACATATCATCATCACAGTCATTAAGTGTAAGGTAAACATCATTATCTATGATAGAAATTGAAGGACAAATGTTAACACAAACAATGCAAATTTCTAGTATATAATATAGTTGTGTATAGTTAATGATATGCTATGTAGGTATGTCAGTTGTAAAGGCCTCATTGATGTCTCAACACATGGTGTGGTCAGATACGTAATGCTAGACATTCATCATTGATAATTTAAATCTATAATAACAAGTACTTTAATTAAAGACATTGTATACTGGTATATAAACAATGAAAATAGTAACACATGCTATATAATATTGTGAATAGCTGCTTTCATAAAAGGATTGTGACAGTAGAATCTGCTGTTACTATTCTTATCCTTTACACCTTCATACAATTACATTTATAATATAATATAAATTTTACAGGACATATTGTAATAGTTGTATCATGTGATAACTAATTTCTTTAATGCTTGATTGACTCTATGTACCCTAGTTTATCAATAATATTAATGTCCTGTATGTTTTAATATAAATGGAATTGCAAAGAAAGAATCAGTGGTTTGTAAGTCAGTTAGTTACCTACTAGTAAGAAGTGTGAATAATACTTGAGTTACGATTACCACATTAGCTGATGACAGGCCATAACTCATTATGAGCATTACTCATAAGCTAATTCTATCTTGTATCAGTGGAATGACCTTGTAATATGAATTTAGAGCTTTCTTACATACATTATGTTGTACTCGAGACTACTGACAAACTTATTAGCTCTAGCTACTGAAATTCCTAACCTGAATTCATATTATCAATGGCATTGATTACAAACTTACTTTACTCTCCACTACGAATGGGCGTCAGCTCTTTGTGTTTAAAGAACAAGGGTGGGGCTGCAATTGGGCGGGACCCAAGCAAGCTAAGCAAAGAACAGGAACAATAATACAAAACTGTCATTATTTGATTGAATGGATGCATATTCTCTAAAACGTACCAAGGATTCTGTCTCCTTTCCTCATATCTAGGGTAAGCAAATAGTAAGATCATTTATTTTAACCTGTATATCAGTCATTACTGGTATTGGATATTACTATAGAAAGAAAGGTTATCAAGTATGAGAGATTTGATGTACTTTGGCTGAGATATTCAATGTTTTATGTCAATAGATTTCAATGAACAATCTGGTCCATCTCTACATAGACATCACTACATGTATCTAATTACTTTTAATATTGACATAATATAAGTTTAATTTGATGGTACAAAAATTGTTAATTCATTATTTCAATATTTTATTAGCTAAAACAGATCTTGTTAATGACAATTTATTAATACACTTTAATCTCTCTCAATTCTGTGATCTTGTAATAAGATATTAACTAGTTAATTTATTACTAAAATTTATATACAGTGTCATGTTTCACTGAAATAGTATCTATTTATGTTAACTACATGTCAACTCTCATATTGTCTAGATATGATAATGTTAATACATACCAAAATATGATTCAAAGCTACTGTATGTTTTACTTTATTGGTAATCACCACAATGTCAATCTAAATAATTGCTGTAAATTTCAGAAAACAGTTGATATTATCTAAATATTCCTCAATATTATGCTTTTTTACTTGTAGTCTCCTTTGTAGTTCTTTAACCATTTTAATTGCTTTCTTTTTACTGTTACTTAGTCACTGTTTTCTCTTTTAATAGATTTCAATGAGCTCATGAACATTCGTTTGAGTTGTTTTAACTCTTCTATATAGTGACATGATTGTGTCAAACTTCTAAATGATTGTATGACAAGGACCATTGAAGACCTGTAGAGAAAAGTTACTGTTTAGTTATATATCTTGGAAATACTTCATATATATATCCTAGTTGTATGCACCTTAATTCAGGAAGTTCCTGGTGTAATTTCTTCACACAACTCAAATAAAAAGATGAATGCTATAGAGCTGCTGCTTTTCAAATAAATGATTGAACCTCCTCGTTTTCTGTATATTCAGTTTGGAGACTTAAGCTTTGACTTTTCTCCAACATGATTGGATATTATGATAGTAATAGCCTTTTACTAGAGACAATGGGAAAGATATTTTGATAGAATGTCAACGTGTTAGCTCAAAGTAAGTCATGATAGTTTGAGGCTGAGTATCTAAGTTGATATTTTGTACTAAGTATCACAAGGTGTTCATCTATAGCAAACATGATGATATTTTCCTACTCACTATCATCACACAGAAGAAAATGTGTTTCCTGTTGTTGTTTATGTCCATTAACCTTTTGTTTGTATTTCAGATTGAGACTGATGAGGCAACAGTGGTAATCTAATTCAACAGCCTCTGTATATAGACATTGTTATGAATTTTTGCTATTGGAGTTATCTCATCTCTTGCTCTTTAAAATATTGCTGACTTAAACTTCCTCTACTTTGTTTGCAGCAGGATTTGGTAGACAACAGTGATTTCCAAATATCTTTTCTACCCACTCTCCTAAAGTTATGACTCATGCTTTACATAATCTGTCAGTGTACCTCTAAAATACTCCGTCATCAATCATCAATGCTTATGCCTTGTGTAATGGTAACCTCCTATTAGTAGGGATTAAAATCCTTTTTGATGATCACCACATAATGCTCTGCTCTTTGATAAGTCACTGAATATGGTCACACACACACACACACACATATATATACTATATATATATATATATATTAGTACATATCTACTCACTAGTGTATTATATATTATCATAACTGACAAGCATCTGATATGAAGTACTCTTGTCATTTTGACATGTGATAAGATCTGAAACAGTAGTTTTGATGGAGCTACTAGTAACATTACTTGACTCTTCACACAGTGGAAATTGATCCTAAATATTAAAATGTTTCTCTTAGTTTCTATGTATAAAAAACATAAAACATATACTCGAGTTTTTATTATAGATCCAGAATACACAATAGTCTCTTCTTCTCTTATAACACGAGGCACTTGTCTTTAATAAATCAGTATTGTCTTCTAATATCTATAATAGTACCAATAATAACAACAATGTATTATTAATATCTATGTTATTAATATATTTTTAGGAGCTACAGTAGTTTAAGTCATATGGGATGTCGGATAATATAATGAATTAGACAACAAAGGAGGATGTAATAAAGTTGGTTTAACATTCATTAGGTGTAGGATATCTAAAGTAGTCAGATGGAGTTGGACCAGTTAGAGAATAAAGAAGGAGTTTGGTAGAAGTGAGAGTAGTCGTAGACAAAAGTTGGGTGTTAGTTAACCCCAGAGAAAGAGGTGTACCCATGTGGAAGTCAGGTGAGGGAATCTTCAGGTCATTGTGAAATGGAAGTATTTCTTTACAAGACTTGAGTGACATCTGACTTGCTCTAACCCTTGTCTTCTATTCTTATAGTGTCGATTTTGGGTCATCTCTTTTTCATTTTTTTAGTAGAACTCCTTCTTAAAAATATACATAAAAGCAAATATAAATTACAGTTAAAAAACACAAAATAAATCATAAGTATTATATACACATATTATATGCACATGTTATATACACATATATAGCATAAATTCTATACAAAATTCAGCTAAAACATTTTATAATATTGATCTGAAAAATTGATTGGTATCAATCAAAATAATCAGTCGACATTATCAAGTGATCAAAAATTGTTAATCAATATTTTCCATTGATTCATGATTGATTCTATTAATGTTTATGTTGAATAATGCTGTCCAATGTGGAGGTAATAATAAATACACTGTTATTTTGTAACCTTTATCATAGGGTTAAAATTACTTGAGGGCACTCTCCACTCTCTTCTGTTTATCACTCCCTCTTTTAATCTATCCATCCAGTGATCCATATGTTCATACCATCTGTCCATTTATCTAATTTTCTATTCATGTATCTATTCATTTAGCTACTCTATGATTCAACTTCATCTTTTTATAAATCATAGCACACTCTCATGTGGTAATTCATTCATTCTATGTCTGTTGATCAATTGACGGAAAATCCATTTATTTATTAACTTTATACTTTAATATACGTACAGTTAGTTTCATTAGTTTCAAGCATACTTGTAAGGTATCCCTGAAGGGATGCCTTATGAGTATGTTGATAACCATGTCAGAGGTCATTATGGAATAGATGCTGGTTCACAGCACAACAGTACCCAATCTAGCTCACTTGTCTGCCCTTTATACTTACTGCATGTTTCATTGTAAAGTACTTGTGGGTGATATTTTGCTTACCTATTAACAAGTCACGAATGAATTTTAAGATGAATTTTATTAAAACTGATAGTACCACTCAGTACAAAAATGCAGACTTCCACAGCAGTAGAGCTCATTTCACAATTCTAATAAACGTTTTCCAAATAAAAAGCACAATTATTTAAAAATGTCATTTTTGACAGTATTACTATTGAACAACATATTCATAATAAGTACTATTGCCAACATATTATATATGACCAGTAAGACAGTTGTTCTCAAGATGTTAAATGAACTGTTATGTTCTCTACTATTTTATGAGCACTAATAGTATCAGATTGTAACACTTTGATAACAGTACTCCATGTAAAACTATCAGGATCAGTTTGACTCCATTTATTAAAGACTTGATTAAATCTCTCTTGACAGGTAGGGTAGTCTGTACGTAGACTATTGAGATAACCCTCTTCTAGACCAACTGATGTACCAAATAAGTGATATTTATCTTCTATCTTAGCACCAATGAGATTGTTAAGATCTGTTATAGAAGGTACTGTTTGTAGCTTAGCTTCTGAAACTAATAGAAGAGAAGGATTAATGAATGGATTGATAGATATAAATAAATAAAAAATTAACACTTTGTATTTAACTTCACGAATAAGAGTTACTGATGCTTAAAAGTATCATAGTTAACTTACTAGTGATAGACTGGAATCTTAAATGCTTTTGTGCTTGTAGGTCAAGTGGAGTAGTGAAATAGGTCTTGATATAATCTGCTAAATCTTTTCTACCAATAGTATCAAGAGCAGTTGTTATTGGTTCCCAAGAAGCTGACATGTTACATGACCTCCATAGAAGTATGACTTTTCTACCACATTCAAGAGATCCACTATATTTCATTGCTACATTATAAAGATCACCAACAGTAAGTCCTAGTTTTAGACCAAACTCAAACCATTTATCACCAATGCCCAATGAACCAGTTTTACTTGCTAACATACACATAATGTCAACAATGAGTGGATCAGTATCTGAAAAAAGATATATACTTTATCATTTCTAACTGCTATAGTTAGTTACCTTTA
This sequence comes from Xestospongia muta, assembly GCA_963693285.1. Lineage (NCBI taxonomy): Eukaryota > Metazoa > Porifera > Demospongiae > Haplosclerida > Petrosiidae > Xestospongia > Xestospongia muta. The sequence goes on from OY848918.1 coordinate 712,335, forward strand.
GAAATGATGTTCACATCACTTGTTGAAGAATCAGGTGAACTGTCAGATGATGAAGGACTGGGCGGAAAATAAGAATGCATCCCTGTATATGACAAGAAATACTTACATACTTTCTATCACATTAAATTAACCTGGCTTTTTTAAAATGATCTTGTCAAAGTGAGGATTGCCATCATGAGTACTAGTTATACCATTAAAGGTGATGGTTACTTCTGTTCTTGTTTTTTCAGCACCATCATACTCAATTCTTAACCTGAAGCGAGGAGGATATGATAAAAGACTTTCTAAGTATTTGAGATCCTCTATGTTCTTTTCTGTTATTATTCCTTCTGTACAATCCATAACTTTATAGAAATCAATGGAGTCTTTTGTAATCTACAATGTAGAAACATTTCCTCTCTTAATCTCTACCCGTCTCTCTCATTTTACCTCAGGACTATATGGTTCCATTGATATGTACCAACCAGGGATATCAAGTTTAAAGTCAATGGAAGCAGATTCTTGGGTAAATCTTACAGTAGGAGGTGATGATTTTAAATCATATCCTTGTTTTTGATATTGTTCTTCCAATGTCTATATCTAAAAAAGTAATAATTAGTTAACATTAATTAATGACTCACCTTTCCACAATTTTTTTGTTGATACAATAAACAGTAGTCTACTAATACAGTATGACCATTATCCTCTATTTTGTCAGCTCGTCTAATCAAATATTGCTTTGGAACTCTATGATATTCCTTTCTATCAACTCCAATACAATTTGAACAGAAATGAGAAGCAAGAACTTTAACTAATGCCGACTCAACAGTCACTGTGAATTCATCGTTTTGTTTAAAGTCAAATACATTATTAATTAGAAAATCTTCATCATCTGCTGTTAATAGATATAGTTGTTTATTAGTATCCTTCATATTAGATACATCAATGTGATGAGGTATATATAATTCAACTGGTTTTATTAACTGACAGTTGATATATATCCATACAATAGGAGAGACTGGAATATAATCATCTTCAAACTTAAATTTATCACTAAACAAACAGACACCAAACCAGACAGTAGCTGTATGTTCTATAGCTCCTTCTGGTATAATGAGAGTAACAACATATTGACTACAATGATGTACTAAACCAGTAGTAGTGACTTCAAACACTGTTAGTTCTCCAAAGATATCTATTGTGAAGGAAATGATCATATGATATGTTGAAGTCATCATTATGATATAGTATTAAGTTAAGTGTATGTATCATTTCATCAATTTGTTATTACTCAAAACTTTTTACTATTTATAGATAGAAAAGGTAATAATTTGTATGTATTCTGACATTTTACACCTGTAGTGATTGTTTTATTGGTGCTGCTTTTAGTAAACTTGGAACATGTCTGTCATTGTATGTAATACTTGTAGTATATGCCAATAAAATTCAAGTGTAGTATGTGCAGCTGTTTACTAATACATTTAATTTAATTTTGTATTAATTGTTTCCTTTAGTAGTTGCATACAACAATTAGGATTATAAAAGAGGTCATTTAATACATTAACAACATGATTCCAACAATAAACTAATCATTGACTGTATGTACACAAAGTATGCCAGGCATTAAAAATGAAGAGGATAGAAAAATATATCAAACAACTCTATATGTTGAATACCTGATATTATGTTAATGATATTATCTGATAAATGCTCATCACAGTCAACATTTTCATTATAAAAAACCATATCTTCATTATCATCTCTCTCATAGTCACCATTTGTAGTCTCACTGTTAACAGAAGTTAATATCACTGTTAAAAATGGTTGGTTATTTTAACTATATGTCTGCTGAACATTCAAAGACGGTAATCATAATTGCTATGAATAAATTATGATAATACACAAACTGACATTATGAACACTACAGTATGTGTACACTCCCTCATTTATTATTAGAGTATATGTTTACAACATCTATAATACATTACACACATATAAGAAAATGTTTTATAAGAATGCTGTTTTGCTCTGCTTGTTACCAGAAATATGCCTCATTGTAGCTATGACAAATTATTTGATAATGACATAAAGTGATATGGTATAGTCATTTATTTTAATTAGATAAAAGAATCAATCAATGTTAACAATAATACTTAATATAGACTTACTTTAAGAATGGTGATGTGATACAAAAATGTCCATCATTATAGTGCATAGTTGGGTCTTCTATAACATTTCTCTTCTTGACCTTTATCCAATATGATATACCAAATAACAAAACTAACACAACAATAAACAAGATAGCTACACCCATGACACAACTAATAATAACAGACCCTATTCATAATGAGAAATGAAATTAATTATCATCACATTAGATATAACTCTTACATGATGGTGTTGATGACGTTGGTAATGTAGTACCCAAAGTTGGTGGATTGGTCGTCCAGGTAACTATTACATGCATGACAAACAATAATATTACATGACTTAAGTGTAATAATATACAAGTTAATATATATTTAAGTTTTGTAATAACTATTATTATTAACTCACTTGCAGTAGTTGGTAATATATCATTTATTACAATATCTCTTAATATTATAGCTGGTAATATTGATGTTAGTGGTATATCATTCTCCACATCATATACATAGACTGTATAATTACCAAGTGGGAGATTATCAATACAACCTTGTACAGTAACATCATTTGGACTGCTTTTAACAAATGTTTTGTTCATTGAAGTCACTCCAATCACACTAACATAACATGACTTAGCAGATGGTCCATGCAAAAATACACACTCCACACATATAGAATTACCATTAAGGTAAGCAGTAGCATTTATAACATCATATGTACCTATATCATATAATAATATCAATATATTACATAATATCACTATCTCTTACTTAAAGTATGTATCAATGGATCACTCTGTCCAGCATTATTACTGAATATAATAGAGAGAATACATCGTCGATGTCGAGGAACTAGCAGATTATCTGTTATGTTCAAAGGTTCACTTGTATAGTTCACCAGATATATTTTATTAAATATAACTACATCATCACATTGTACAGTGACTGTAACATTCTCTGGAACTTCAGATGAACATTCCAGAATAATCTACAGTAACTATGGTGATCACATAGTAACCACTATTTAATACACTCACTGGTATATTAAACATCAACTTAACTTCATTATTTATATAGGACAGAATGGTACATGTAGTATTTTCTTTGGCAGATCTTGGAGCTAAAATGACATGATAAAATAAACACATATATTAGTTATTTTAACTAACATCTTTGAAAAGAGAAGGTACTATTGTTATGTTCTCCTTCACCCAGTTCATTTATACCATATATGGTATATGTATATTGATGACGAAATAATTCCTGATCTTCATACTTGTATTCATTTCCATTAATAGATACATTTTGTAATAACATTTTGTTGACATCATCATATATCAGTAGTATATAGTAAGATATCTGGACTCTACTGTCTACATTAGGAGGATCCCAACTGATAGTAATAGTAGTACAGTTGTCAAGTGATGAAGAGATATTGAGAACAGAAGTAAGAAAACCTGTCTCATACAAGAGATAATATGCACACAAAACATAACATGTGATATATAACTTACCAAATGGAAATAGATTGTTAGTGTGATCAAACTGTCCAGCTGGATTACTAAGAATTACCTCAACAAGATATGTCCTCAAGTTAACAGGTGATGATATATTAACTCTTATCAGTTGATTATTAACTAAAGACAGTGTCACATCATTAGATAATGTTTGTTGTAGAACATTATTAGAATCCTTGATATTTAGTGTAACATTAGTAGGATACTCACCAATACATAGACCACTAACCTAGTAAAGATACATATATGAGAGATATTTTAACTAAATAATAAATGATAATAATCATTAAAAATATCATAGTACCATTATGAACATTGTATATATTCCAACATAATGTGTATTTTATAGAACTACTAACTACTAGAATATTTACCAATACATATATCTTAACATTATAATAATATAATTCCACATATTGTATAGACAGACTACAATCGTTATATTATCAAGAACATGTGCTGTCTATAAACTAACATTAATAAACGCTTGAAATAAAACATTATCTCCATCTACTGTTGGTATAACTGATACTGGAATAGTTTGAGGAACTAAAATATAATAGAAATGTAACATCACTCTATAACATAATATCTTACCTTTAGCAATATAGTACATGACATTATTACTATCTCCTATGCCAGCTCCATTAATACCAGAGACATATATAGTAGTTACATTACACGGATCATCATTACTAGATGTCAGGCTGTACTCAGTAGTATTAACTGTGTCTAGAAGTGTTTCTTGATCATCATTAATGTTATATCCAGTGATAGGTACATTATCCAATGTATATGGTGCAGACCACATCAGTAAGACACCAGATCCATTGAGAACTGTAGCAGTTAGATCTTTAACAGGAGCTAGTAAACCTACATCAATATATAATAATATGACATCTAGAACATTAGCTCACCTTGTATTCTTAATACAGCAATGTCACTATCTATATTCGTTGGAGAACCATATGCTGTACATGATATATTAGTATTATTATTTTCTTCAAATGCTTTAGCAATTAACACTCTTCTCTTTTTCATTCCATTGAGACTGATTAGATCTTCTTGTGAAAATCCTCTGTTATTGTATATGTTATCAATAGATAGTGACATATTATTGACTTTGAAGACAATCAGGTCAGCAACAGCTTCACATGTAAAATTAACTGTTGAGTTGAGAGTAGTATTGACTGACTGAGGATGAACTGTAATATCTGTATAATGTTGTAGTAATAATGATGATTAAATAATGACACTTACTAGCTGATTGGACATCTACAATAATAAATATTATCATAGTGAGGAAGATAAACAGCATCTTTCTGACTACTATTATAATAACAAGATAATACATATGCTAGTTTGTATAACGTATAGTACTATTTAGTTGTCTGTGACGTCACCTATAAAGCTAGTGATATCAATTAAACATAATATCTCTTATAATATTGTAATGATTAAAGTTGTTTCTTTATGTTAAAGTTTAAAATGAATCATCATGTTAATGTGACCTGATCATGAAAACATCGCAAAGAACAGTTTGTATGTATACAGTTGCTATATACATGGTACCTGCATATATTATATAAAATTATTTTTGAGGTGTATTAACAGTAGTCCTTCTTCATAAATCATGTTACAAATGTCTTGACAGAAGTAGTTGTTTAATGCAAATCAGGTTACATTTAATGAAATATTATAAACTAAAAGTAGTTGTGACATTAACAGTAAAATGTGATGTTCAGCAGACATTTATTTTATCAAAATAACTAATCACTTTTAGTAATGATGTGATGTTTGTAGTCGGCAATCTCCTGACCATAAGTCAATGTATAGGTAATAAAGTGTGACTTTGTGTTTTAAGTAAAGTAAGGATTGATCCTTTATAGTACAGGAAACAATCCAACACACTGAACACAAAGATAAAGTGTACACTTCCTTATCAATTAGAGTATATGTGTGATGTTCACATACACAATATGTGTTTGTATGTATATTGTACAATATGATACTTTTATACTGCTATATATTTAAGGATGGTTTAACATTGTTGCATAAGGAGGGAGTGTACAGTTGTCACTACATTTATCACAATTTTACTCATGACAGTTATAACTATTGCTTTGGTCAGCAACAAATAGTCACTTTATGGGCTATCAATTGTCTAATACTTTCAAGAAACGTGGTGTGAAACTGGTTTTACACAAGTAGTTGATAGATGATAGTATCAGGAGATTTAGGTGCCATGAGGTTTCTAACAGTATCAATCTGTGGTGAATGTTACATTTATGGCACAGACTACATGCATATATCAAACATTGTATCATGGATCAAGAGAGCCTTTCCATGCTGCCATAACTTTTTATTGCTTATATAACTAATTTCAGAGTGAATGTGCACTGATTTGGTTTTATGCGAGACAACTATATAATTGTTGCATGTTGGCTAAGTTCCTGGCTTGCAGTGTTATCATGGATTGAAATGGTTTTCATATTTGAATAATGCTGACTAAATTTGTTGGATCATTCACACATTTTTATTGTTATATTACATTGAAAATGTCTAACATTTAGTTTCAAAGAATCAACTATAGAGAGATACAACATAACACTAATGACTTTGATCATTTTTAGGTTTTCTCAGTACCAGACGTTTGTTAACTTGAATTTGATTAACTATTGTGGCAGTTTACATTATAAATTTATATCTATTGTTTAAATTCAAGCTTACCTTACTGTCTGAGTGTCTGTAGACTGTTGAAGTTAGTTGGCCTCACGATCTTGATAGCAAATACCTGACATTCTTGTGGTTTGATTTTGAGTGGGTGTTACAGCAACAGGTGGAGCTGTTATAATATTTTTGATTTCTATTTTAATTTAAAGATTAATAATATATGTGTAAATATTTTCATTTAATTAAATAGATCTGAAGAAAGTGCCTGAGCAATAACAGTAACAATATAAGTTGTTGTGTATAACATGAGAATACATACTATTGCTGAACTGGTTATAATAGAAATCAATACTGAAGTCAGAAATAATCACAATAGTAATATGAACATTGTAACCAAACCTACTTATACATCAACATAAACTTGATGAATTAAATAAAAATTGAATTATATTTTCAAATTTATTGTTGTAGAACTCATTACCTAGATTGAGACATTACAGATTATAATTAGTGTTGATTGGACAAACAATTATTGATCATCAATAATACATCTGTTTACTTTTTTATATGAATCGTTCTTGTATCATTATCTCTTAAACATTTGAATACCTCACACCACTAACTGTTTCTGTCATTTTTCTGTAGATATTATTGGTCAAAACACCACACCTACTTTAACAACAGTCCCAATTAGTCCTGTCCTTATTGTGTAGCTACTTAGAAATATCAACATTAACAAATAAAGTACAATATTATAATAACTTGAGTATCTTTGTAATTTTATGTGTATAACATGTTAGTAGTTTCTTTATTTAAGGAAATAACTTATTCCCAAGTATGGTTATTATCATTACTACCATAATCAGGTAAAAACAATACAGATATTAACGTAATGATTTCACTGTATATATTCTCTAGAGAACCATATGCTGTACATGATATATTAGTATTGTTATTGTCTTTTAAAGCTTCAGCTAATAAAACTCTTCTTAGTTTACCACCACTAATAGGATATGCAAGTGGTTGAGTAAATCCTTTACTTACAACTTTCCCATTAGCTGCTGAACTACCATTTACTTGAAAGTCAATCACACAATCAGTACAGCAAAAGCTTCACAAAAAAACCTGTTGAGTTGAGAGTGGTATTGACTTACTGAGGTTGAACAGTAATCTCTATATAAAAATAAGACATCATTGAGTAGTGAAGATGTTGAAAATGTGTTAACTCTCATCCTCAGACAAGTAGGAAAAAATAATTTTTACATCCTGTATTGGTCTGAGTAGATACTTACCAGCTGTGTGCACAAAAACTTGAACAATACATATCATCATCACAGTCATTACGTGTAAGGTAGACATCATTGGCTATGATGGAAATTGAAGGACAAATGTTAACACAAACAATGCAAATTTCTAGTATATAATATAGTTGTGTATAGTTAATAATATGCTATGTAGGTATGTATGTCAGTTGTAAAGGCTTCATTGATGTCTCAATACATAGTGAGGTCAGATTGCAAATGTTAGACATTCATCATTGATAATTTAAATCTATAACAGCAAGTACTTTAAAGGCATTGTATACTGGTATATAAACAATGAATATAGTAACACATGTTATATAATATTGTGAATAGCTGCTTTTCATAAAAGGATTGTGACAGTAGAATCTGCTGTTACTATTCTTATCCTTCATACAATTTCTTTAATGTTTGATTGACCCTATGTACTCTAGTGTATTAACATTAATGGTGTCCTGTTTGTTTTAATATAAATGGAATTGCAAAGAGTGAATCAGTGGTTTGTAAGTCAGTTAGTTACCTACTAGTAAGAAGTGTGAATAATAATTGAGTTACGATTACCTCATTAGCTGATAACAGACCTTAATTTATTATGAGCATTACTCATAAGCTAATTCAATCTTGAAATATTTCACATATACATCCTAGTTGTATGCACCTTAATTCAGGAAGTTCATGGTGTAACTTTTTCACACAACTCAAATAAAAAGATGAAAGCTATAGAGCTGCTGCTTTTCAAATAAATGATTGAACCTCCTCATTTTCTGTATATTCAGTTTGGAGACTTAACCTTTGACTTTCCTCCAACGTGATTGGATATAATAATAGTAATAGCCTCTTACTAGAGACAGTGGGAAAGATATTTTGATAGAATGTCAACCTGTTAGCTCAAAGTAAGTCATGATAGTTTGAGGTTGAGTATCTAAGTTCATATTTTGTGCTAAGTATCACAAGCTGTTCAGCCATTGGAGTTGTCTCATCTCTTGCTCTTTAACACATTGCTGAAACTTTCTCTACTTTGTTTGCAGTAGGATTTGGTGGAAAATGGTGATTTCCAGGCATCTTTTACACCCACTCTCTTAAAGTTATGACTCATTCTTTACATAATATATCAGCACACCTATAAAATACTCAGTCATCAATGCCTTGTATAATGATAACCTCTCAATAGTAAGGATTGAAATCCTTTTTGATTGATCACGATATACTGCTCTGCTCTTTGATAATAAGTCACTGAATATGATCACAGCCATGTACTATGCTTTACATATAACCAGACTAGTCCTAGTGCCATCATAGTTTTTAACAAGCTTTGAGCTGTTTAAGTTGTAACAAACCTTAATTTACTGGTAAATGTATCCAGTCATAGAACTTCCTTATGTGTCCAATGTAGTTAGTAACCTTAATTAGATAGTCAATATCATACTTTATTTACACAAGTATTCATATCAGATAATTAGAGTATATATTTAGATATTATGGGAATGGACATTTTGGGAGTTGATATTATTGTCAACCTAACCTATTTCATTATGTACATTTATTGACTAGAGGAACACACTCTATTGTATGTGTTCTATTTGTTGTCAAATCTTGTTATTAGAGATAATTTTCTCAAATAAAGTGATCCATTTCATTAATTGTTGAAAAAAAAAAGATAAGTCTACACTTTAAATCTAATTAACTTATAATAATTTGTCACTCTACACACACTGAGAAATAATAAAGTTATGTAGTTGTATCAACTTATCTTGTACATTTATTGATATAGGAGGTGATGCATATTGTCTAATACATTAGCTGGTTATTAAGGTATTGTTCAACATTATCACAAGGATATTGTACCATTTTTGGTCAAAAACGAAGTATTAAGTATATCAGAATACACTACTCTGTCATTAGATGGGGGAGGAGCTTGAGGTCGACTTTTAGAAAATTCCTGAAGCTCTTGATAAACAACTGTTTTTTTTTTTTCTACATAATAAAATAAAATTATATACCATCACTTAATATTATTATTACTTCAATAGAAACCACACTCTTAAGATTCTTAGTATTTGTTGACTGAGTATTGTCATTCTATAATATTAATAATAATAATAATATTAATAATGTATCATATAACAACTTACTGATGGTCTATTATCAGCTAATGATTTAACAGCATAGGTTCCTATCAACATTTCCAATGAAATGTTATCAGAACATATTAATTAACTCACCCTTCTTCTTCCTATACCATAGTATGCAACAACAACAACACAGCAATAGACATAAAATTATGATAGCTCCACCCACAACAGGACCAACATAATACCCTATTATATTATAAATAATTATAATATTCATTAAAATATATACTTACATATTGGTAATGTAGTTGATAATGCTGTAGCCACAGTATTAATTGGTGTTGTCATGGTAACTACATAATTTTACAATTGACAAAGTAAGTTAAAATGGAATAAACCACATAGTGTACATAAAAACAATGCAATAAATGTTATATTAACCTACTTGTAATAGTTGGTAATATATCAGTTATTATAATATCTTTTAATATTATAGCTGGTAATATTGATGTTAGCGCAATATCATTCTCGACATCATATACATAGACTGTATAATTACCAGCTGGGAGATTATCAATACAACCTTGTACAGTAAGATCACTTGGACTGTTTTCAACAAATGTTTTGTCCATTGAAGTCACTCCAATCACACTAACATAACATGACTTAGTAGATGGAACAGATGAAAATACACACTCCACACATATAGAATTACCATTAGGGTAAGCAGTAGCATTTATAACATTATATGTACCTATATCATATAATAATATCAATATATTACATAATATCACTATCTCTTACTTAAAGTATGTATCAATGAATCAGTCTGTTCAGCATTATTACTGAATATAATAGAGAGAGTACATCGTTGATGTCGAGGGGTTAAAAGACTATCTGTTATAATTTCACTTGTATAGTTGACCAGATATGTTTTATTAAATATAACTACATCATCACATTGTACAGTGACTGTAGCATTCTCTGGAGCTTCAGATGAACATTCCAGAATAATCTACAGTAACTATGGTAATCATTTAGTAACCACTATTGGATACACTCACTGGTATATTAAACTTCAAATTGACTTCGTTATTTATATAGGACAGAATAGTAAATGTAGTATTTTCTTTGGCAGATCTTGGAGCTAAAATGACATGATAAAATAAACACACATATTAGTTATTTTAACTAACCTCTTTGAAAAGAGAAGGTACTATTGTTATGTTCTCCTTCACCCAGTTCATTTATACCATATATCGTATATGTATATTGATGACGAAATAATTCCTGATCTTCATACTTGTATTTATTTCCATTAATAGATACATTTTGTAATAACATCTTGTTGACATCATCATATATCAGTAGTATATAGTAAGATATCTGGACTCTACTGTCTACATTAGGAGGATCCCAACTGATAGAAATAGTAGTACAGTTGTCAAGTGATGAAGAGACATTGAGAATAGAAGTAAGAAAACCTGTCTCATACAAGAGATAATACACACACACAACATAACATGTGATATATAACTTACCAAATGGAAATACATTGATAATATGATCAAACTGTCCAGCTGGATTACTAAGAGTTACCTCAACAAGATATGTCCTCAAGTTAACAGGTGACAATATATTAACTATTATCAGTTGATTATTAACTAAAGACAGTGTCACATCATTAGATAATGTTTGTTGTAGAACATCATTAGAGTCCTTGATATTTACTGTAACATTAGTAGGATACTCACCAATACATAGACCACTGACCTAGTAAAAATAATAGATTTTTTAAGTAAATAATGTCTTTGTTTTGAGGTAAGCTAAATGTTAATAATCATTAAAAATATCATAGTACCATTATGAACATTATATATATTTCAACATAATGTGTATTTTGTAGAACTACTAACTACTAGAATATTTACTAATACATATACCTTAACATTATAATAATATAATTCCACATATTGTATAGACAGACTACAATGGTTATATTATCAAGAACACTTGTTGTCTACAAACTAACATTAATAAACGCTTGAAATAAAACATTATCTCCATCTACTGTTGGTATAACTGATAGTGGAATAGTTTGAGGAACTGAATAGGAAAGAAATGGAACATCACTGTATAACTTAATATGTTACCTCTAGCAATGTAATACATGACATTATTACTATCTCCTATACCAGCTTCATTAATACCAGAGATATATACAGTAGTTACATTACATGGATCATCATTACTAGACGTTAGGATGTACATAGTAGTATTAACTGTGTCTAGAAGTGTTCCTTGATCATCATTGATGTTATATCCAGTGATAGTTACATTATCCAATGTATATGGTGCAGACCACATCAATAACACATTAGATCCATTGAAAACTGTAGCAGTTAGATCTTCAACAGGAGCTAGTAAACCTACATCAATATATCATAATAATATGACATCTATAACATTAGCTCACCTTGTATTCTTAATACAGCAATGTCACTATATCTGTTCATTGGAGAACCAAATGCTGTACATGATATTTTAGTATTGTTATTATCTTCAAATGCTTCAGCATTTAGCACTCTTCTTTTTTTATTTTCATTGAGACTGATTTGATTTTGTTGTGAAAATCCTCTGTCATTGTATATATTATCATTAGATAGTGACATATTATTGACTTTGAAGACAATCAGATCAGCAACAGCTTCACATGTAAAACTAACTGTTGAGTTGAGAGTAGTATTGACTGACTGAGGATGAACTGTAATATCTATATAATGTTGTAGTAATCATGATGATCAAATAATGACACTTACTTGCTGATTGGACATCTACAATAATAAATATTACCACAGTGAGCAAGATAAACAGCATCTTTCTGACTACTATTATAATAACAAGATAATACATGACTATATAGGACTATATGCTATTTTAGATAATACATAGTACTACTTAGTTGTCTATGCTTTTACGTACATAGCTAGTGGTATCAATTAAGCATTATACCTATTATAATATTGTAATAATTAAAATTGTTTCTTTATATAAATGTTTTTAATGAATCATCATGTTAATATGATCTGATTTGCCCCAAGGGACCACTTCTGGCAAAACATTTGTCATGTGATTTATGAAAAAGGACAACTGTTAAAACATCTCAAAGAACAGTTTTGTATACATACAGTCGCTATATATTCATGATAACTGCATGTATCATACAAACTATTATTGAGGTGTATTAACAGTGGCCCTTCTTGATATATCAGGTCACAAATGTTTCAACAGAAGTGGTTCTTTATTGCAAATCAGATCACGTTTAATGACATATTTTAAACTAAAAAGTATTTGTGATATTCATAGTAACATGTGATGTTTAGATGCTATTTATTTTATTAAATTAACCAATTACTTTTAGTAATGATGTGATGTTTGTAGTTGGCAATCTCTTGATCATGAGTCAATGTATAAGTGGTACATTGTGTTTTGAGTAAAGTAAAAAGGAAACAATCCAACACATTGAACACAATGCTAAAGTGTACATTCCCTTATTGATTAGAGTATATGTTATATATATGTGATGTTTACATGGACAATATGCGTGTTAGTATGTATATTGCACAATATGATACTTTTATACTGATAAATATTTAAGGATGGTTTAACATTGTTGTATAAAAAGGGAGTGTACAGTTGTCACTACATCTATCACAATTTTAGTCATGACAATTATAATAGGAAATTATTGCTTGGATCAGCAGCAATCAGTCACTTTGTGGGCTACCAATCATCTGATACTTTCAAGAAATGTGGCATAAAACTGGTTTTACATAAGTAGTTGATTGATAATAGTATCAGCATATTTAGTTGCCATGAGGTTCCTAACTGTCAATTCATGTGAATATTAAATTTATGACACAAACTACATATCAAACATTGTATCATGGCTCAAATGACCCTTTCCATATTTTTATATATTTTTATTGCTTATAAAACAAGAGAGAATGTGAAAAGATTAGGTTTTATTTGAACTACAGATATATGTTATTGTAATTCCATAACATCAGTGGCTTTGATCATTTTTAGGCTCTCTCAGTACCAGACGTTTGTTAGCTTGAAGTTGATTAACTATTGTGGCACTTTACATATAATTTTAGGTCTATTGTTTAAATTTAAACTTACCTTACTCTCTGTAGACTGTTGAAGTAAAGGTGAAGTTAGCTAGCGTCACAATCTTGACAGCAAATACCTGATATTCTTGTGGTTTTATTTTGCGTGGGTGTTACTGCAACAACAGGTAGAGCTGTTATAATATTTTTGATTTTCTATTTTAATTTAAGGATTAATAATATATATATGTTATTTTCATTTAATTAAATAGACCTGAGGAAGGTGCCTGAGCAATAATAGTAACAATATAAATTGTTGCGTATAACATGAGAATACATACTATTGCTGAACTGGTTATAATAGAAATCACCATTGAACTCAGAAATAATCGCAATAGCAATATGAACATTGCAACCAAACCTACTTATACATCAACATAAACTTAATAAATTCAATAAACATTGAATTTTATCTTCAAATTTATTGTTGTAGAACTCATTACCTAGATTGAGATATTAGAGATTATAATTAAACAAATAATTATTAATTAGTAATAATAAACATCTGTTTACTTTTTGATATGAAAACGTCAAATATCCTATTCAATTATACAACAAACTGGACACCTTCTCTCTTGTATCATTGCTTCTTAACTTTGAATCCTCATTACATTGATTGAGACATTACAGATTATAATTAGTGTTGATTGGACAAACAATTACTGATCATCAATAATATTAGTCTGTTTACTTTTCGACATGAATCTTTCTTGTATCATTGTCTTTTAAACATTTGAATACCTCACACAACTAATTGTTTCTTTTCATTTTTCTGTAGATATTATTGGTCATAGCACCACACCTACTTTTACAACAGTCCAAATTAGTCCTGTCCTTAGCCTACCACATCCCATAGTAAAAAGATATTAATAACTATTTCATTTGGCAAGATTGACTAATTTATTTTTGGTATTAGTAATAATGTCATATTTCAGAGCTAAATATTGTAATTTATTTTATTTTTAAGTCTCTATGTTGTTATATTTCAATTTCTGAAACTGAAAGTATAAGACAATAGACCAGTTTGTTATTGATACACACTATATGATATAATGAACAAATACAATAATTGTGATTGTCATGTAATTGTAGCTACTTAGAAATATCAACATTAACAAATGAAGTATAGTATTATAATAACTTGAGTATCTTTGTAGTTCTGGTAATGTTGTGTGTATAACATGTTAGTAGTTTCCTTACTTAAGGAAATAACCTATTCCCAAGTATGGTTATTATCATTACTACCATAATCAGGTAAACACAATACAGATATTAATGTAATATTATCAGTAGACAGACTTAAAATGTGTTTTATGTTGTTGTCTCAGATAAACAACAACAAAATTATGTTACCATTAATTTGAATCCATTTGTCTAAACCAAACACTGTTATTGTAAATACAATGATCGACTCAAGTGTCTCTTTCTTATAATTAGTCACCATATCATGTGATGTGAGGAAATCCTTTTATGAATTAGTTGTCATTTTCATTATTAGTTGTCATGTGGCTAATCAAAAAAGATTTACATTTTGGAATTTTCATTAACTTTTAAAAATTGAACAATTACTTCTGTTCAGACAGATATAACTATCAAAGAATTAACTATAAATATGTAGTAATATCATTATTTCTTGGTAATTGAGGATATAACAAGACCTATTATATAATAATAAAGTTATATAATATATTGAGAGAGTACTTACTAATTAACTATAAGTATGTACTATTATTATTAATCTCTTGGTAACTGAGGATCTCTCATAACAAACCTACAATAAAGTCATATTATGTAATATATTATAAGAGTACTTACTGTCTTTTTTAATATGATCAGGTAATGGTTCTTTATTATGATATTCTATCTGGTATTGATATGATACAAATTTTTTCCTTTCTACAATATAATACATAACAACAACAACAAAGTAATAGACATAATATAAAGATGATAACACCACACACAATACCAATAACAACATATTAACTCACTTAACCATAATATAATAATCAATATGACAATAACAACAACAACAATCAATACGATAACTACAGCAACACTAACAATTCCATAAACCCCTATTATATTGTAAATAATATATTAGTTATTAAACTATGTACTTACATGATGGAGTAGTTGATGTAGTTGATGTAGTTGATGTAGTTGATAATGTTATATCAATAGTATTAGTTGGTGTAGCAACTGTTGGCATGGTAACTACATAATTAATATTAGCAAGACATGTTATTGTGAAATACATCCCATTGTGTTTCATAGTAAGCAAGTCATGAAATATTGTAGCTTACTTGTAGTTGGTAATAAACTTGTAGTAGATATATCAGTTATTTCAATATCTCTTAATATTATAGCTGGTAATATTGATGTTAGTGGTATATCATTCTCCACATTATATACATAGACTGTATAATTACCAGCTGGGAGATTATCAATACAACCTTGTACAGTAACATCACTTGGACTGTTTTTAACAAATGTTTTGTTCATTGAAGTCACTCCAATCACACTAACATAACATGACTTAGCAGATGGAGCAGATGAAAATACACACTCCACACATATAGAATTACCATTAGGGTAAGCAGTAGCATTTATAACATCATATGTACCTATGTTATATAATAATATCAATATATTACATAATATCACTATCTCTTACTTAAAATATGTATCAATGGATCACTCTGTCCAGCATTATTACTGAAGGTAATAGAGAGAGTACACTGTTGATGTTGAGGGGCTGACAAGTTTCCTGTTATGTTCATAGAATATTCTACCAGATATGTTTTATTAAAAAGAACTACATCATTACATTGTACAGTGACTGTAGCATTCTCTGGAGCTTCAGATGAACATTCCAGAATAATCTACAGTAACTATAGTAATCATATAGTAACCACTATTGGATACACTCACTGGTATATTAAACATCAAGTTGACTTCATTATTTATATAGGACAAAATAATAAATGTAGAATTTTCTTTGGCAGATCTTGGAGCTAAAATGATATAAGATAAACACGCATATTAGTTATTTTAAGTAACCTCTTTGAAAAGAGAAGGTATTATTGTTATGTTCTCCTTCACCCAGTTCATTTATACCATATATGGTATATGTATATCGATGATAAAATATTTCCTGATCTTCATACTTGTATTCATTTCCATTAATAGATACATTTTGTAATAACATCTTGTTGACATCATCATATATCAGTAGTATATAGTAAAATATCTGGACTCTACTGTCTACATTAGGATGATCCCAACTGATAGTAATAGTAGTACAGTTGTCAAGTGATGAAGAGATATTGAGAACAGAAGTAAGAAAACCTGTCTCATACAAGAGATAATACACACACACAACATAACATGTGATATATAACTTACCAAATGGAAATAGATTGTTAGTATGATCAAACTGTCCAGCTGGATTACTAAGAGTTACCTCAACAAGATATGTCCTCAAGTTAACAGGTGATGATATATTAACTATTATCAGTTGATTATTAACTGAAGACAGTGTCACATCATTAGATAATATTTGTTGTAGAACATCATTAGAGTCCTTGATATTTACTGTAACATTAGTAGGATACTCACCAATACATAGACCACTGACCTATATAGTAAAGATAAGAGATATGCATTATTAGAAGGAAACATACTACAGACTAACATTGATAAATACTTGAAATAAAATATGGTCTCTCTCTATTGTCGGAACTACTGACACTGGAATAGCTAGAGGTACTAAAATACAACAAAATGAGGCATCTATGCACGTGTCAATATGATAATTGTGTTACCTCTAGGAATATAGAATGTGATACTCTCACTATCTCCTATACCAGCTCCATTAATACCAGAGACATATACAGTAGTTAAGTTACAAGATTCTAATATGTATTCTGTAGTATTAACTGTATCTATAAGTGTTCCTTGTTCATCAATGATGTGATATCCAGTAATAGGTACATTATCCAATGTATATGGTGCAGACCACATCAGTAACACACTAGATCCATTGAGAACTGTAACAGTTAGGTTTATAACAGGATTTAGTAAACCTACATCAATATTTCATAATAATATGAAATCTACAACATTAGTTCACCTTGTATTCTTAATACAGCAATGTCACTATCTATATTCATTGAGCCATAAGCTCTACATGATATGTTAGTATTATTGTTGTCTTCAAATGCTTTAACTAATAACACTCTTCTTAATTGACCACCACCAAGAGTTTGTGCAGGTTGTTGATAAAACCCTTTGCTTACAATATCTGTATCATCTGCTGTCATATCATTTACTCGAAAGTCAATCAGTACAGCAAAAGCTTCACAATTAAAACTAACTGTTGAGTTGAGAGTAGTATTGACTGACTGAGGATGAACTGTAATCTCTGTATAAAAAAACACATCATTGAGTAGTGAAGATGTTGATCTTAACACTCTCATTCTCAGACAAGTAGGAAAAAATATTTTTCATATCCCTCTATTCTCTATTATCAGAATAATTAAGATTAGATCTTACCAGTTGTATGTACGAAAACTGGAACAATACATATCATCATCACAGTCATCAAATGTAAGTTAGACGTCGTTGTCTATTATATAAATTAAAGGACAAATGTTAATATGAACAATGCTGATTACTAGTACACAATACAATTTTTTTGTATGCATTTGTGTATAGTTAGTAATATGCTATGCAGGTATATATGAAAGTCAGTTGTTAATGCCTCATTGATGTCCCTGTATATAGTGAAGTCAGATGGCCATTTGCTAGTTATTCATCATTGATAATTTAAATCTATAATAACAAGTGCTTTAATAACATTGTACTGAGATATAACAATGAAAATAGTGATATTAGAAATACATGTTAGTTAATATCATGAATAGCTGCTTTTCTTAAAATAAAAGATTGTGACAGCAGAATCTGCTATTACTTAACTTTTCTTATCCTTTATACTTTGGTACAATTTCTTTAATGCTTGATTGACTCTACATACTCTAATGTTAGTGCCGTGAGACCCTTTATCTCTAAGCAAAAGGTCTTGCTCGCGAGACTACTCTAGTGTATTAATATTAGTAATGCCCTGTATATTTTAATATAAATGGAATTGCAAAGAGAGAATCAGTGGTTTATAAGCCAGTTAGTCGCCTATTGGTAATAAGAGTGAACAATAATTGAGTCATTAGCTGATGACAAGCCAAAACTTATTATGAACATTACTCATAAGCTAATTCTATCTTGCAACATTGGAACGAGAGCTCAGTGCTTTCTCAATTGTATTTATGTTGCACTTGAGACTACTGGCAACATTAGAAGCCCTACTGAAATTCCTAACCCGAGTTTATATTATTAATGACATTACAAGCTTACCTTAATGACTTTACTCTCCATCACGAATGTGCGTCAGCTCTTTAGTCTCTAAAGAAGAAGGGTGGGGCTGATTTTGTGGGCGGGACCGGAAAAAATATTAAAAGAATTTGCAAGCTAAGCAAAATAACAAAAGCAATAATATTTAACAAAACTCATTAATTATTGATGAGATAGATCCATATTCTCTTAAATGCACCGACGATACCGTCTCCTTTCCTCATCTAGGGTAAGCAAGTAAGATCATTTATTTTAAGTTGTATATCAGTCATCACTGGTATATTGGATATTACTACAGAAAGAAAGGTTGCCAAGTATGAGAGATTTGACGTACTTTGGCTGAGATATTCAGTCGTTTATGCCAATATATTTCAATGACAACTTGTCCATCTCTATATAGACATCACTACATGTATCTGATTACTTTTATTATTGACATAACTCTCATTTGATGCCATAAAATTGTTAATTCATCATTTCAATATTTTACCAGCTAAAACAAATCTTGTAAAAGACAGTTTATTAATAAGCTTTAATCTTTCTCAATTCTATGATCTTATAATAAGATACTAACTAGTTAATGTATTAATATTAAGATACTATTCATTGAAATAGTACATATATATGCTAACTACATGTCAACTACATGTCAAAATGTCTAGATACCATAATGTCAATATATGCCAAAGTAGGATTCAAAGCTACTGTTATATGATGTATTTACTCTTAAATTACTCTATTGTAATCACCACAATGTCAATGCTGTAAATTTCATAAACTAATTTGATATTTGGTATCATCTAAATAGCCTCATTGTTTTATATTTCCTTTTATTTGTAGTCTTCTTTGTAGTTCTTTAACCATTTTTATTACTTTCTTTTTACTTAGTAGTGCCCTTACTAATACTTTAGCTATATGATATTGTTGGTCACTGTTTTTGCAGTTCAAGCTTCTGGTGTAATTTCTTAACACAACTAGAATAAAAGTGTTTAGCATGAAGGCTAGAGCTGCTTTTTTTCAAATAAATGATTGAACTTCATCATTTACTGTATATTCAGTTTGGAGACCCAAGCTTTGACTTTCCTCCGAAGTGATTAGGTATAATGATAATGGTATCATTTCACCTTTCATTCAAAACAGTAGAAAAGATATCTTGATAGACTGCCAAAGTGTCATCTCAAAGTGAGTCATAATAGTTTGAGGTTGAGTATCAAAGTTGTATAGTTGTGGTGAATATCACAACCTGTTCATCCATAGCAAACATGATGATCTTTTCCTACTCTCTATCATCACACAGAAGAAAATGTGTTTTCTGTTGTTGTTTTTGTCCATTAACCTTCTGTTTGTATTTCAGATTGAGACTGATGAGGCAACAGTGGTAATCTAATTCAACTGCTTCTGTATGTAGACATTGTTATGAATTTTTGCTATTGGAGTTATCTCATCTCTTGCTCTTTAAAACATTGTTGAATTAAACTTCCTCTACTTTGTTCGCAGTAGTATTTGGTAGACAACAGTGATTTCCAAATATCTTTTACACCCACTCTCTAAAAGTTATGACTCACTCTTTACATAATCTGTCAGTGTACCTCTAAAATACTCGGTCATCAATGTCTTGTATAATGATAACCTCCTATTAGTAGGGATTGAAATCTTTTTTGATTGATCACCATATACTGCTCTGCTCTTTGATAATAAATCACTGAATATGATCACAGCTATGTACTATGCTTTAAATATAACCACACTGGTCCTAGTGTCATCATAGTTTTTAACAAACTTTGAATTGTTTATGTTGTAATAAACCTTAATTTACTGGCAAATGTATCCAGACATATACAGAACTTCATTTAATGTGTGTAATATAGTTAGTAACCTTTATTAGGTAGTCAATATCATGGACTTTCTCTATTTACACAAATATTATTCATATCAGACAATTTTTGCATATTACCCACTTTGGTACAAACTGATATTAGAGTATTTAGACATTGTATAGAAGTCGACATTTTGGGAATTGACATTATGAGAACAGACATTTTGGGATGGTATTATTGTCAAACTAACCTATTTTATTATGTACATTTATTGACTAGAGGAACACAATCTGTTGTATGCATCCTATTTGTTGTCAAGTCTTGTTAGAGATGATTTACACAAGTAGAATGATACTTAATAGTTAAAAATAGATATGATTTAAATATAATTAAATAATAATAACAGTCACTCCCCACATTGAGAAATAATTAACTAAAGTTGTACAGTAGTACATCTTATATATTTTATGTTAATTGATATAGGAGGTGGTATATATATCATCTAGTATATTAGCTGGTATTATAGTATGGTTCTCAATTATCACAACATGAAGGATGATGTTGTGTTTTGGGGAGAAAATGGGTTATGAAATATATCCAAGTACACTACTCTCTCAAAAGATGGGGGTGGAGCTTGAGGTCGGATTTTAGAAAATTTCTCAAGTTCTTGATAAACAACTGTTTCTTTTTTCTAGACAATAAAAAAATTATATACAATCTCTTAATATTATTATCATTCTCCACATCATATACATAGACTGTATAATTACCAGATGGAAGATTATCAATACAACCTTGTACAGTAACATCACTTGGACTGTTTTTAACATATGTTTTGTTCATTGAAGTCACTCCAATCGCACTAATATAACATGACTTAGCAGATGGAACAGGTGAAAATACACACTCCACACATATAGAATTACCATTAGGGTAAGCAGTAGCATTTATAACATCATATGTACCTATATCATATAATAATATCAATATATTAGATAATATCACTATCTCTTACTTAAAGTACGTATCAATGGATTACTTTGTCCGACATAATTACTGAAAATAATAGAGAGAGTGCATTTTTGATGTTTATGAGCTAACAGAAATTGACTGTCTGTTATGTTCTTAGGTTGACTTGAATATTCTACCAGATATGTTTTATTAAATATAACTACATCATCACATCGTACAGTGATTTTAGCATTCTCTGGAGCTTCAGATGAACATTCCAGAATAATCTACAGTAACTATGCTAATCATATAGTAACCACTATTGGATAGACTCACTGGTATATTAAACATCAAGTTGACTTCTTTATTTATATAGGACAGAATAGTAAATGTAGTATTTTCTTTGGCAGATCTTGGAGCTTATATGACATGATAAAATAAACATACATATTAGTTATTTTAACTAACCTCTTTGAAAAGAGAAGGTACTATTGTTATGTTCTCCTTCACCCAGTTCATTTATACCATATATGGTATATGTATATCGATGACGAAATAATTCCTGATCTTCATACTTGTATTCAGATCCATTAATAGATACATTTTGTAATAACATCTTGTTGACATCATCATATATCAGTAGTATATAGTAAGATATCTGGACTCTACTGTCTACATTAGGAGGATCCCAACAGATAGTAATAGTAGTACAGTTGTCAAGTGATGAAGAGATATTGAGAACAGAAGTAAGAAAACCTGTCTCATATAAGAGATAATACACACACACAACATAACATGTGATATATAACTTACCAAATGGAAATGTATTGTTAATATGATCAAACTGTCCAGCTGGATTACTAAGAGCTATTTCAACAAGATATGTCCTCAAGTTAACAGGTGATGACATATTAACTATTATCAGTTGATTATTAACTAAAGAGTGTCACATCATGAAATAATGTTTGTTGTAGAACATCATTAAAGTCCTTGATATTTACTGTAACATTAGTAGGATACTCACCAATACATAGACCACTGACCTAAGAGATGAGGAAAGATTATTATAACTATAAAAACAAATTGTCTTAGTTAGCAGTGTAAGCCATAATGCAATAATATGATATCATAATATAAGTAGTGAATTCAATAGACAATATTATTACTGAACACTTGTACACTATAAACTAACATTGATAAACACTTGAAATAAAATGATGTCTTCTTCTATTCTTGGAATAACTGACACTGAAAGAGTTCGTGGAACTAAAATTTAACAAAAAAATGATGTCTCCATTTGTAACATAATATATGTATATATATATATACCTCTAGCAATATTAAACATAACATTATTAATATCTCCTATACCAGCTCCATTAACACCAGAGACATATACAGTAGTTAAAGTACAAGCTTCTAGTATATACTCAGTTGTATTAACTGTGTCTAGAAGTATTCCTTGATCATCATTGATGTTATATCCAGTGATAGGTACATTATCTAATGTATATGGTGCAGACCACATCAGTAACACACTAAATCCATTGAGAACTGTAGCAGTTAGATCTTTAACAGGAGCTAGTAAACCTACATCAATATATCATAATAATATGACATCTATAACATTAGCTCACCTTGTATTCTTAATACAGCAATGTCACTATCTATATTCATTGGATAACCAAATGCTGTACATGATATATTAGTATTGTTATTGTCTTTAAATGCTTTAGCAATTAACACTCTTCTATTTGTAGTTTCATTGAGACTGATTAGATCTTCTTGTGAAAACTATACACAATTATATTATATACTAGAAATCTGCATTGTTTGTGTTAACATTTGTCCTTCAATATCTATCATAGATAATGATGTTTACCTTACACTTAATGACTGTGATGATGATATGTATTGTTCAAGTTTTTGTGCACACAGCTGGTAAGTATCTACTCAGACCAATACAGGATGTAAAAATTTTTTTCCTACTTGTCTGAGGATGGGAGTAACACATTTTCAACATCTTCACTACTCAATGATGTCTTATTTTTATATAGAGATTACTGTACAACCTCAGTCAGTCAATACTACTCTCAACTGAACAGTTAATTTTATTTGTGAAGCTTTTGCTGTACTAAATGTGTGATTGACTTTCAAGTAAATGGTAGTTCAGCAGTTAATGACTCGTTGTATTGTAAAAGTTCTCTGACCATTCAATAGGTCTATGCACCTTGTTTACACATCAATGTCTTAATAATTTTTTCTTATTTTACTAGTATAGAGATGCAATTTTTGTTTTAGTTATTGTTTGTTAATGATTTCTAAATAATTTTAGTTATAGTTTTGTTATTGTTAACAATAATGATTTCCCTTTTACAAAAATGGTTTTAGTTTTAGTTATTGTTAAACAATTACGTCAATACAGAATACACTACTCTGTCATTAGATGGGGGAGCAGCTTGAGGTCGACTTTTAGAAAATTCCTGAAGCTCTTGATAAACAACTGTTTCTTTTTTCTACATAATAAAATAAAATTATATACCATCACCTAATATTATTACTTCAATGGAAACCACACTGTCAAGATTCTTAGTATTTGTTGACTGAACAAAGTCAATCTATATTATAATAATAATATTAATAATGTATCATATAATAACTTACTGATAGTCTATTATCAGCTGATGAATTAACAGCATAGGTTCCTACAAACAGATCCAATGAAATGTTATTCATAAATATTTATTAACTCACTCTTCTTCCTATACCATAGTATGCAACAACAACAACACAGTAATAGACATAAAATTATGATAGCTCCACTCACAACAGGAGCAACATAAACCCCTATTATATTATAAATAATTATAATATTCATTAAAATATATACTTACATATTGGTAATGTAGTTGATAATGTTGTAGCCACAGTATTAATTGGTGTTATGATGGTAACTACATAATTAACAAAGTAAGTTAACATGGAATAAACCACATAGTGTACATTGAAACAATGCAATAAATGTTATATTAACGTACTTGTAGTAGTTGGTAATATATCAGTTATTATAATATCACTTAATATTATAGCTGGTAATATTGATGTTAGTGGTATATCATTCTCCACATCATATACATAGACTGTATAATTACCAGCTGGAAGATTATCAATACAACCTTGTACAGTAACATCACTTGGACTGTTTTTAACAAAAGTTTTGTTTATTGAAGTCACTCCAATCACACTAACATAACATGACTTAGCAGATGGAGCAGATGAAAATACACACTCCACACATATAGAATTACCATTAGGGTAAGCAGTAGCATTTATAACATCATATGTACCTATATCATATAATAATATCAATATATTACATAATATCACTATCTCTTACTTAAAGTATGTATCAATGGATTACTCTGTCCAGCATTATTACTGAAGGTAATAGAGAGTGTACACTGTTGATGTTGAGGGGCTGACAAGTTTTCTGTTATGTTCATAGAATATTCTACCAGATATGTTTTATTAAATATAACTATATCATCACATTGAACAATGACTGTAGCATTCTCTGGAGCTTCAGATGAACATTCCAAAATAATCTACAGTAACTATGGTAATCATATAGTCACAGGTATTGGATAGACTCACTGGTATATTAAACATCAAGTTGACTTGATTATTTATAATGGAGAGAATAGTAAATGTAGTATTTTTTTTAGCAGACCTTGGAGCTAAAATGACATGATAAAATAAACATACATATTAGTTATTTTAACTAACCTCTTTGAAAAGAGAAGGTACTATTGTTATGTTCTCCTTCACCCAGTTCATTTATACCATATATGGTATATGTATATCGATGATGAAATAATTCCTGATCTTCATACTTGTATTCATTTCCATTAATAGATACATTTTGTAATAACATCTTGTTGACATCATCATATATCAGTAGTATATAGTAAAATATCTGGTCTCTACTGTCTACATTAGGAGGATCCCAACTGATAGTAATAGTAGTACAGTTGTCAAGTGATGAAGAGATATTGAGAACAGAAGTAAGAAAACCTGTCTCATACAAGAGATAATACACACACACAACATAACATGTCATATATACTTACCAAATGGAAATACATTGTTAGTATGATCAAACTGTCCAGCTGGATTACTAAGAGTTACCTCAACAAGATATGTCCTCAAGTTAACAGGTGATGATATATTAACTATTATCAGTTGATTATTAACTAAAGACAGTGTCACATCATTAGATAATGTTTGTAGTAGAACATCATTAGAGTCCCTGATATTTACTGTGACATTTGTAGGATACTCACCAATACATAGACCACTGACCTAGTAAAGATAAGAGATATGCATTATTAGAAGGAAACATACTACAGACTAACATTGATAAACACTTGAAATAAAATACTGTCTATCTTTATTGTTGGAACTACTGACACTGGAATAGCTAGAGGTACTAAAATACAACAAAATGAAGCATCTATGCACGTGTCAATATGATAATTGTGTTACCTCTAGGAAGATAGAATGTGATACTCTCACTATCTCCTATACCAGCTCCATTAATACCAGAGACATATACTGTAGTTACGTTACAAGATTCTAATATGTACTCTGTAGTATTAACTGTATCTATAAGTGTTCCTTGTTCATCATTGATGTTATATCCAATGATAGGTACATTATCCAATGTATATGGTGCAGACCATATCATTAACACACTAGATCCATTGAGAACTGTAACGGTTAGGTTTATAACAGGGTTTAGTAAACCTACATCAATATTTCATAATAATATGAAATCTACAACATTAGTTCACCTTGTATTCTTAATACAGCAATGTCACTATCTATATTCATTAAACCATAAGCTCTACATGATATGTTAGTATTATTGTTGTCTTCAGATGCTTTAGCTAATAATACTCTTCTTAATTTACCACTACCGAGATCTTGTGCAGGTTGTTGATGAAACCCTTTGCTTACAATATCTGTATCATCTGCTGTCATATCATTTACTCGAAAGTCAATCAGTATAGCAAAAGCTTCACAATTAAAACTAACTGTTGAGTTGATAGTAGTATTGACTGACTGAGGATGAACTGTAATCTCTGTATAAAAAGAACACATCATTGAGTAGTGAAGATGTTGATCGTTACACTCTCATTCTCAGACAAGTAGGAAAAAATATTTTTCATATCCTTCTATTCTCTATTATGAGAATAATTAAGACTAGATCTTACCAGTTGTAGTTACGAAAACTGGAACAATACATATCATCATCACAGTCATCAAGTGTAAGTTAGACGTCGTTGTCTATTATATAAATTAAAGGACAAATGTTAATATTAACAATGCTGATTACTAGTACACAATACAATTGTTTTGTATGCATTTGTGTATAGTTAGTAATATGCTATGTAGGTATATATGAAAGTCAGTTGTTAATGCATCATTGATGTCCCTGTATATAGTGAAGTCAGATGGCCATTTGCAGTTATGCATCATTGATAATTTAAATCTATAATAACAAGTGCTTTAATAACATTGTATTGGTAAATAACAATGAAAATAGTGATATTAGAAATACATGTTAGTTAATATCGTGAATAGCTGCTTTTCTTAAAATAAAGGATTGTGACAGCAGAATCTGCTATTACTTAACTTTTCTTATCCTTTATACTTTGGTACAATTTCTTTAATGCTTGATTGACTCTACATACTCTAGTGTTAGTGCCGCGAGACCCTTTATCTCTAAACAAAAGGTCTTGCTCGTGAGACTACTCTAGTGTAGTAATATTAGTAATGTCCTGTATGTTTTAATATAAATGGAATTGCAAAGAGAGAATCAGTGGTTTGTAAGCCAGTTAGTCGCCTATTGGTAATAAGAGTGAACAATAATTGAGTTATAATTATCTCATTAGCTGATGACAAGCCATAACTTATTATGAACATTACTCATAAGCTAATTCTATCTTGCAACATTGGAACGAGAGCTCGGTGCTCTCTCACTTGTATTTATGTTGCACTTGAGACTACTGGCAACATTAGAAGCCCTACTGAAATTCCTAACCCGAGTTTATATTATTAATGGCATTACAAGCTTACCTTAATGACTTTACTCTCCATCACGAATGTGCGTCAGCTCTTTTAGTCTCTAAAGAAGAAGAAGGGTGGGGCTGATTTTAGGGGCGGGACCGGAAAAAACATTAAATTTGCAAGCTAAGCAAAATAACAAAAGCAATAATATTTAGCAAAACTCATTAATTGATGAGATAGATCCATATTCTCTAAAATGCACCGACGATGCTGTCTCCTTTCCTCATCTAGGGTAAGCAAGTAAGATCATTTATTTTAAGTTGTATATCAGTCATCACTGGTATTGGATATTACTATAGAAAGAGAGGTTACCAAGTATGAGAGATTTGACGTACTTTGGCTGAGATATTCAGTCGTTTATGTCAATACATTTCAATGAACAACTTGTCCATCTCTACATAAACATCACTACATGTGTCTGATTACTTTTATTATTGACATAACTCTCGTTTTATGCTACAAAAATTGTTAATTCATCATTTCAATATTTTACCAGCTAAAACAAATCTTGTAAAAGACAGTTTATTAATAAGCTTTATAATCTTTCTCAATTCTATGATCTTATAATAAGATACTAACTAGTTAATGTATTAATATTAAGATACTATTCACTGAAATAGTACTTGTATATGTTAACTATATGTCAACTACATGTCAAAATGTCTAGATATCATAATGTCAATGCATGCCAAAGTATGATTCAAAGCTACTGTTATATGATGTATTTACTCTTAAATTACTCTATAGTAGTCACCACAATGTCAATGTAAATAAATGCTGTAAATTTCATAAACTAATTTGATATTTGGTATCATCTAAATAGCCTCATTGTTTATATTTCCTTTTATTTGTAGTCTTTGTAGTTCTTTAACCATTTTGATTACTTTATTTTTACTTAGTAGTGTCCTTACTCATACTTTAGCTATGTGATATTGTTGGTCACTGTTTTTGCAGTTCAAGCTTCTGGTGTAATTTCTTAACACAACTAGAATAAAAATGTTTAGGATGAAGGCTAGAGCTGCTGTTCTTCAAATAAATGATTGAACTTCCTCATTTACTGTATATTCAATTTGGAGACCCAAGCTTTGATTTTAATGATAATGATAATGGTATCATTTCACCTTTCATTCAAAACAGTAGAAAAGATATCTTGATAGACTGCCAAAGTGTCATCTCAAAGTGAGTCATAATAGTTTGAGGTTGAGTATCAAAGTTGCATAGTTGTGGGGAATATCACAAGGTGTTCATCCATAGCAAACATGATGATCTTTTTCTACTCTCTATCATCACACAGAAGAAAATGTTTTTCCTGTTGTTTTCTCCGTTAACCTTCTAGTTGTATTTCAGATTGAGACTGATGAGGCAACAGTGGTAATCTAATTCAACAGCTTCCGCATACAGTCTTTTTATGTATTTTTGCTATTGGAGTTGTCTCATCTCTTGCTCTTTAACACATTGCTGAAACTTTCTCTACTTTGTTTGCAGCAGGATTTGGTGGACAATGGTGATTTCCAGATGTCTTTTACACCCACTCTCTAAAAGTTATGACTCACCCTTTACATAATCTGTCAGTGTAACTCTAAATACTCAGTCATCAATGTCTTGTATAATGATAACATCCTATTAGTAGGGATTGAAATCTTTTTTGATTGATCACAATATACTGCTCTGCTCTTTGATAATAAATCACTGAATATGATCACAGCTATGTACTATGCTTTAAATATAACCCACTGGTCCTAGTGTCATCATAGTTTTTAACAAACTTTGAATTGTTTATGTTGTAATAAACCTTAATTTACTGGCAAATGTATCCAGACATATATAGAACTTCATTTAATGTGTGTAATATAGTTAGTAACCTTTATTAGGTAGTTAATATCATAGACGTTCTCTATTTACACAAATATTATTCATATCAGACAATTTTTGCATATTACCCACTTTGGTACAAATTGATATTAGAGTATTTAGACATTGTATAGAAGTTGACATTTTGGGAATTGACATTATGAGAACAGACATTTTGGGATGGTATTATTGTCAACCTAACCTATTTTATTATGTACATTTATTGACTAGAGGAACACAATCTGTTGTATGCGTCCTATTTGTTGTCAAGTCTTGTTAGAGATGATTTACACAAGTAGAATGATACTTAATAGTTAAAAATAGATATGATTTAAATATAATTAAATTATAATAACAGTCACTCCCCACATTGAGAAATAATTAACTAAAGTTGTACAGTAGTACATCTTATATATTTTATGTTAATTGATATAGGAAGTGGTAGATATCATCTAGTATATTAGCTGGTATTATAGTATGGTTCTAAATTATCACAACATGAAGGATGATGTTGTGTTTTGAGGAGAAAATGGGTTATGAAATATATCAGAGTACACTACTCTCTCAAAAGATGGAGGTGGAGCTTGAGGTCGGATTTTAGAAAAGTTCTCAAGTTCTTGATAAAGAACTGTTTCGTTTTTCTAGACAATAAAAAAATTATATACAATCTCTTAATATTATTATTACTTCAATAGAAACCGGACTCTCTCCTCTTTCAATACTCTTAGTATATGACAGTGGCTGAGGACTGTCAATCTCTTCTTTTGCTAGATGTGTCATAGATATCTCAATAGATGTTACTGGCTGAATACTGACATTCTATAATATTAATAATAATAATAATATTATTATTATTAATGTATTATATAATAACTTACTGATAGTCTATTATCAGTTGATAAATTAACAGCATAGGTTCCTATCAATAATTTCAATGAAATGTTATTAGAACATATTATTAACTCACTCTTCTCCCTCTTCTTCTTCTTATAATATAATATGCAACAACAACAACACAATAATACACATAATAATATGATAGCTCCACCCCCAACAGGAGCAATATAATACCCTATTATATTATAAATAATTATAATGTTCATTAAAGTACATACTTACATATTGATAATGTAGTTGATAATGTTGTAGCCACAGTATTAATTGGTGTTGTCATGGTAACTACATAATATTATAATATTATAGTTAATATGGAATGTGTCCCATAATGTTCATAGTAACAATGCAGTATAAGGTTGTATTACTTACTTGTAGAAGATATATCAGTTATTGCAATATCTCTTAATATTATAGCTGGTAATATTGATGTTAGTGGTATATCATTCTCCACATCATATACATAGACTGTATAATTACCAGACGAAAGATTATCAATACAAAGTTGTACAGTAACATCACTTGGACTATTTTTAACAAATGTTTTGTTCATTGAAGTCACTCCAATCACACTAACATAACATGACTTAGCAGATGGAGCAGGTGAAAATACACACTTCACACATATAGAATTACCATTAGCATAAGCAGTAGCATTTATAACATCATATGTACCTATATCATATAATAATATCAATATATTACATAATATCACTATCTCTTACTTAAAGTACGTATCAATGGATCACTCTGTCCGACATTATTACTGAATATAATAGAGAGAGTGCATTTTTGATGTTTAGGAGCTAACAGAAATTGACTGTCTGTTATGTTCTTAGGTTGACTTGAATATTCTACTAGATATGTTTTATTAAATATAACTACATCATCACATTGTACAGTGATTTTAGCATTCTCTGGAGCTTCAGATGAACATTCTAGAATAATCTACATAAACTATGTTAATCATATAGTAACCACTATTGGATAGACTCACTGGTATATTAAACATCAAGTTGACTTCATTATTTATATAGGAGAGAATAGTAAATGTAGTATTTTCTTTGGCAGATCTTGGAGCTTAAATGACATGATAAAATAAACATACATATTAGTTATTTAACTAACCTCTTTGAAAAGAGAAGGTACTATTGTTATGTTCTCCTTCACCAAGTTCATTTATACCATATATGGTATATGTATATCGATGACGAAATAATTCTTGATCTTCATACTTGTATTCATTTCCATTAATAGATAGATTTTGTAATAACATCTTGTTGACATTATCATATATCAGTAGTATATAGTAAGATATCTGGACTCTACTGTCTACATTAGGAGGATCCCAACTGATAGTAATAGTAGTACAGTTGTCAAGTGATGAAGAGATATTGAGAACAGAAGTAAGAAAACCTGTCTCATACAAGAGATAATAGACAAACATAACATAACATGTGATATATAACTTACCAAATGGAAATATATTGTTAGTATGATCAAACTGTCCAGCTGGATTACTAAGAGTCACCTCAACAAGATATGTCCTCAAGTTAACAGGTGATGATATATTAACTATTATCAGTTGATTATTAACTAAAGACAGTGTCACATCATTAGATAATGTTTGTTGTAGAACATCATTAAAGTCCTTGATATTTACTGTAACATTAGTAGGATACTCACCAATACATAGACCACTGACCTAAGAGATGAGGAAAAATTATTATAACTATAAAAACAAATTGTCTTAGTTAGCAGTGTAAGACATAGTGCAATAATATGATATCATAATATAATTGGTGTATTCTATAGACAATACATTACTGAACACTTGTACACTATAAACTAACATTGATAAACACTTGAAATAAAAGCATGTCTTCTATTATTGTTGGAACAACTGAGACTGGAAGAGTTTGTGGAACTAAAATTTAACAAAAAATGGTGTCTCCATTTATAACATAATATATGTATATATGTATATATACCTCTAGCAATATTAAAAATAACATTATTACTATCTCCTATCCCAGCTCCATTAACACCAGAGACATATACTGCAGTTAAAGTACAAGCTTCTAGTATATACTCAGTAGTATTAACTGTGTCTAGAAGTATTTCTTGATCATCATTGATGTTATATCCAATTATAGGTACATTATCCAATGTATATGGTGCAGACCACATCAGTAACACACTAAATCCATTGAGAACTGTAGCAGTTAGATTTTTAACAGGAGCTAGTAAACCTACATCAATATATAATAATAATATGACATCTATAACATTAGCTCACCTTGTATTCTTAATACAGCAATGTCACTATCTATATTCATTGGAGAACCATATGCTGTACATGATATATTAGTATTGTTATTATCTTCAAATGCTTTAGCAATTAACACTCTTCTCTTTTTCATTCCATCGAGACTGATTAGATCTTCTTGTGAAAATCCTCTGTTATTGTATATGTTATCAATAGATAATGACATATTATTGACTTTGAAGACAACCAGATCAGCAACAGCTTCACATGTAAGACTAACTGTTGAGTTGAGAGTAGTATTGACTGACTGAGGATGAACTGTAATATCTGTAAAATATGACGTAGTAATCATGATGATCAAATAATGACACTTACTAGCTGATTGGACATCTACAATAATAGATATTACCACAGTGAGCAAGATAAACAGCATCTTTCTGACTACTATTATAATAACAAGATAATACATGACTATATAGGACTATATGCTAGTTTATATAACACATAGTACTATTTAGTTGTCTGTGACGTCACCTATAAAGCTAGTGATATCAATTAAGCATTATATCTATTACAATATTGTAATGATTAAAGTTGTTTCTTTATAATGAATCATCTTGTTAATGTGACATGATTTGCAATAAGGGACCACTTCTGGTAAAAAGTTTGTGTGTAATTTATAAAAAAAGGACAACTGTTAAAACATTTCAAAGATCAGTTTTGTATGTATACAGTTGCTATATATTCATGATAACTGCATGTATTATACAAAATTATTCCTTGAGGCATATTAACAGTGGCCTTACTTCATAAATCATGTCACAAATGTTTTGACAAAAGTGGTTCTTTATTACAAATGAGGCCACATTTAATGACATATTTTAAACTGAAAAAGTAGTTGTGACATTAACAGTAACACATGATGTTCAGCAGACATTTATTTTATTAAAATAACCAATCACTCTTAGTAATGATGTGATGCTTGTAGTCGGCAATCTCCTGAACGTAAGTCGATGTATAGGTATTTAAGTGGGACATTGTATTTTAAGTAAAGTAAGGATTGATCTTATTAGCACAGAAAACATTCCAACACACTGAACATAATGGTAAAGTGTACACTCTCTTATTGATTAGAGTATATATGTGATGTTTACATGGACAATATGTGTTTGCATATATATTGCACAATATGATACTTTTATACTGATATATATTTAAGGATGGTTTAACATTGTTGTATAAAGAGGAAGTGCACAGTTGTCACTACTTCTATCATAATTTTACTCATGACAGTTATAACTATTGCTTTGGTCAGCAGCAAATAGTCACTTTATGGGCTACCAAGTGTCCGGTACTTTCAAAAATTTGGTGTGAAACTAGTTCTATACAAGTAGTTGATTGATGATAGTATCAACAGATTAAGGGTGCCATGAGTTTCTTGATTGTGAATGTTAAATTTATGACACATAATGCACTATATCAAATATTTTATCATGGCTCTAGTGACACTTTCCATATTGTCATATATTTTATTTTATATTTTATATTCTTATATAGCAAATTTTAGAGAGAATGTGCATTGGTTAGGTTTTATTTGAAATAACTATATGATAGTTGCCTGTGACTATGTTTCTGGTTAGCAGTGTTATCATGGATTCAAATGCTTTCCATGTTTAAATACAGCTGATTAAATTTGTTAGGTCATTAATACATTGTTAATTGTTACACTATTTGAAAATATTTCCATGTAGTTTTCAAGTATCGGCTACAGAGATATGTTACTGTAATTCCATAACACTATGGCTTTGATCACTTTAGGTTTTCTCAGTACCAGACGTTTGTTAGCTTGAAGTTGATTAACTATTATAACACTTTACATTATAATTTTATATCTATTGTTTAAATTCAAGCTTACCTTACTGTCTGTAGACTGGTGAAGTTAGTTGGCCTCACGTTCTTGACAGCAAATACCTGACATTCTTGTGGTTTTCGTTTAGCGTGGGTGTTACCACAGCAACAGGTGGAGCTGTTATAATATTTTAATTTTTTTAAAGATTAATAATAGATGTTTAAATACTTTCGTTTGATTAAATAGACCTGAAGAAGGTGCCTGAGCAATAACAGTAACAATATATTGTTGTGTATAACATGAGAATACATACTATTGCTGAACTGGTTATAATAGAAATCAATACTGAAGTCAGAAATAATCACAATAGTAATATGAACATTGTAACCTAACCTACTTATACATCAACATAAATGTAATGAATTAAATAAATTATCTGTAGAACTCATTACCTAGATTGAGACATTAGAAATTATAATTTGACAAATAATTATCAAATAGTAATCATAAACATCTGTTTACTTTTTGATATGAAAAAGTCAAATATCCTATTCAACTATACAACAAACTGGACACCTTCTCTATTGCATTATTGCCTCTTAAACTTTTGAATCCTCATTACCTAGGTTGAGACATTAGTGTTGATTGGACAAACAGTTATTAATCATCAATAATATAAGTCTGTTTACTTTTTGATATGAATCTCTCTTGCATCATTGTCGCTTAAACATTTGAATATCCCACACCACTAATTGATGTTTTCATTTTTCTGTAGATACTATTGGTCAAAGCACCACACCTACTTTTACAACAGTCTCAATTAGTCCTGTCCTTAGCCTAGCACATTCCATGATAAAAGGTAGTCTGGTACCTTTGCTTGGTTTTCTTTAGGCAGGAAGTCTTAAATAATGAAATAAAGATGTTTATCCTCCTTTGTCCTGTTTTCTGCAAGTCTCATTGGATGCCTAATATTAATAACTATTTCATTTGGCAAGATTGAATTGGAACAATTTCATTGGACACAGTTATATTAAGTGTGCATATTATTCCCTATCCCAAACAATGGAACAAAGACACCGGACTACCTTCACAGTGGGTCAAACTAAGATGATGAGACTAAGTCACACACATTTGTATTAGTACATACAAAATATATGAGAAAATAATTAACATTGTCAATCACAAACCTGTCTATATTATCATTAACAACTTCAACAAATACATGTGTATATGATTGATATAATTAACAACAAACCTTAGTAGGCCAGGAATATATATTTTTCCCAACATTTTCCATTCTTGATGAGTGGAGACACCACATCTACTCTTGCAATGGTTTAAAATAAAATTTTATTTACATTATCATTATCTCGTCAGTATGGTCAAAAAACAAGAGAAGTCTAGTTTTCTAAACAATTCATGGATCATGTCAGTACAAGCATCTTAATCTTTATCATGTAGGAATGGTAGTATAAAATTCCCTACATAGTAACTAGAACTCAAAATCCATAGTGCTATTGGAAACAAGACTATATACTGTCAATACTCTACTGTGTGGCTACTATATAGGGATTTGTATACTGCCATTTCTATTTGAGATGTTTGTACTGCCATCCCTAAATTTTATGATCTTTTTTATTTGCTTATGTCATCATGATTATTGTGTAGTATGTCCAGATTAAGTCATTTCTGGTATTAGTAATAAAGTCATATTTTAGAGCTAAATATTATGATAGTTTTTAAAAAAAGTTTATATGTTTATATAGTATATTATTCATGTAGCAGCTGTTGTCACAGTAACTACATAATTAAAATTGGCAAAAAGAGTTATTGTGGAATATATCCCTTTATGTCTCACAGTAAGCGAGTGCTGAAATATTGTTACTTACTTGTAGTTAGTAATATACTTGTAGAAGATTATCATTTATTACAATATCTCTTAATATTATAGCTGGTAATATTGATGTTAGTGGTATATCATTCTCCACATCATATACATAGACTGCATAATTACCAGCTGGGAGATTATCAATACAACCTTGTACAGTAAGATCACTTGAACTGTTTTTAACAAATGTTTTGTTCATTGAAGTCACTCCAATCACACTGACATAACATGACTTAGCAGATGGAGCAGATGAAAATACACACTCCACACATATAGAATTACCATTAGGGTAAGCAGTAGCATTTATAACATCATATGTACCTATATCATATAATAATATCAATATATTACATAATATCACTATCTCTTACTTAAAGTATGTATCAATGAGTTACTGTGTCCAGCATTATTACTGAAGGTAATAGAGAGAGTACACTGTTGATGTTGAGGGGCTGACAAGTTTTCTGTTATGTTCATAGAATATTTGACTATATATATTTTATTAAATATAACTATATATCATCGCATTGTACAGTGACTGTACAATTGTTTGAATGGACATATAATGTGTATTATCATAATAATGAATAATAAGTAAATTCATATAACAGGAAGACGCCCTGGGAAAACACTGGCTGATAACTACATTACAGAGTTTGTTTTCAGTCACCATCACTTAAAATAACTCTGCTTTGAATTGTGTCTTTGATCTATCTCAATTACAATTATCATTATTATTACCATTATCATTAATATTATCATCTTTAACATTTCAATAACATCTTGTGCTTATATAAAGTGAAGAAACTGATGGATTTTTAATTTACAGTAAATTTAAATATTAATGTCAATGGTTTTTTTTCCTTCTATGATTGCTCTAATACTAATATTTGTAGTTGTTACAGATGTTGTGTAGTACATCATCTTATAACAATGGATGAGTATCTGATAATTAACATTATTATAGAATATCATATAGTCATAACAGTCACATGTCAGATGATAATGCTTTATTGAGTAGTACTACCACTGAAGATATAAAAATGTCACTTTATAATTTAATAATAATTTTATTTACAATCTTTTAGACAATCCATATATTTGGTATATTATCAAATATTTATCAAACTAAATTATTACAATGATAATTCTATTCAAATGATATCAACATAATCAGGTGTTATTGTAACAGGTTCATAAGATGTATTCTGTGTCATTGTTATCTGATATTGTTTAGTATCTTCATATGATATATTATGTTGTATAGTTATATCATCATCACTACCATTACAATCTATAATATAATATAATATATTATTTTACATGTATACATGATATACATACTTTGTCTCTTCTTTATAAAATAAACACCCACACAAACACTGGAGATAATTAGAATTATTAAGATACTAATGATGATCACAGTGGTGACTATTATAACTAGAGAAAGAGGAGTTATATACAAATATTTAATTATAATAACTATCATACTCGTAGAACTTGAAGATTTATGTTTTGGTAATCCATTAGTAGAAGATGGTATGACTAGTAATGTAGAATGAGATTGAATAGTGGGAGTGGCTTCTCTAATATCTACAATATAAGAATGAGGTATTCTTCTTTGTACATCTACTATCTCTTACTTAAATTAAATATTAATGGATAACTGATAAGAGATAATACACACACACAACATAACATGTGATATAAAACTTACCAAATGGAAATGTATTGTTAGTATGATCAAACTGTCCAGCTGGATTACTAAGAGTCACCTCAACAAAATATGTCCTCAAGTTAACAGGTGATGATATATTAACTATTAT
The DNA here is from genome assembly GCA_963693285.1 of Xestospongia muta. Lineage (NCBI taxonomy): Eukaryota > Metazoa > Porifera > Demospongiae > Haplosclerida > Petrosiidae > Xestospongia > Xestospongia muta. Next base: position 751,079 of record OY848918.1, read on the forward strand.
CAGTTGATTATTAACTAAAGAGAGTGTCACATTATTAGATAATGTTTGTTGTAGAACATCATTAGAGTCCTTGATATTTACTGTAACATTAGTAGGATACTCACCAATACATAGACCACTGACCTAAGAGATGAGGAAAAATTATTATAACTATAAAAGCAAATTGTCTTAGTTAGCAGTGTAAGCCATAGTGCAATAATATGATATCATAATATAAGTAGTGAATTCAATAGACAATATATTACTGAACACTTGTTCACTATAAACTAACATTGATAAACACTTGAAATAAAATTCTGTCTTTTATTATTGTTGGAACAACTGACACTGGAAGAGTTCGTGGAACTAAAATTTAACAAAAAAATGATGTCTCCATTTGTAATATAATATATGTATATATATATATATATACCTCTAGCAATATTAAACATAACATTATTACTATCTCCTATACCAGCTCCATTAACACCAGAGACATATACAGCAGTTAAAGTACAAGCTTCTAGTATATACTCAGTAGTATTAACTGTGTCTAGAAGTGTTCCTTGATCATCATTGATGTTATATCCAGTGATAGGTACATTATCCAATGTATATGGTGCAGACCACATCAGTAACACACTAAATCCATTGAGAACTGTAGCTGTTAGATCTCTAACAGGAGCTAGTAAACCTACATCAATATATCATAATAATATGACATCTATAACATTAGCTCACCTTGTATTCTTAATACAGCAATGTCACTATCTATATTCATTGGAGAACCATATGCTGTACATGATATATTAGTATTGTTATTATCTTCAAATGCTTCAGTAATTAACACTCTCCTCTTTTTTATTCCATTGAGACTGATTACATCTTGTTGTGAAAATCCTCTGTTATTGTATATGTTATTAATAGATAGTAACATGTTATTGACATTGAAGACAATCAAATCAGCAACAGCTTCACATGTAAAATTAACTGTTGAGTTGAGAGTAGTATTGACTGACTGAGGATGAACTGTAATATCTGTATAATGTTGTAGTAATCATGATGATAAAATAATGACACTTACTAGCTGATTGGACATCTACAATAATAGATATTACTACAGTGAGCAAGATAAACAGCATCTTTCTGACTACTATTATAATAACAAGATAATACATAACTATATAGGACTATATGCTAGTTTATATAACACATAGTACTATTTAGTTGTCTGTGACGTCACCTATAAAGCTAGTGATATCAATTAAGCATTATATCTATTATAATATTGTAATGATTAAAGTTGTTTCTTTATAATGAATCATCTTGTTAATGTGACATGATTTGCAATAAGGGACCACATCTGGTAAAACGTTTGTGTGTAATTTATGAAAAAGGACAACTGTTAAAACATTTCAAAGATCAGTTTTGTATGTATACAGTTGCTATATATTCATGATAACTGCATGTATTATACAGAAGTATTTCTTGAGGTGTATTAACAGTGGTCCTTATTCATAAATAATGTCAGAAATGTTTTGACAAAAGTGGTTCTTTATTACAAATGAGGTCACATTTAATGACATATTTTAAACTAAAAAAGTAGTTGTGACATTAACAGTAACACATGATGTTCAGCAGACATTTATTTTATTAAAATAACCAATCGCTTTTACCAATGATGTGATGTTTGTAGTTGGTAATCTCTTGAAGGTAAGTCAATGTATAGGTATTTAAGTGGGACATTGTATTTTAAATAAGGATTGATCTTTTTAACACAGAAAACATTCCAACACACTGAACATAATGGTAAAGTGTACACTCCCTTATTGATTAGAGTATATATGTGATGTTTACATGGACAATATGTATTAGTATGTATATTGCACAATATGATACTTTTATACTGATATATATATATAAGGATGGTTTAACATTGTTGTATAATGAGGGAGTGCACAGTTGTCACTACTTCTATCACAATTTTACTCATGACAGTTATAACTATTGCTTTGGTCAGCAGCAAATAGTCACTTTATGGGCTACCAATTGTCCGGTACTTTCAAAAATTTGGTGTGAAACTAGTTCTATACAAGTAGTTGATTGATGATAGTATCAGCAGATTAAGGGTGCCATGAGTTTCTTGATTGTGAATGTTAAATTTATGACACATAATGCACAATATCAAATATTTTATCATGGCTCTAGTGACACTTTCCATATTGTCATATATTTTATTTTATATTTTATATTCTTATATAACAAATTTTAGAGAGAATGTGCACTGGTTAGGTTTTATTTGAAATAACTATATGATAGTTGCCTGTGACTATGTTTCTGGTTAGCAGTGTTATCATGGATTCAAATGCTTTCCATGTTTAAATACAGCTGATTAAATTTGTTAGGTCATTAATACATTGTTAATTGTTACACTATTTGAAAATATTTCCATGTAGTTTTCAAGTATCGGCTACAGAGATATGTTACTGTAATTCCATAACACTATGGCTTTGATCATTTTAGGTTTTCTCAGTACCAGACGTTTGTTAGCTTGAAGTTGATTAACTATTATGACACTTTACATTATAATTTTATATCTATTGTTTAAATTCAAGCTTACCTTACTGTCTGTAGACTGGTGAAGTTAGTTGGCCTCACGTTCTTGACAGCAAATACCTGACATTCTTGTGGTTTTCGTTTAGCGTGGGTGTTACCACAGCAACAGGTGGAGCTGTTATAATATTTTAATTTTTTTAAAGATTAATAATAGATGTTTAAATATTTTCGTTTGATTAAATAGACCTGAAGAAGGTGCCTGAGCAATAACAGTAACAATATATTGTTGTGTATAACATGAGAATACATACTATTGCTGAACTGGTTATAATAGAAATCAATACTGAAGTCAGAAATAATCACAATAGTAATATGAACATTGTAACCTAACCTACTTATACGTCAACATAAATGTAATGAATTAAATAGATTATCTGTAGAACTCATTACCTAGATTGAGACATTAGAAATTATAACTTGGACAAATAATTATCAATTAGTAATAATAAACATCTGTTTACTTTTTGATATGAAAAAGTCAAATATCCTATTCAACTATACAATAAACTGGATACCTTCTCTATTGTATTATTGCCTCTTAAATGTTTGAATCCTCATTACCTAGATTGAGACATTACAGATTATAATTAGTGTTGATTGGACAAACAATTATTGATCATCAATAATATTAGTCTGTTTACTTTTTTATATAAATCTTTCTTGTATCAATGTCTCTTAAACATTTGAATACCTCACACTACTAACTGCTTCTATTCATTTTTCCGTAGATATTATTGGTCAAAGCACCACACCTACTTTTACAACGTTCCCAATTAGTCCTGTCGTTAACCTAGCACATCCCATAGTAAAAAGTAGTCTGGTACCTTTGCTTGGTTTTCTTTAGGCAGGAAGTCTTAAATAATGAAATAAAGATGTTTATCCTCCTTTGTCCTGTTTTCTGCAAATCTCATTGGATGCCTAATATTAATAACTATTTCATTTGGTTGAATTGGAGCAATTTCATTGGACACAGTTATATTAAGTGTGCATATTATTCCCTATCCCAAACAATGGAACAAAGACACCGGACTACCTTCACAATGGGTCAAAGTAAGATGATGAGACTAAGTCACACACATTTGTATTAATACATACAACATATATGAGAAAATAATTAACATTGTCAATAACACACCTCTCTATATTATCATTAACATATTCAACAAAATACATGTGGATATGATTGATATAATTAACCACAAACCTTAGTAGGCCAGGAATAATATTTTTCCCAAAAATTTTCCATTTTTGATGAATGGAGACACCACATCTAGTCTTGCAATGGTTTAAAATAAAATTTTATTTACATTATCATTATCTGGTCAGTATGGTCAAGAAACAAGAGAAGTCTAGTTTTCTAAACAATTCATGGATCATGTCAGTACAAGCATCTTAATCTTTATCATGTAGGAATGGTAGTATAAAATTCCCTACATAGTAACTAGAACTCAAGATCCATAGTGCTATTGGAAACAAGACTATATACTGTCAATACTCTACTGTGTGGCTACCATATAGGGATTTGTATACTGCCATTTCTATTTGAGATGTTTGTACTGCCATCCCTAAATTTTATGATCTTTTTTATTGTGTAGTATGATTATTGTGTAGTATGTCCAGATTAATTCATTTCTGGTATTAGTAATAAAGTCATATTTTATAGCTAAATATTATGATAGTTTTTAAAAAAAGTTATATATTGTTATCTTTCAATTCTGAAACTGAAATTATAAAACAATAAACCAGTTTGTTATTGATACACACTATATGATATAATGAACAGATATAACTGTAGCTACTTAGGAATATCAACACAGGAGGTGTATCATCATCTTGTATATTAGCTGATGTAGATTAGCTGGTATAGGAGGTGGTATATCATCATCTTGTACATTAGCTGGTATAATAAGTGTTATATTATCATCTTGTACATTAGCTGGTATTATAGTAACACTAGGTATTGATGGCTCTATATCATCATAACATGGAGGATGTTGTTTTTTTTTGGTGGAAAATGAAGTATATCAGAGTACACTACTCTATCACTAGGTCACTATTTATAAGATTTCTGAAGATCTTGATAAACAGCTGTTTCTTTTGTGTACTCAATAATATTATATACAATCTCTTAATATTATTATTACTTCAATAGAAACTGCACCCTCTTCTACTTCAATACTCACAGACCTCTTTATATATGATATTAACTGAACACTGCCAATCTGTAATATTAATAATTTGTATCATATAATAACTTACTAATGGACTAGTGTCAGGATATAGTGCTAACAGACTATTATCATTGATTAAATTGCTTCCTATGAACAGTTTTAATACAATGTTATATAACTAAATTAACTTACTCCACTGACTAAACAATCGATAACATAGTACACAACAACAACATAGTAATAAGCGTAATGTAATGTCTTCATCTTCTATGAACGGTTTCCATCCAATGTTACATAATATAATAAAGTTAACTTACACTTCTTACAACATAGTGTATAAAAACAACACAGTAATAGACTTAATATAATGAAAAACACAAATGCTTCACCCAAAACACTAGCAAGAACAAATCCCTATTATATTATAAATAATATGGTAGTTCTTCAACTACACAATAAAATACTAAATATAAACTAAACTTATACTAAACAATAAAATTATTGGCGATATAGTTGAAACTGTTGCATTCACAGTATTTATTCATGTAGCAGCTGTTGTCACGGTAACTACATAATTAAAATTGGCAAGAATTATTGTGGAATATATCCCTTTATGTCTCACAGTAAGTAAGTAGTGAAATATTGTAACTTACTTGTAGTTGGTAATATACTTGTAGAAGATTATCATTTATTACAATATCTCTTAATATTATAGCTGGTAATATTGATGTTAGTGGTATATCATTCTCCACATCATATACATAGACTGTATAACTACCAGCTGGGAGATTATCAATACAACCTTGTACAGTAAAATCACTTGGACTGTTTTTAACAAATGTTTTGTTAATTGAAGTCACTCTAATCACACTAACATAACATGACTTAGCAGATGAAGCAGATGAAAATACACACTCCACACATATAGAATTACCATTAGGGTAAGCAGTAGCATTTATAACATCATATGTACCTATATCATATTATCATTATCTTTTACTTAAAGCATGTATTAATGTATCACTGTGTCCTCCATTAGTACTGAATATAATAGAGAGAGTACACTGTTTATTTTGAGGGACTGACAGTGGTTGAATTTATCTGTCAGCATACTTCCAGAATACTGGGTTGTCAATGCTGTGTGTAATGATAACCTCCCATTACTAGAGATTGAAATCTTTTTAATTGTTCATCATACTGCTCTATTCTCTGATATCAATAATAAGTCACTGAATATGGTCACAGCCGTGTACAATGCTTTAAATATAGCCACACTGATACTAGTGCCATTAAAGTTGAACAAGCTTCAATTGCAATTAACCTTGATTTGCTGGTACATCTATCCATCCAGGCATAGAACTGCCTTAATATATGTTATAGTTACCATAATTGGGTAGTCAATATCATAGACTTTGCTCTATTTGAACAAATATTCATATCAAGTAATTTATGTATATATTCCCACTTTGGTATATATTAATATTAGAGTATTTAGACATTATGGGACTTGCTGTTATAGGAATTGACATTATAAGAGTTTACATTATGTGGATATTGATATTAATTTCCACCCTAACCTATTTTATTATGTTCATTTATTGACTAGAGGAACACACTCTATTGTATGTGTCTCTATTTGTTGTCAAGTCTTGTTAAACAGAAATGATTTACTCAAATAGAATGATCCATTTCATTAATAGTTAAAAATAAAAAGTCTACAATTTAAATTTAATTAAATTATAATAACAGTCACTCTCTACATTGAGAAATAATTAATTAAAGTTGTACAGTAGTATCATCATATATTGTACGTTAATTGATATATCATCTAGTATATTAATTGGTTTTAGAGTATGATTCTAAACGATCATAAAGTGGAGAATGTTCTGTTTTTGGTTGAAAATGAAGTATATCAGAGTACACTACTTTATCAATAGATGGGGTAGGAGCTTGAGGTTGCTTTTTAGAAAATTTCTCAAGTTCTTGATAAACAACTGTTTCTTTTTTCTAAACAATAAAAAAATTATATACAATCTCTCAATATTATTATTACTTCAATAGAAACTGGACTCTCTTCTCTTTCAATACTCTTAGTATTCGACAGTGGCTGAGGACTGTCAATCTCTTCTTTCGGTAGATGGGGCGAAGACATCTGAATAGATGTTATTGGCTATATATGTTATTAAAATTACATACAATCACTTAATATTATTATTACTTCAATGGAAACCACACTGTCAAGATTCTTAGTATTTGTTGACTGAACAAAGTCAATCTATAATATAATAATATTAATAATGTATCATATAATAACTTACTGATAGTCTATTATCAGCTGATAAATTAACAGCATAGGTTCCTATCAACAGTTTAAATGAAATGTTATCAGAACATATTAATTAACTCACTCTTCTTTCTATACCATAGTATGCAACAACAACAACACAGCAATAAACATAAAAATATGATAGCTCCACCCACAACAGGAGCAATATAATACCCTATTATATTATAAATAATTATAATATTCATTAAACTATGTACTTACATATTGGTAATGTAGTTGATAATGTTGTATTCATAGTATTAATTGGTGTTGTCATGGTAGCTACATAATATTATAATGTTATAATTGGCAAGGTAAGTTAACATAAAATATATCAAGTAGTGTTCATAATAACAATGTAGATAAATATTGTATAACTTACTTGTAGTAGTTGGTAATGTATCAGTTATTACAAGATCTCTTAACATAATAGCTGGTAATATTGATGTTAGTGGTATATCATTCTCCACATCATATACATAGACTGTATAATTACCAGCTGGAAGATTATCAATACAACCTTGTACAGTAAGATCACTTGGACTGTTTTGAACAAATGTTTTGTTCATTGAAGTCACTCCAATCACACTAACATAACATGACTTAGCAGATGGAGCAGGTGAAAATATACACTCCACACATATAGAATTACCATTAGGGTAAGCAGTAGCATTTATAACATCATATGTACCTATGTCATATAATAATATCAATATATTACATAATATCACTATCTCTTACTTAAAGTATGTATCAATGGATTACTCTGTCCAGCATTATTACTGAATATAATAGAAAGAGTACAGAGTTGATGTTTAGGAGCTGACAAACTATCTGTTATGCTTGTAGCTTGACTTGAATATTCTACCAGATATATTTTGTTAAACATAACTACATCATCACATTGTACAGTGACTGTAACATTCTCTGGAGCTTCAGATGAACATTCCAGAATAATCTATAATAACTATGGTAATCATATAGTAACCACTATTGGATAGACTCACTGGTATATTAAACATCAACTTGACTTCATTATTTATATAGGACAGAATAATAAATGTGGTATTTTCTTTGGCAGATCTTGGAGCTAAAATGACATCATAATATAAACACATATATTAGTTATTTTAACTAACCTCTTTGAAAAGAGAAGGTACTATTGTTATGTTCTCCTTCACCCAGTTCATTTATACCATATATGGTATATGTATAGCGATGACGAAATAATTCCTGATCTTCATACTTGTATTCATTTCCCTTAATAGATAAATTTTGTAATAACATCTTGATGACATCATCATATATCAGTAGTATATAGTAAGATATCTGGACTCTACTGTCTACATTAGGAGGATCCCAACTGATAGTAATAGTAGTACAGTTGTCAAGTGATGAAAAGATATTGAGAACAGAAGTAAGAAAACCTGTCTCATACAAAAGATAATACACACACACAACATAACATGTGATATATAACTTACCAAATGGAAATGATATATTGTCAATGTCATCAAACTGTCCAGCTGGATTACTAAGACTTACCTCAACAAGATATGTGCTCAAGTTAACAGGTGATGATATATTAACTATTATCAGTTGATTACTAATTAAAGACAGTGTCACATCATTAGATAATGTTTGTTGTAGAACATCATTAGAGTCCTTGATATTCACTGTAACATTAGTAGGATACTCACCAATACATAGACCACTGACCTAGTAAAGATAAGAGATACGAGGTAAGCTAAAAGTTAATATGTATTAAAAATATCATAGTACCATTATGAACATTGTATATATTCCAACATAATGTGTATTTTATAGAACTACTAACTACTAGAATATTTACCAATACATATATCTTAACATTATAATAATATAATTCCACATATTGTATAGACAGACTACATTGGTTATATTATCAAGAACACGTTTTGTCTATAAACTAACATTAATAAACGCTTGAAATAAAACATTATTTCCATCTACTGCTGGTATAACTGATACTGGAATAGTTTGAGGAACTAAAATATAACAGAAATGTACCATCACTGTATAACATAATATGTTACCTCTAGCAATATAGTACATGACATTATTACTATCTCCTATGCCAGCTCCATTAATACCAAAGATATATATAGTAGTTACATTACATGGATCATCATTACTAGATGTCAGGATGTACTCAGTAGTATTAACTGTGTCTTGAAGTGTTCCTTGATCATCATTAATGTTATATCCAGTGATAGGTACATTATCCAATGTATATGGTGCAGACCACATCAGTAACACACTAGATCCATTGAGAACTGCAACAATTAGATCTTTAACAGGAGCTAGTAAACCTACATTAATATATCATAATAATATGACATGTATAACATTAGCTCACCTTGTATTCTTAATACAGCAATGTCACTATATCTGTTCATTGGAGAACCAAATGCTGTACATGATATATTAGTATTGTTATTATCTTCAAATGCTTCAGCAATTAATACTCTTCTCTTTTTCGTTCCATTGAGACTATCTTGTGGTTGTTGTGAAAATCCTCTGGTATTGTACATGTTATCATTAGATAGTAACATGTTATTGACATTGAAGACAATCAGGTCAGCAACAGCTTCACATTTAAAACTAACTGTTGAGTTGAGAGTAGTATTGACTGACTGAGGATGAACTGTAATATCTATATAATGTTGTAGTAATCATGATGATTCAATAATGACACTTACTAGCTGATTGGACATCTACAATAATAGATATTACCACAGTGAGCAAGATAAACAGCATCTTTCTGACTACTATTATAATAACAAGATAATACATAACTATATAGGACTATATGCTAGTTTATATAATGTATAGTACTATTTAGTTGTCAGTGCTTTTATCTATATTGGTGGTTTTAGTTATTAAGAATTATACCTATTATAACATTGTAATGATTAAAGTTGTTTCTTTATGTTAAAGTTTATAATGAACTACGAGGTTTAATGAACTTTTTCAAACTAAAAAAGTAGTTATGACATTCACAGTAACATGTGTTAATCAGCTGACATTTATTTTATTAAATTAACTAATCACTCTTAGCAATGATGTGTTATTTGTAGTCGGCAATCTCCTGAGCATAAGTCAATGCATAGGTATTTAAGTGGTACATTGTTTTTTGAGTAAAATAAAGATTGTGTTTAGCACAGGAAACAATCCAAAACACTGAACACAATGGTAAAATATATACTCCAGTCCTTATTGATTAGAGTATATATGTGATGTTTATGTGGACAATATGTGTTAATATGTATATTGCTCAATATTATAATTTTATACTGATATATATTTAAGGATGGTGTAACATTGTTCTATAAGAAGGGAGTGCATGGTTGTCACTACTTTTATCACAATTGTACTCATGACAGTTATAACAGGAAATAATTGCTTAGGTCAACAACAAATAGTTACAAGATAAACAGCATTTTTCTGACTACTATTATAATGGGCTACAAAATGTTTGGTACTTTCAAGAAAGGTGGTGTAAAACTAGTCCTACACAAGTAGTTGATTAATGATAGTATCAGGAGATTTAGGTACCACGAGGTTCCTAATTTTCTCTTTATGATGAATGTTACATTTTTGGGTACAAACTACACACACACACGCATATATATATCAAACATTATATCAAACATTGTTTCATGGCTCAAGAGACCCTTTCCATCTTTGCCATATACCATTTTATTTCCTATATAACAAATTTCAAAGAGATTGATTAGGTTTATTTGAGACAACTATATGATAGTTCTCTGTGACAAAGTTTCTGGCTAGCAGTGCCATCCTGCATTCAAATAATTTTCATGTTTGAATAAATCTGATTAAATTTGTTGGTCATTTACACATTTTAATTGTTATATTATTTGAAAATATCTCCATGCAGTTTCCAGGTGTACAGAGATATGTTACTTTTAATTCTATAACACTAATGGCTTTGATCATTTTTAGGTTTTCTCAGTACCAGACGTTTGTTAGCTTGAAGTTGATTGCTATTGTGGCACTTTACATTACAATTTTATATCTATTCTTTAAATTCATGCTTACCTTACAAGTAGACAGCTGAAGTTAGCCTCACTTTCAGACAGCAAATACCTGACATTCTTGTGGTTATTCGATTTGCGTAGGTGTTACCACATCAAAAGGTGGAGCTGTTATAATATTTTTGATTTTTTCTTAATTTATAGATTAATAATATATATGTAAATATTTTCATTTAATTAAATAGATATGAAGAAGGTGCATGAGCAATAACAGTAACAATATAATTGTTGTGTATTAATAACATAACATGAGAATACATACTATATTGCTGAACTGAAATTGTAATAGTCTTATAATGTTTTGTTATTCTCTATTAATAATTACTTCTATTATTGTTTTAGTTTTGAATATTATAGTATTTTCTGTCTTGACAATGGGTCTCATCTAATGAAACAATTATTATTAATTAATCATTGACTTATTAATTTAATCATATATTAGTATATAATTAGACAACCAATTATCAGTTAGTAATAATAAAAGTCTTTTTAATTTTTGATATGAAAATGTCAAATATTCTATTCAATTATACAACAAACTGGACACCTTCTCTATTGCATTATTGCCTCTTACATTTTTGAATCCTCATTACCTAGGTCGATACATTACAGATTATAATTAGTGTTGATTGGACAAACAGTTATTGATCAGCAATAATATAAGTCTGTTTACTTTTTGATATAAATCTTTCTTGTATCATTGTCTCTTAAACATTTGAATATCCCACACTACTAACTGTTTCTTTTCATTTTTCTGTAGATATTATTGGTCAAAGGACCACACTTACTTTTACAACGTTCCCAATTAGTCCTGTCCTTAGACTACCACACTCCATGATAAAAGGTAGTCAGGTTCCTTTGTTTGATTTTCTTAGGACAGAAGGTCTTAAATAATGAAATAAACATGTATGTCCTTCATTTCCTGTCCTGTTTTCTCTAAGTCTAAAACAGCTCATTGGACACAGTGATATAAGTGTGCTTATATCATTTGCTGTCCCAAAAATGGAGCAAAGATACCAGACTACCTTCACAGTTGGTGATGAGACTAAGTCACACACAATTGTATTAATACATACAAAATATATGTGAAAATAATTAATATTGTCAACCACAAACCTTTCTATACCATAATTAACAATTTCAACAAAATACATTTGAATATTATTAATAAAATTGACCATAAATCTTAGTCAGCCAGCAATAATAATTATTTTTCCCAAACTTTTCCATTTTTGCTTGGTAGATACACTACATCTACACTTGCAATGGTTTAAAATAAAATTTCATTCACATTATCATCATCTGGTCAGTGTGGTCGAGAAACAAGAGAAGTCTACTTTTCTAAATAATTCAGGAATCATGTCAGTACAAACTAATCTCAAGACTAAGTACAACACTTTAATCTTTATCTGGTAGGAATGGCAGTATAAAATTCCCCACATAGTAACTAGAACTCAAATCCACCGTGCCATTGGAAACAAGACTATACTGTACATGTCAATACATGTTTAGTGAGACTCTACTGTGTGGCTACTATGTAGGGCTTTCCATACTACCATTCCTACTGTAGTCTTGTTTGTGATGTTTAAATTTGTACTGCCATCTCTACATGTCATGAAGTTTTTAGATTTGTTTATATCATCATGATTATTGGTAGTATATCCAAACTAATTAATTTTTGGTATTAGTAATAATATCATATTTTAAAGCTAAATGTTATGATAGTTTTATTTCTAAGTCTCTATGTTGTTATACTTTAATTTCTGAAACTGAAATTATAAGACAATAGACCAGTTTGTTATTGATACACATTATATGATATAATGAACAGATGTAATTGTAGCTACTTAGGAATATCAACATTAACAAATGAAGTACAATATTATAATTATTTGAGTATCTTTGTAGTTCTGATAATATTTTATGTGTATAACATGTTAATAGTTTCTTTACTTAAGGAAATAACTTATTCCAAAGTGTGGTCATTATCATTACTGCAAAAATCAGGTAAAAACAATACAGATATTAATGTATGATATCAGTACACAGATGTAAAATATGTTTTGTGTTGTTGTCTCATTGGCTCAAGTGTCTCTTGAGAAGATTGTGGATGAGTTGGTGTTGTTTTCATTGATTGAAGCTAATTAAAAATAAAAGATTTACATTTTGGACTTTTCATTCATTTTGCATATTTGAAAAACTACTTCTGTTAAGATAGAGATAACTGTCAAATAATTAACTACAAGTAGTATTATTATCTCTTGGTAACTGATGATCTCTCATAACAAGACCTACAATAAAGTCATATTATGTAATATATTATAAGAGTACTTACTGTCATGATAGTTCTCAGGAGAGTCTTCTTCAATATGACCAGGTAATGGTCCTTCATTATGATATCCTATCTGGTGTTGAGGTGATACCAATATTGGCTCTACTTCACTGGTACTGGTAAGAGAAGGAGATGTTAGTCCTCCAGTGATCTCTTCATCATTGGACATTTGTTTGGTAGTATCTGATGTCTTGTTAGTTTTAGCTGGTATATGAGGTGGTATATGATCATCTTGTACATTAGCTGGTATTATAGTAACACTAGGTATTGATGGCTCTATATCATCATAAGATGGAGGATGTTGTTCTGTTTTTGGTGGAAAATGAAGTATATCAGAATATAGTACTTTATCACTAGATGGGGGAGGAGCTTGAGGTCGCTTTTTAGAAAATTTCTGAAGGTCTTGATAAACAACTGTTTCTTTTTTCTATACAATAGAATAATATTATATACAATCTCTTAATATTATTATTACTTCAATAGAAACTGAACTCTCTTCTATTTCCATACTCTCAGAACTCATAGTATATGTTTTTAACTGAGTACTAACAATCTATAATAATAATAATATTAATAATATATCATATAATAACTTACTGATGGTCTATTATCAGCATTTGAAAATAAACTATTATCATTGTTTTCTTTCTTTTCTATGAACAGTTTAAATACAATATTATATAACTAAATTAACTTACTTCTCTTCCTATAATATAGTATACAACAACAACAACAACATGTACTGCTCACTATGATAACTCCACCCACACCACCAACACTGACACCAATAATCCCTATTATATTATAAATAATATAGTAATTATTAAACTATGTACTTACATATTTGTGGTGTTGATTTAGTTGATAATGTTGTATTCATAGTATTAATTGGTGTAGCAGCTGTTGATATAGTAACTATATAATTTCATTAAAATTGATAAGACAAATTAATGTGGAATACATCCCATTGTGTTTTATATTGACGGTGTAGTGAAATTTTAAACTTACTTGTAGTAGTTGGCAATATATCAGTTATTACAATATCTCTTAATATTATAGCTGGTAATATTGATGTTAGTGGTATATCATTCTCCACATCATATACATAGACTGTATAATTACCAGCTGGGAGATTATCAATACAACCTTGTACAGTAAAATCACTTGGATTGTTTTTAACAAATGTTTTGTTCATTGAAGTCACTCCAATCACACTAACATAACATGACTTAGCAGATGGAGCAGATGAAAATACACACTCCACACATATAGAATTAGCATTAGGGTAAGCAGTAGCATTTATAACATCATATGTACCTATATCATATAATAATATCAATATATTACATAATATCACTATCTCTTACATAAAGTATGAATCAATGAATCACTCTGTCCAGCATTATTACTGAAGATAATAAAGAGAATACATTGTTGATGTTGAGGAGCTGACAGACTGTCTGTTATGTTCATAGAATATTCTATCAGATATGTTTTAATAAATATAACTACATCATCACATTGTACAATGACTGTAGCATTCTGTGGAGCTTCAGATGAACATTCCAGAATAATCTACAGTAACTATGCTAATCACACAGCAACTGCTATTGGATAGACTCACTGGTATATTAAACATCAAATTGACTTCATTATTTATATAGGACAGAATAGTAAATGTAGTATTTTCTTTGGCAGATCTTGGAGCTAAAATGATGTGATAAAATAACACACATATTAGTTATTTTAAGTAACCTCTTTGAAAAGAGAAGGTACTATTGTTATGTTCTCCTTCACCCAGTTCATTTATACCATATATGGTATATGTATATCGATGATGAAATAATTCCTGATCTTCATACTTGTATTCATTTCCATTAATAGATACATTTTGTAATAACATCTTGTTGACATCATCATATATCAGTAGTATATAGTAAGATATCTGGACTCTACTGTCTACATTAGGAGGATTCCAACTGATAGTAATAGTAGTACAGTTGTCAAGTGATGAAGAGATATTAAGAACAGAAGTAAGAAAACCTGTCTCATACAAGAGATAATACACACACACACAACATAACATGTGATATATAACTTACCAAATGGAAATGATATATTGTCAATGTCATCAAACTGTCCAGCTGGATTACTAAGAGTTACTTCAACAAGATATGTCCTCAAGTTAACAGGTGATGATATATTAACTAATATCAGTTGATTAACTAAAGACAGTCTCACATCATTAGATAATGTTTGTTGTAGAACATCATTAGAGTCCTTGATATTTACTGTAACATTAGTAGGATACTCACTAATACATAGACCACTGACCTAAGAGATGAGAAAAAATTATTATAACTATAAAAACAAATTGTCTTAGTTAGCAGCGTAAGCCATGGTACTATAATATGATATCATAATATAATTGGTGTATTCTATAGACAATATATTACTGAACACTTGTACACTATAAACTAACATTGATAAACACTTGAAACAAAATGATGTCTTCTATTATTGTTGGAACAATTGACACTGGAAGAGTTTGAGGAACTAAATAAAACAAAAATAATGAAGTCTCCATTTGTAACATAATATATATATATATATATATATATATATATATATATATATATATATTTATATATATATATATACCTCTAGCAATATAGGATATGACATTATTACTATCACCTATACCAGCTCCATTAATACCAGAGACATATACAGTAGTTACAGTACAAGCATCTAGTATGTACTCAGTAGTATTAACTGTGTCTAGAAGTGTTCCTTGATCATCATTGATGTTATATCCAGTGATAGGTACATTATCCAATGTATATGGTGCAGACCACATCAGTAACACACTAGATCCATTGAGAACTGTAGCTGTTAGACCCTTAACAGCAGCTAGTAAACCTACATCAGTATATCATAATAATATGACATCTATAACATTAGCTCACCTTGTATTCTTAATACAGCAATGTCACTATCTTTATTCATTGGAGAACCATATGCTGTACATGATATATTAGTATTGTTATTATCTTTTAATGCTTCAGCAATTAACACTCTTCTCTTTTTCGTTCCATTGAGAGTGATTACATCTTCTTGTGAAAATCCTCTGCTATTGTATATGTTATCAATAGATAGTGACATATTGTTGACTTTGAAGACAATTACGTCAGCATCACCTTCACATGTAAAATTAACTGTTGAGTTGAGAGTAGTATTGACTGACTGAGGATGAACTATAATATCTGTATAATGTTGTAGTAATCATGATGATTAAAAAATTATACTTACTAGCTCTGTGGACATCCACAAGAATAGATATTATCACAGTGAGCAAGATAAACAGCATCTTTCTGACTACTATTATAATAACAAGATAATACATAACTATATATATATAGGACAATATGCTAGTTTATATAATGTATAGTACTATTTAGTTGTCAGTGCTTTTATCTATATTGGTAGTTTTAGTAATTAAGAATTATACCTATTATAACATTGTAATGATTAAAGTTGTTGTTTATGTTAAAGTTTATAGTGAACTACAAAGTTTAATGAACTTTTTTAAACTAAAAAAGTAGTTGTGACAATCACAGTAACATGTGATATTCAGCTGACATTTATTTTATTAAATTAACTAATCACTCTTAGCAATGATGTGTTGTTTGTAGTTGGCTATCTCCTGAGCATAAGTCATTGTATAGGTATTTAAGTGGTACATTGTTTTTTGAGTAAAGTAAAGATTGTGTTTAGCACAGGAAACAATCCAAAACATTGAACACAATGGTAAAATATATACTCCAGTCCTTATCAATTAGAGTATATATGTGATGTTTACATACACAATATGTATTAGTATGTATATTGTACAATATGATACTTTTATACTGATATATATATAAGGATGGTTTAACATTGTTGTATAAAGAGGGAGTGTACAGTTGTCACTACTTCTATCACAATTTTACTCATGATAGTTATAACAGGAAATTATTGCTTGGATCAACAACAAATATGGACTACCAATTGTCTAATACTTTCAAGAAACGTGATTTGAAACTGGTTCTACACAAGTAGTTGATAAATGATAGTATCAGGAGATTTAGGTACCATGAGGTTCCTAATTTTCTCTTAATGATGAATGTTACATTTTTGGGTCCAAAGTACATATATATCAAACATTGTTTCATGGCTAAAGAGACCCTTTCCATCTTTGCCATATACCATTTTATTTCCTATATAACAAATTTCAAAGAGAATGTGGATTGATTAGGTTTATTTGAGACAACTATATGATAGTTCTCTGTGACAAAGTTTCTGGCTAGCACTAGTACTGTCATCCTGCATTCATATAATTTTCATGTTTGAATAAATCTGATTAAATTTGTTGGTCATTTACACATTTTAATTGTTATATTATTTGAAAATATCTCCATGCAGTTTCCAAGTGTACAGAGATATGTTACTGTAATTCCATAACACTAATGGCTTTGATCATTTTTAGGTTTTCTCAGTATCAGCCGTTTGTTAGCTTGAAGCTGATTGTTATTGTGGCACTTTACATTACAATTTTATATCTATTCTTTAAATTCATGCTTACCTTACAAGTAGACAACTGAAGTTAGCCTCACTTTCAGACAGCAAATACCTGAGATTCTTGTGGTTATTAGATTTGCGTGGGTGTTACTACATCAAAAGGTGGAGCTGTTTTGATTTTCAATTTAAAGATTAATAATGTTTTCATTTAATTAAATAGACCTGAAGAAGGTGCCTGAACAATAACAGCAACAATATATTGTTGTGTATAACATGAGAATACATACTATATTGCTGAACTGGTTATAATAGAAATCAATACTGAAGTTAGAAATAATCACAATAGCAATATGAACATTGCAACCAAACCTACTAATATATCAACAGAAACTTAATAAATTAAATAAAGAATGACTTATATTTTCAAATTTATTATTGTAGAACTCATTACTTAGATTGAGACATTAGATATTATAATTATTAATTAGTAATGATCAACATCTGTTTACTTTTTGATATGAAAAAGTCAAATATCCTATTCAACTATACAATAAACTGGACACCTTCTCTATTGCATTATTGCCTCTTAAATTTTTGAATCCTCATTACCTGGGTTGAGATATTACAGATTATAATTAGTGTTGATTGGACAAACAATTATTGATCATCAATAATATAAGTCTGTTTACTTTTTTATATAAATCTTTCTTGTATCATTGTCTCTTAAACATTTGAATACCTCACACCACTAACTGATTTTTTTCATTTTTCTGTAGATATTATTGGTCAAAGGACCACACCTACTTTTACAACAGTCTCAATTAGTCCTGTCCTTAGCCTACGACACTCCATGGTAAAAGGTAGTCAGGTACCTTTGTTTGATTTTCTTGGGACAGGAAGTCTTAAATAATGAAATAAACATGTATGTCCTTCATTTCCTGTCCTGTTTTCTCTAAGTCTAAAAACAGCTCATTGGACACAGTGATATAAGTGTGCTTATATCATTTTCTGTCCCAAAAATGGAGCAAAGATACCAGACTACCTTCACAGTTGATGATGAGACTACGTCACACACAATTGTATTAATACATACAAAATATATGTGAAAATAATTAATATTGTCAACCACAAACCTTTCTATACCATAATTAACAATTTCAACAAAATGCATTTGAATATTATTAATACAATTGACCACAAACCTTAGTAGGCCAGCATTAATAATTATTTTTTCCAAAATTTTCCATTTTTGCTGGGTAGATACACCACATCTACACTCATAATGGTTTAAAATAAAATTTCATTCACATTATCATCATCTGGTCAGTGTGGTCGAGAAACAAGAGAAGTCTACTTTTCTAAATAATTCAGGAATCATGTCAGTACAAACTAATCTCAAGACTTAGTACATCATCTTAATCTTCATCTGGTAGGAATGGCAGCATAAAATTTCCCACATAGTAACTAGAACTCAAATCCACCGTGCCATTGGAAACAAGACTATACTGTACATGTCAATACATGTTTAGTGAGACTCTACTGTGTGGCTACTATATAGTGATTTCCAATACTACCATTCCTACTGTAGTCTTGTTTGTGATGTTTGTACTGCCATCCCTACATCTCATGAAGTTTTTAGATTTGTTTATATCATCGTGATTATTGGTAGTATATCCAAACTAATTAATTTTTGGTATTAGTAATAATATCATATTTTAAAGCTAAATGTTATGATAGTTTTATTTCTAAGTCTTTATGTTGTTATACTTTAATTTTTGAAACTGAAAACATAAGATAATAGACCATTTGTTATTAATACACATTATATGATATAATGAACAGATATATAATTGTAGCTATTTAGAAATATCAACATTAAAAAATGAAGTAAAATATTATAAATACTTGAGTATCTTTGTATTTCTGGTTATATTCTGTGTATAACATGTTAATAGTTTCTTTACTTAAGGAAAGAACTTATTCCAAAGTGTGGTTATTATCGTTACTGCAAAAATCAGGTAAAAACAATACAGATATTAATGTATGATATCAGTACACAGACTTAAAATGTCTTTTGTGTTGTTGTCTCATATAAACAATTGTAAGAACAATGATTGGCTCAAGTGTCTCTTTCTTAGTCATTGTATCTAGATGTGAGAAATCTTATATGAGTTGGTGTTGTTTTCATTGATTGTAGCTAATTAAAAAAGATTTACATTTTGGACTTTTCATTCATTTTGCAAATTGAAAAACTACTTCTGTTAAGATAGAGATAACTACTGTCAAATAATCAATTATAAGTATGTAGTAGTAGTATTATCTCTTGGTAACTGATGATCTCTCATAACAAGACCTACAATAAAGTCATATTATGTAATATATTATAAGAGTACTTACTGTCATGATAGTTCTTAGGAGAGTCTTCTTCAATATGACCAGGTAATGATCCTTCA
Organism: Xestospongia muta; assembly: GCA_963693285.1. Taxonomy (NCBI): domain Eukaryota; kingdom Metazoa; phylum Porifera; class Demospongiae; order Haplosclerida; family Petrosiidae; genus Xestospongia; species Xestospongia muta. The sequence goes on from OY848918.1 coordinate 771,613, forward strand.
TTATGATATCCTATCTGGTATTGAGGTGATACCAATATTGTCTCTACTTCACTGGTCCTGGTAAGAGAAGGAGATGTTAGTCCTCCAGTGATATCTTTATCATTGGACATTTGTTTGGTAGTATCTGATGTCTTGTTAGTTTTAGCTGGTATAGGAGATGGTATATCATCATCCTGTACATTAGCTGGTATAGGAGGTGGTATATCATTATCTTGTACATTAGCTGGTATAGGAGGTGGTATATCATCATCTTGTACATTAGCTGGTATTATAGTAACACTAGGTATTGATGGCTCTATATCATCATACAATGGAGGATGTTGTTCTGTTTTTGGTGGAAAATGAAGTATATCAGAGTACACTACTCTATCGCTAGATGGGGGAGGAGCTTGAGGTCGCTTCTTTGAAAATTTCTGAAGATCTTGATAAACGATGTGCTCCTTTTTCTGTAAAGATTACAAAAATATAACAATATTATTATATTAATATATGTTATAATTACCCTATCATCATGATGACAAGTCTCTGTTAATTCATGATCTCTCTATAACAATAATAATATCAATAATGTATCATATAATAACTTACTAATGGACTACCATTAGTGTCTGTTAAACAATACTTTCCTAAGAACAGATATATTAGTAATACAGTAGAGTGTGTATACATTTACTTTTCCATATATTGACTCCAACTACTACAACTATGATAATAATAAGAACAAGCACAATTAATGGAACTGCAGTAGCAAGAATTATAACTAAATAAAATAATAGATATAAAAAATATAAAACAAATGTTTATCTTACTGGGAGAAGTTTTTGTTTTTATTCCAGTAGCAGGAGATGATGTCACTGTTATAAATATACATCAGTAACAATGAACATTCTGTGTTTAATATTAACTTACTAGATATAACAATATCTCTTAATATTATAGCTGGTAATATTGATGTTAGTGGTATATCATTCTCCACATCATATACATAGACTGTATAATTACCAGCTGGGAGATTATCAATACAACCTCGTACAGTAAAATCACTTGGACTGTTTTTAACAAATGTTTTGTTCATTGAAGTCACTCCAATCACACTAACAAAACATGACTTAGCAGATGGAGCAGGTGAAAATACACACTCCACACATATAGAATTACCATTAGGGTAAGCAGTAGCATTTATAACATCATATGTACCTATATCATATAATAATATCAATATATTACATAATATCACTATCTCTTACTTAAAGTATGTATCAATGGATTACTCTGTCCAGCATTATTACTGAAGATAATAGTGAGAGTACAGAATTGATGTTGAGGAGCTGACAGTGGTTGATTATCTGTTATGTTCTTAGGTTGACTTGAATATTCTACCAGATATGTTTTATTAAATATAACTACATTATCACATTGTACAGTGATTGTAACATTCTCTGGAGCTTCAGATGAACATTCCAGAATAATCTACAGTAACTATGGTATTCATATAGTAACCACTATTGTATAGACTCACTGGTATATTAAACATCAAATTGACTTCATTATTTATATAGGACAGAATAGTAAATGTAGTATTTTCTTTGGCAGATCTTGGAGCTAATGACATGATAAAATAAACACACATATTAGTTATTTTAACTAACCTCTTTGAAAAGAGAAGGTACTATTGTTATGTTCTCCTTCACCCAGTTCATTTATACCATATACGGTATATGTATATCGATGACGAAACAATTCTTGATCTTCATACTTGTATTCATTTCCATTAATAGATAGATTTTGTAATAACATCTTGTTGACATTAACATATATCAGTAGTATATAGTAAGATATCTGGACTCTACTGTCTACATTAGGAGGATCCCAACTGATAGTAATAGTAGTACAGTTGTCAAGTGATGAAGAGATATTGAGAACAGAAGTAAGAAAACCTGTCTCATACAAGAGATTATATACAAACACAACATTACATGTGATATATAACTTACCAAATGGAAATACATTGATAGTATGATCAAAATGTCCAGCTGGATTATTAACAGTTACCTCAACAAGATATGTCCTCAAGTTAACAGATGATGATATATTAACTATTATCAGTTGATTATTAACTAAAGAGAATGTCACATCATTAGATAATGTTTGTTGTAGAACATCATTAGAGTCCTTGATATTTACTGTAACATTAGTAGGATACTCACTAATGCATAGACCACTGACCTAACAGATGAGGAAAAATCATTATAATTATAAAAACAAATCGTCTTTAGTTTAGCAGTGTAAGCCATAGTACTATAATATGACACCATAATATAAGTAGTGTATTTAATAGACAATACATTACTGAACACTTGTACACTATAAACTAACATTGATAAACACTTGAAATAAAATAATGTCTTCTATTATTGTTGGAACAACTGACACTGGAAGAGTTTGAGGAACTAAAATATAATAAAAATAATATAATTTGTAATATAATATATATATATATACCTCTAGCAATATAGAACATGACATTATTACTATCCCCTAAACCAGCTCCATTAATACCAGAAACATACACAGTAGCTACATTACAAGTGTCTAGTATGTACTCAGTAGTATTAACTGTGTCTAGAAGTGTTCCTTGATCATCATTGATGTTATATCCAGTGATAGGTACATTATCCAATGTATATGGTGCAGACCACATCAGTAACACACTAGATTCATTGAGAACTCTAGCAGTTAGATCTTTAACAGGAGCTAGTAAACCTACATCAGTATATCATAATGATATGACATTTATGATATTAGCTCACCTTGAATTGTTAATACAGCAACGTCACTATCTATATTCATTGGAGAACCATATGCTGTACATGATATATTAGTATTGTTATTATCTTCAAATGCTTTAGCAATTAACACTCTTCTCTTTTTCATTCCATTGAGACTGATTTGATTTTGTTGTGAAAATCCTCTGTTATTGTATATGTTATCAATAGATAGTGACATATTATTGACATTGAAGACAATCAGATCAGCAACAGCTTCACATGTAAAATTAACTGTTGAGTTGAGAGTAGTATTGACTGACTGAGGATGAACTGTAATATCTGTAAAATATGACGTAGTAATCATGATGATCAAATAATGACACTTACTAGCTGATTGGACATCTACAATAATAGATATTACCACAGTGAACAAGATAAACAGCATCTTTCTGACTACTATTATAATAACAAGATAATACATGACTATATAGGACTATATGCTAGTTTGTATAATGTATAGTACTATTTAGTTGTCAGCGGTTTTATCTATATTGGTAGTTTTAGTAATTAAGAATTATACCTATTATAACATTGTAATAATTAAAGTTTTTGTTTATGTTAAAGTTTATAATAAACTACGAGGTTTAATGAACTTTTTAAACTAAAAAAGTAGTTATGACATTCACAGTAACATGTGTTAATCAACTGACATTTATTTTATTAGATTAACTAATCACTCTTAGCAATGATGTGTTGTTTGTAGTCGGCAATCTCCTGAGCATAAGTCAATGTATAGGTATTTAAGTGGGACATTGTATTTTGAGTAAAGTAAAGATTGTATTTAGCACAGGAAAAATCCAAAACGGTGAACAGAATGGTAAAGTATATACTCCAGTCCTTATTGATTAGAGTATATATGTGATGTTTATGTGGACAATATGTGTTAGTGTGTATATTGCTCAATATTATAATTTTATGCTGATATATATTTATGGATGGTGTAACATTGTTGTATAAAGAGGAAGTGCACGGTTGTCACTACTTTTATCACAATTGTACTCATGACAGTTATAACAGGAAATAATTGCTTAGGTCAACAACAAATAGTTACAAGATAAACAGCATTTTTCTACTATTATAATGGGCTACAAAATGTTTGGTACTTTTAAGAAAGGTGGTGTGAAACTAGTCCTATACAAGTAGTTGATTAATGATAGTATCAGCAGATTTAGGTACCATGAGGTTCCTAATTTTCTCTTTATGATGAATGTTACATTTTTGGGTACAAACTACACACACACATATACATATCAAACATTTTATCATACATTGTTTCATGGCTCAAGAGACCCTTTCCATCTTTGCCATATACCATTTTATTTCCTATATAACAAATTTCAAAGAGAATATGGATTGACTAGGTTTGTGACAAAGTTTCTGGCTAGCAGTGCCATCCTGCATTCAAATAATTTTCATGTTTGAATAAATCTGATAAATTTGTTGGTCATTTACACATTTTAATTGTTATATTATTTGAAAATATCTCCATGCAGTTTCCAAGTGTACAGAGATATGTTACTGTAATTCCATAACACTAATGGCTTTGATCATTTTTAGGTTTTCTCAGTACCAGACGTTTGTTAGCTTGAAGCTGATTGTTATTGTGGCACTTTACATTACAATTTTATATCTATTCTTTAAATTCATGCTTACCTTACAAGTAGACAGCTGAAGTTAGCCCCACTTTCAGACAGCAAATACCTGACATTCTTGTGGTTATTCGATTTGCGTGGGTGTTACTACATCAAAAGGTGGAGCTGTTATAATATTTTTGATTTTTTCTTAATTTATAGATTAATAATATATATGTAAATATTTTCATTTAATTAATTAGATATGAAGAAGGTGCACAAGCAATAACAATAACAATATAATTGTTGTGTATAACATGAGAATACATACTATATTGCTGAACTGAAATTGTAATAGTCTTGTAATGTTTTGTTATTCTCTATTAATAATTACTTCTATTATTTTTTTAGTTTTGAATATTATAGTATTTCCTGTCTTGACAATGGGTCTCATCTAATGAAACAATTATTATTAATTAATCATTGATTTATTAATTTAATGATATATTAGTATATGATTAGACAACCAATTATCAATTAGTAATAATAAAAGTCTTTTAAATTTTTGATATGGAAATGTCAAATATTCTATTCAATTATACAACAAACTGGACACCTTCTCTATTGCATTATTGCCTCTTAAACTTTTGAATCCTCATTACCTAGATTGAGACATTACAGATTATAATTAGTGTTGATTGGACAAACAATTATTGATCATCAATAATATAAGTCTGTTTACTTTTTTATATGAATCTCTCTTGCATCATTGTCTCTTAAACATTTGAATGTCCCACACCACTAACTGATTTTTTCATTTTTCTGTAGATACTATTGGTCAAAACACCACACCTACTTTTACAACAGTCTCAATTAGTCCTGTCCTTAGCCTACGACAGTCCATGGTAAAAGGTAGTCTGGTACCTTTGTTTGATTTTCTTGAGACAGAAGGTCTTAAATAATGAAATAAACATGTATGTCCTTCATTTCCTGTCCTGTTTTCTCTAAGTCTAAAAACAGCTCATTGGACACAGTGATATAAGTGTGCTTATATCATTTGCTGTCCCAAAAATGGAGCAAAGATACCAGACTACCTTCACAGTTGGTGATGAGACACAATTGTATTACACAATTGTATTAATACATACAAAATATATGTGAAAATAATTAATATGGTCAACCACAAACCTTTCTATACCATAATTAACAATTTCAACAAAATGCATTTGAATATTATTAATAACATTGACCATAAACCTTAGTAAGCCAGCAATAATAATTATTTTTCCCAAAAGTTTCCATTTTTGGTGGGTAGATACACCACATCTACACTCGCAATGGTTTAAAATAAAATTTCATTCACATTATCATCATCTGGTCAGTGTGGTCGAGAAACAAGAGAAGTCTACTTTTCTAAATAATTCAGGAATCATGTCAGTACAAACTAATATCAAGACAAAGTACAACACTTTAATCTTTATCAGGTAGGAATGGCAGTATAAACTTCCCCACATAGTAACTAGAACTCAAATCCACAGTGCCATTGGAAACAAGACTATACTGTACATGTCAATACATGTTTAATGAGACTCTACTGTGTGGCTACTATGTAGGGATTTCCATACTACCATTCCTACTGTAGTCTTGTTTGTGATGTTTGTACTGTCATCCTTATATGTTATGAAGTTTTTTATTTCCTTATATCATCATGTAGTATATCCTGACTAATTTATTTTTGGTATTAGTAATAATGTCATATTTTAGAGCTAAATATCATGATAGTTTTATTTCTAAGTGTACATGTTGTTATACTTCAATTCCTCAAACTGAAAGTATAACACAATAGACCAGTTTGTTATTGATACACACTATATGATATAATGAACAGATGTAATCGTAGCTACTTAGGAATATCAACATTAACAGATGAAGTAAAATATTATAATTACTGGAGTATCTTTGTAGCTCTGGTAATATTTTGTGTATAACGTGTTAGTAGTTTCTTTACTTAAGGAAATTAAAAATTATTTCATAAATGTGGTTATTATCATTACTGCAAAAATCAGGTAAAAACAATATAGATATTAATGTATGATATCAGTACACAGATGTAAAATGTGTTCTGTGTTGTTGTCTCATATAAACAATTGTAAGTACAGTGATTGGCTCAAGTGTCTCCTGAGAAAATCTTGGATGAGTTTGTTTTGTTTTCATTGATTGAAGCTAATTAAAAAAAATTACATTTTGGACTTTTCATTCATTTTGCAAATTGAAAAACTACTTCTGTTAAGATAGAAATAACTGTCAAAGAATTAACTATAAGTATGTAGTTGTAGTATTATCTCTTAGTAACTGATGATTTCTCATAACAAGACCTACAATAAAGTTATATTATGTAATATATTATAAGAGTACTTACTGTCATGACAGTTCTTAGGAGAGTCTTCTTCATTATGACCAGGTAATGGTCCTTCATTATGATATCCTTTCTGATGTTGAGGTGATACCAATATTGGCTCTCTTTCACTGGTACTGGTAAGAGAAGGAGATGGTAGTCCTCCAGTGATCTCTTTATCATTTGATGTCTGTTTGGTAGTATCTGATGTCTTGTTAGTTTTAGCTGGTATAGGAGGTGGTATATCATCATCTTGTACATTAGCTGGTATAGGAGGTGGTATATCATCATCTTGTACATTAGCTGCTATAGGAGGTGGTATATCGTCATCTTGTACATTAGCTGGTATAGGAGGTGGTATATCGTCATCTTGTACATTATACTCCTCTTCTTACAACATAGTACATAACAACAACACAGTAATGGACATACTATAATGAAAAGTACAATAGCTCCACACAAAACACCAGCAAGAACATAACCCCCTATTATATTATAAATAATATAGTAGTTATTAAACTATGTACTTACATATTGGTGGTGTTGATGTAGTTGATAATGTTGTATCCATAGTATTAATTGGTGTAGCAGCTGTTGTCAGGGTAATCATATAATTTCATTAAAATTGATAGGACAAATTAATGTGGAATACATTTCATTGTGTTTCATAGTAACAATGTAGTGAAATGTTAAACTTACTTGTAGTAGTTGGCAATATATAATTTATTACAATATCTCTTAATATTATAGCTGGTAATATTGATGTTAGTGGTATATCATTCTCCACATCATATACATAGACTGTATAATTACCAGATGGGAGATTATCAATACAACCTTGTATAGTAACATCACTTGGACTGTTTTTAACAAATGTTTTGCTCATTGAAGTCACTCCAATCACACTAACATAACATGACTTAGCAGATGGAGCAGGCGAAAATACACACTCCACACATATAGAATTACCATTAGGGTAAGCAGTAGCATTTATAACATCATATGTACCTATATCATATAATAATATCAATATATTACATAATATCACTATCTCTTACTTAAAGTATGTATCAATGAATCACTCTGTCCAACATTATTATTGAAAATAATAGTGAAAGTACAGAATTGATGTTGAGGAGCTGACAGAGGTTGATTATCTGCTATGTTCATAGTTTGATTTGAATATTCTACCAGATATGTTTCATTAAATATAACTACATTATCACATTGTACAGTGACTGTAACATTCTCTGGAGCTTCAGATGAACATTCCAGAATAATCTACAGTAACTATGCTAATCAAATAGCAACTGTTATTGGATAGACTCACTGGTATATTAAACATCAAATTGACTTTATTATTTATATAGGACAGAATAGAAAATGTAGTATTTTCTTTGGCAGATCTTGGAGCTAAAATGACGCGATAAAATAAACACACATATTAGTTATTTTAACTAACCTCTTTGAAAAGAGAACGTACTATTGTTGTGTTCTCCGTCACCCAGTTCATTTATACCATATATGGTATATGTATATCGATGACGAAATAATTCCTGATCTTCATACTTGTATTCATTTCCATTAATAGATACATTTTGTAATAACATCTTGTTGACATCATCATATATCAGTAGTATATAATAAGATATCTGGACTCTACTGTCTACATTAGGAGGATCCCAACTGATAGTAATAGTAGTACAGTTGTCAAGTGATGAAGAGATATTGAGAACAGAAGTAAGAAAACCTGTTTCATACAAAAGATAATACACACACACAAATAACATGTAATATATAACTTACCAAATGGAAATGATATATTGTCAATGTCATCAAACTGTCCAGCTGGATTACTAAGAGTTACTTCAACAATATATGCTCTCAAGTTAACAGGTGATGATATATTAACAATTATCAGTTGATTATTAACTAAAGACAGTGTCACATCATAAGATAATGTTTGTTGTAGAACATCATTAGAGTCCTTGATATTTACTGTAACATTAGTAGGATACTCACCAATACATAGACCACTGACCTAAGAGATGAGGAAAAATTATTATAACTATAAAAACAAATTGTCATAGTTAGCAGTGTAAGTCATAGTACTATAATATGATATCATAGTATAAGTATTGTATTCTATAGACAATATACTACTGAACACTTACTTGTACACTATAAACTAACATTGATAAACACTTGAAATAAAATGATGTCTTCTATTATTGTTGGAACAACTGAGACTGGAAAAGTTTGAGGAACTAAATATAACAAAAATAATGAAGTCTCCATTTGTAATATAATATATACATATGTATGTATGTATGTATACCTCTAGCAATATTGAATGTGATGTTATTACCATCTCCTATACCAGCTCCGTTAATACCAGAAACATACACAGTAGCTACATTACAAGCATCTAGTATGTACTCAGTAGTATTAACAGTGTCTAGAAGTGTTCCTTGATCATCATTGATGTTATATCCAGTAATAGGTACATTATCCAATGTACATGGTGCAGACCACATCAGTAAAACACTAGATTCATTGAGAACTGTAGCAGTTAGATTTTTAACTGGAGCTAGTAAACCTACATCAATATATCATAATAATATGATATCTATAACATTACTTCACCTTGTATTCTTAATACAGCAATGTTACTATCTATATTCATTGGAGAACCAAATGCTGTACATGATATATTAGTATTGTTATTATCTTCAAATGCTTCAGCAATTAATACTCTTATCTTTGTCGTTTTGTTGTGACTGTCGTTTTGTAGTTGTTGTGAAAATCCTCTGGTATTGTACATGGTATTAATAATAGATAGTGACATATCATTGACTTTGAAGACAACCAGTTCAGCAACAGCTTCACATGTAAAATTAACTGTTGAGTTGAGAGTAGTATTGACTGACTGAGGATGAAGTGTAATCTCTATATAATGTTGTAGTAATCATGATGATCTAATAATGACACTTACCAACAGTATGGACATCTACAATAATAGATATTACCACAGTGAGCAAGATAAACAGCATTCTTATGACTACTAATATAATAACAAGACAATACATGACTATATAGGACTGTATGGTATTTTACATAATGTATAGTACTATTTAGTTTTCTGTGCTTTTACCTATATAGCTAGTGGTATCAATTAAGCATTATATCTTTATAACATTGTAATGATCAAAGTTGTTTTGTTTTGAACCACCATGTTTAATGAGATATTTTTTAAAACTAAAAATGTAGTTGTGACAGATATAGATAACATATGATGTTCAGAAGGCATTTAGTTTATGAAATCACTCTTAGCAATGATTTGATGTTTGTAATTGACAATCTCCTGAACGTAAGTTTAATGTATAGGTATTTTAATGGGACTTCGTGTTTGAGTAAAGTAAGAATTGATCCTATTTAGCACAGGAAATAACCAAATGCCAAACACAATGGTAAAGTGTACACTCCCTCACAGATTATAGTACATGTGATATTTACATACAATATGTCCTTTGTATGTATATTACACAATATGAGACTTTTATACTGATATTTATTTAAGGATGGTTTAACATTGTTGTATAAAGAGGGAGTGTACAGTTGTCACTACTTCTATCACAATTGTACTCATGACAGTTATAACAGGAAATTATTGCTTGGGTCAATAGCAAATAGTCACTTTGTGGCCTACCAATCATCTGGTACTTTCAAGAAAGGTGGTGTGTAACTAGTTCTACACAAGCAGTTGATTGATGATAGTATCATCAGATTTAGGTACCATGAAGTTCCTAATTCTCTCTTTATGATGAATGTACATTTTTGGGTACAAACTATATATATATATATATATATATATATATATCAAACATTATATCAAACATTGTATCATGGCTCAAGAGACCCTTTCCATTTTTGTCATATACCTTTTTATTTCTTATATAACAAATTTCAAAGAGAATGTACAATGATTATGTTTTATTTGAAATAATATGATAGTTTCCTGTGACTAAGCTTCTTGCTAGCAGTGTCATCATGGATTGAAATGCTTCCATGGTTAAAAAAAAGCTGATTAAATTTGTTAGGTCATTTATACATTGCTAATTGTTACACTATTTGAAAATATCTCCAAGTAGTTTCCAAGTGTACAGAGATATGCAATTCCATAACACTAATGGATTTGGTCATTTTTAGGTTTCCTCAGTACCAGATGTTTGTTAGCTTGGAGTTGATTAACTATTGTGGCACTTTATATATAATTTTATATCTATTGTTAAAATTTATGCTTACCTTACAAGTAGAACCTGCTGAAGTTGGCCTCACGTAAGTCAGGTTCTGATAGCAAATGCCTAACATTCTTTTTAAGTTTTGCGTGGGTGTTACACGTCAACGGATGGAGCTGTTATAATATTTTTGATTTTCTTCTTAATTTAAAGATTAGAAATATAAATGTTTTCATTTAATTAAATAGACCTGAAGAAGGTGCCTGAGCAATAACAGTAACAATATAATTGTTGTGTATAACATTAGAATACATACTATTGCTGAACTAGTTGTAATAGAAATAATATTGAAGTCAAAAATAATCACAATAGCAATATGAACATTGTGACCAAACCTACTTGTTCATCAACAAAAACTTAATGAATTAAATAATGATTGGATTATATCTTCAAATTTATTGTTGTAGAACTCATTACCTAGATTGAGACATTAGAAATTATAATTAGACAAACAGTTATCAAATAGTAATAAACATCTGTTTACTTTTTGATATGAAAAAGTCAAATATCCTATTCAATTATACAACAAACTGGACACCTTCTCTCTTGTATCAATGTCTCTTGACTTTGAATGCCCCACATTAGTAACTGTTTCTTTTCATTTTTCTTTTGATATTATTGGTCAAAACACCACACCTACTTTTACAATGTTCACAATTAGTCCTGTCCCTAGCTTACCAAATCACTTGGTTAAAGGTAGTCTGGTACCTTGGCTTGATTTTCTTAGGATAGGAAGTCTTAAATGATGAAATAGAGATGTTTATCATTCATTTCCTGTTTCCTTCAAGTCTTAATTTAGTAACTCTTTAAATGTCAGGTGATAATAACTATTTCATTTCCCAAAATTGAAATGGAGTGGTTTCAATGGGCACAGAAGTATGCATACTATTTCCTGTCTCAAAATTATTTTTACAATGTGTCATAGTAAGCTGATTAGAGTAGGTCATACACTGTTGTATTAATACATACAAAGGAAATGTGAAAATAACATTGTGACGACAAACCTCTCTACATCAACATTAACAATTTCAACAAAATACATGTGAATATGATTAATACAATTAACCACAAACCTTTGTAAGCCAGCAATAATATTTTTTCAATATTTTTCACTTTGTTTGGGTGGAGACATCACAAAACTCTCATTCCAAGCAAATAGTTAGAACTAGTAACTTAAAGAATGTCCCAAACACAGCAGTAGCTAGCATCATCAATAGCTCCTATGAGCATACTTACAGGGCAGGGTTTTTTTTACTTATGAGGAACTTGAATCTGGTCAATGTGATTCAGTTTTAAATTTCACCTCATTGTTTACATATTAGAAGTACTTCAAGTGTCTAGCAGTTAATATGATCACATCCTCATAATTCTTTATAGTAAGTGTTGCCATTGGGAAATTAGATGATTCCATATCACATATTTCATGTGCTTCCTGAAACAAATATAGATACAATTCTAACTATTAGTAGGTTTTTGAAAATACTATTCACAGTAAAGATGTCAGTGTTTTTATATTTTGTACTGATTCTGATTGTAATCAAATTTGTGCTATTTTTAATAAATAAATTCTGATTGTAATTGAATTTACATATAAACACATGGAATAGTGTAATACTAGTATATAAATGTTCATGTTAACTTAACTTCTTTATTTTAGGGAAAATTGGGTTAAAAGTATAGAGAAGAATGTTATTCAACTGAGTTAGTATCGTGTGTCTGGCAAGATGATCATCCTGTTTTTGCCAAAATAAACTCTCTAATTTTAATACTTGCAACACCAGTATAATTGTTGAAATATATCAAAAAACAATGAACATCTTTCACAAATGCTATGAGGAAATCTTAAATCACATCTGTGATCTTACTTTTTATAAGCAACAATATCATGTCATGAATGTGTTGCAAACTATAACACATAAATTTGTCTTTATTCATTAATTTTTTCTGTAGAATTGACAATTAAGTAATATATAAATCTACAAAGTGTTGTTAATATAACACAAAACACAGCATATTAACTTCCTATTGTTAATATAACAATTCATACAATTAATGTAGCAGTTCATTGTTATATTTATTATGTAATGTTACTTTTATGGTATGTCACTATCGATATTTTGATGCTATATGTTTTAGTGTATCTTATGTACTATAACATATTAATGTATAGATTGCTATAGTTAACATTTAACAAACATATATAAGTAATAAAAAAATTAAAAATATAAAAGATGATGATATAAAAACTCTCCTGGTTACTTTATAACAAAGTTAGAAGTCTCAATTTAAAAAAAAGATTTGATGTAGGTTTTGAAATAAGTCTAATATTACAGAGTCATTATGAAACCATCATTATGTATAGATTGAATGGCATCCCTACATATTTCGGTATTACTATGATCATTGATATGGTGATGCAGAGAACATATGTAACAGAAAGTGCTCAATGTAAAGATGAATGATATATAAATGAATTGACAACTAGAATAAAATGGTAGACAAGTGGACAGTACATTATAAATGTTATATACTCAGAACATGGGTGGAGTTAGAAAATTCATCCACCCACTGATACACACCCATTAATTAAACTTAACATCATTCATAGTGGGAGTTGATACAAGCATACCACTTGGAACGGGTCTTCATTTCTATCATATTTTATTATTTACTTATATATTTGAGTAGACTATTGCATATAGTACTGACCACCAAAACAAACTAGGTTTACATAACTATTATATTTACTTGTAGTTACTATTACATTGGAATGTGTGGAATCTGGGGGGAGTACCACAATGTTTATGTACATAACAGTCACTTTTGATAAAATAAAGACTATAACTATCAAAGGTCTCAAAATAACGTTGTCAAATTATCATTAAGAAAAGACTGAGAAATTTCTAGATAATGTTTTCCAAACAATTCACTGATAAAAATGCCATTTGATAATTCTTGATTAAAGTATTGTGGTACTGCCCACATTCCACATATTTCAATGTTTTGCTCAGTTCTGCGTTTATACAAAGATGTCTATTCTTGTCATCCTTGCAGTCTGTTTAATAAGTGAATGTTTTTCAATTACAGGTAAACTAATGATATCATAGCCTTGTCAATAATGTATTGTTCTTGTTATACAGAGATTACAGTTCATCCTCAGTCACTTAATACCACTCTGAACACAAGAGTTAGTTTTACTTGTGAAGCTTTTGCTGTACTGATAGACTTTCAAGTAAATGGTAGTTCAGCAGATACAGCAAATGTTGTAAGCAAACAATTTACTCAACAATCTGCACTTACTCTCAATGGTGGTAAATTGAGAAGAGTGTTAATTGCTGAAGCATTAAAAGATAATAACAATACTAATATATCATGTAAAGCATATGGTTCTCCAATGAATATAGATAGTGACATTGCTGTATTAAGAATACAAGGTAAGCTAATGTTATAGATGTCATATTACTATGATATATTGATATAGGTTTACTAGCTCCTGTTAAAGATCTAACTGCTACAGTTCTCAATGGATCTAGTGTGTTACTGATGTGGTCCGCACCGTATACATTGGATAATGTACCTATCACTGGATATAACATCAATAATGACCAAGGAACACTTCTAGACACAGTTAATACTACTGAATACATCCTGATATCTAGTAATGATGATCCTTGTAATGTAACTACTGTATATGTCTCTGGTATTAATGGAGCTGGTATAGGAGATAGTAATAATGTCATGTACTATATTGCTAGAGGTATAAATTTTTTTGAGAAAAATAATTTATTTTACATTTTAGCTCCCAAGAGTAACTCTACACAGTTATTACTACTGATACAACCAACAGTCTACGATACAACAATATTAATAAAAGTATTTGTTGATGTAAGTACAACAATATCTTAACACTGAAAATAAACTGAATGTCATTATAATATATACAGGTGAGTCATCTTTGTCCTGGAGAGTATCCTACTAGTGTAGATATTATAACAAAGAATTCTACTGGTCATATAGTACATAGTCTCACTGATGGTACATTGTCTCTTATTACTGGACACCAGTTTGTTGTCAATGAGTATATTATATTGTCTAGTAAAGTTAATATACCTATCTTAACTGAGGTTACACTCAGTAATCTTGATGGAGAATTTAATGTATTAACAGATGTGGAGTTCAGTAAGTCTATATATTATCTCCTGTTTATTAATTGTTTGTTTTATTATAGTAACTTCAGTTAATATCAGTGTTAATAATAACAGTATTTGTATCCAATGTTATTATATTGATAAGACTACTAAATTAGGATGTCAACTGGATCTAGTCAATGATACTAAAGTACTTTATAAAGTCCAATTATTAAAGAATTCAACTACTAACAAAGCTAATGATTGTATAGTAAATATATCAAGTGGTTACTATGACCTGTATACATATGATATTAATGAGAATAGTACAATAAATACTGTTCCTATTGATATCAAATATCAAGTATTTGTACCTACTGAGTTGATAGTTAGACCCTCTGTAGTCCTATCTACTATTTACACACTCCCTTCAATACTACCATCAACAACAACAACAATACTACCTTCATGTAAGTTTTATATTGTGTCACTGATAACTCTATATATTTCACTTTAGCTCAGACTAATCTTGGTTCTACTAAGATTCTTATTATTATTATATCTACCACTATACCAATAATTATAGTTGTGTCAATAATTGTGACTGTATTCATCATTATTATTATTAGAACTATCAAGAGATCTCAACAAAGTATACATTTATTCTCTTTGTTCTCTTTATGTACAATATATTGTATTAGGTCACAATATAGATGTCAATGATATCAACACACAACAGAATGAAGCTTATGATGCTATTAGACAGTTTAGAGTAAATATTGCTGAAAATATGTCTTATGGAGATATCACAAATCATCGACAACCAGTAAAAAAACGTTAACATCTATTATTATGTTAGAAATAGTAACTTGATATAAAGATGTTTAATTTCATTTCATTTATTGTTCAGTAATGTGATCTATATTAGATGATTGAGAGGGCTTTGGGTGGACATGAGGTATGTTGTAATTTACTGACTCAAGAATGTTTGGCTGACATCAAATATGTCACTCTTTGTTTTATTGATTCATAATCACAGATCTGCCTACCATTATATCACAGATAATAGAGGAAATAAATATCAATATTTATTTATTCTATTATCCAAGATTCACTTTCAATGTTTCCATAGGAGAATAATTTTATTTCATCTCTTGAATCTACTATTTGTGGCAACAATATTACACTAGCTAGAGTGAATGTTATTACATTATAGTCTATATATATAAGTTATCAGTTTATATAATAGGTTTACTTATGATGATGACACTAATAATTAACTAAACAACAACACATTAAGATCATATTGGATATAGCAATTAATAAAATGTCATGTGAGTAATTGAGGGATGAGTATAAGCTTTGCCTCTAAATTAATGATTACACACAGAGTATCCTAAATACTAATAATACTGTCACAATAGTTAGCAGTCCCAACTTAGAAAGTTTTACTAAACATGTGACCAGGTAGTATTATTCATGATATCCCTAACATTGTTGATGTTGAATGATATCAGATTTGACACTACATTATTGATACTGGTAAAAGAGGTTTATCCTTCAATGATCATTAGACAACTCCTTGATAGTACCTGATATCTTGCTAGTATCAACTTGTATAGACACTTTTTGATATCACATGAGGATGGAAAGCAATATAGTAGTTTTAGATGTGGAATTCTCAAATGGTTCATAGAGCTCTCAATTCTCTTAATACTGTGTTAATAATAATGATAATGAACCATATTAATACAACTTGTATTACATGTATATAATACAAACGATTTACTCTTTTAAGTACAATAGCAGATTTATCTTCAGATATGGCAATTGTATTATTACTATCTTAGTTAGACCTAAGTTAACCAGTCTGCCATTCAGTTTCTACATTTATTTGAACTGTTTGACTAATGCTAAAGGACTGAAGAATTTACAACAGTGACCGATGAGTATCTTATATACTTGTGAAGTCCATGGGTACCTGACAATATTAGCTATAGGTTCAGATAACAGATGATGTTTGATCAGTAGTAGCCTTTAAATGATCAACATTAACATAATGTGTCATTGTTAAATAGTTATAGTATTACTCAGTTCTGCCATTGTATGTCTCTTTTTTATATATTATTGTATTGAATGGACCATATTGATAGGTCAATGCTATGTAAAATGATATTTGTGAGTCATCTTCTGTAAGTTAATTGAGATACTACAGATATCTCCATATTGAATACAAGCACAGTTATTATGACTCAGCTCTCCAGCTGCTAATATGATGTATATACAATAAGTTATACTTGTTTATTTATAATTGACAAGATATAACAGCAGTTAAGACGAGTTTACTTATAGTTGTATTTGAGTAGAAGATACAATAGAGAAACGATAAAGTGATATATTTAATACACTGTCATATTTTCATGGAACATTTCTTAATAGTTTGAATTCTTAGGTACATTATCTCTAATGACAAGTACATGTTCATTGTTGTTATAATGATGTATTGGAATTGTGTACTACTTTAATACACGACAATATGTTGAGAGTAAACTTAACTTAAGGTGATAAATGTCCTGTGCAGTAATCTGATCAGGATATTGTTGTACAATCCTTATTAATACATCTATATTAAGGTTTAAATTTAAGATAACATTTAAAAATTACTAAAGTATTTTCACTCTGTTTATTAACTATTTATATATAAATGTTATAACTATTTGAAATTAACAGTAATACAACTTATTGGTAACTAGGAATCTCTCATCAAAATAACTAGAACAACAAATATATCTACTGCAGAACTGTAACAGTAACTTTTAAATACAAAACAGAACTACATCATCACATTGTACAGTGACTGGAGCTTCAGATGAACATTCTAGAATAATCTACAGTAACTATGATAATCATATAGAAACCACTTTTGGATAGACTCACTGGTATTTGAAGTGAATTATTTCATCTGGTAAGTTGTTCAATTCTTTTTAATTTATGTCAGTGTCTTTAGTCTTAACACATTCAGTGTTAGTGTCATGATACTTATTATTAATGGTTATCTGTAATTGCAACACCTAATTCATAAATTTCTGATAAAAATTCCTGTCTTTAGCCATATGTCATCAAAAGTCTCCAGGTATCTCTAACTTCTATAATTTGTAGTTCTATTTTATTAGTTATTGTGTTCTTTATCTAGTAGCAGTTCATCTGGGACCATTTCTAATCTTACCTGGCTCTTCAGTTGCTCTTCAATCTGGTACTAAGAAACAAGAGTTAGTGAAACCTCTTCCTATTGTTGATGAGAGTGTAACAAAAGATGAAGCATTAGTAGAGGAACAATTAGCTGAACATAAACAATTACCAGAGTATCCTCTAGACACAAAAGGAAGGGTTCGGAAATAAAAATGTCATTAGGTTCAAACATCCATGACATTGAGAAAGTCAAAGAAATGGATCATCATGGTAGTATATTATTGGCTCCAGAGATTAAAGTAGCACCTGTTAATAAAGTTACAATGAAATTCAAGGATATTAAAGATCACAAAGCATCCATAAACCATTTTGAAAGCAATAACTTATTATAAATTATGATCATGAAATTAACCATATGTGACTTAAAAGAATTTAACTTATCCTTATGAGATTGTTTCTTTGTGGTGCCTATAAAATTAATCTATAATAAATACACTAGTGTTGTTCTAGTTTACTTAAACGGGACAAATTTTATTCTTGGTTGTTAAAAATATAGCTTTAATTTTAACTATTTAAACAGTCTTTTTAGTTGACCGATGCCGATGCAAAAGTAGCCATTAATGAGACTCACGACCAACATTAATGAGATTCATACTTGACATATCGCGCCCCACAAGAACGTGAAAACAAAATCGTAGTACATATAAAATGAAACCAAAACATCCTTGGTTGCCAGTGTGTCTGCAATGCATCATGACCTCTGAGATGGTTACCAGCATACTCTTGGAGTATCCGAAAAGCGGACTAGGATACGGCTGGTAGTCTCCCATTAAACGTGACGAGGTCTGGTGTATTGTAGTCCCGGTTTAGTAATGACGATGATTTATTCCCGAAGCTCGAAACCCAGTACGGCTGGTTTGAAGTTAGGGCGACGTTCCAGCCAAGATTACCTCGTCTTCTGACGATGGTTACCAAGCCAGGTGGCGGTCCTAGCTAGCAATAGCAGGGAATCCTGGAGCCTAAGTGGAAGCCTGCGTGGAATTGAGTCATGAAAGATCGTTTGGGCAACATAATTTATAATAAGTTATTGCTTTCAAAATGGTTTATGGATGCTTTTTATAATTTTAATTATAACTCTATTTAATTATAAATAAATCTCAATTATCTATTTAATTATAAATCATTTTAAGAGTATTTAAAGAATATTTAATAAGAGTATTTAGGAGGTGAGTCAGTAGGATTGTATGGTGAACTGAATGTAATAAACTGTTGACCTGGCAAGTTTAGGAGCAGTAAATATTTACAACGTGTCTAGATAGCCTGCAAAGACACACTATATATGTATGGATGTGAAATTAATGGTGATGCCTTATCTCTAGACTAGAAGTATACTTAAAAAATCCATACAATATATACAGATACAAAAATAATTATATTTATTATATTAATTATTAGTTTTTACAACAACAATCTGACAAATTTCCGTTTTGTCTTATTTGAATAAATATAATACTCTTTATAGAGGAGTATTACATTAATAATAATAATATATTATATATTAACTGACTAATATAGGAGCTGTTGATTTGATCAGTAAATTACTTTGAATACTATTTCTAAAAAATATTAATATATTTAAATCACCTTGTCTATAAATAGAATGATATCATAATATCTATTATAATCTTCCATCTATAATTAGTTGTTTTCTTATATATTTTGATGGAAATAATTTCTACAATGTGATTTTATATTTTTATACTAATGATAAAATAACACATTAGAAATACAAGATGAAAATTCTGAGAGTAATTTCTTTCTTGATAACAGTTGATGCTAGAAATTTACCATTAAAATTAATTATAATTGTCATCCTGAACCAGAGTTAACTGATGAGACTATAACAGACACATATCAAAGTCACTTCACACATTATAGACATACAATAGTCTCTAAGTCTTGTTGACATCTTGAAAATGTCTCAAGTAATCTTTGCTTCTCTTTAGCATGTTGCTCAGATTGAGATTTGATAGATGAGATCTAGATAAAATTATTATTATAGTAGATAAGATATCTCCACTATCTTACTCGATGTTTATAATGTTCTAAAGACTCCTAAAGTGATGCAACTTGATCAGTAAGACAGATCTAATAAAACAATGACACAATAATCCACATCACTAAATTAACATACTATCTTCTCTTTGTCCAAGTTAGTTTTCTCCTCTAGTGACACAAGTTTCTTTTCCTGGTCAGTGAGGAGTTGTCTCTTTTGTTTGAGATATCTCTCCATGTTGAAAACACTACAAAATACAAGTATCTGATTATTATCACAAATATGTACTGACTGATCCTGTAATGTCTTCTTCTCATTGTCTTTGGCTACAAGATCATTTTGCAATGACTTTTATTGTTCAGATAAACTGCCAGATTTCTCACTAAGAGTCTGTGTATTTATTTATACAACATATAATTTAGTAATAACAACAGACAAAACACTTACTTTCTTTTCCTCTTTTAGTTTTTATTTTCTCCTTCAAAATTAGCTCTCTTCTCTTGTTCTGTTAATACTTTCAGACCAATTGACTCCAAACCAGTACATCGTCCTTGTAACTCAATACGAGTGGTCTCAAGTGATTTGAGTTCTGCTCTTAACTCCTAATTATAATAACTTTAAATAACTAGTTGATTATAAAGGGTTTTCTGACTTGTATTGTAGTTCTATTTGATGATAATTTCTCTTGTGATGGCTTTATTTCTCTCTCAACTTTAAACTTATCTCGTTGACATTCATCAAGTAATTGTGTCAGAGATCGTTTGGTCATTGTCAATACACTCACCTACAATAAATAGTTATATCATAATGACATCAATATTAATGTTAATACTTGTCGAGTTAATGTTTTCAGTCTCTGTTGACAGCTCTTCAATTGTACAAACCATTTACATTTGTGGGTGGAGTCTCGTTGATATATCTTTTGACTTTCTTTTTTACTGGAGGTATCAACTTGATGAGGATGCGGTAGTACTGGATCTTTTTTCTTATGTAACTGGTAGAATTGGTTCGGTTTTCCAGTATAACTGGATTGACAGGTACAGTTTATTGGTTCATGAATTGTTTGGTTTAGTCTTTGGACATTGTCTAATGCTTGAGTCATTTGATTATATCGTGCTATCATTTCAGTGTCTGAGTGTCGACGTGTATGGTTTCTTACGAGAAGTGGAGGAGAATTGAACAAGGAAGAAGTTGAAGTACAAACCATATCAGTTTCCACAGAAACACATTCAGGAAGGAGTTCTACTTGAATTGCTGAGTCAATTTTTGATATATAGTCGGTATTTGTTGATGTTGTAATGACTTTTGAGAGTTGATCTTTTCCCATTGATGTTGTAAATCAATCATTGTTTGTTGAAGATCACCAGCTTCTTTACGTAATTTATAACATTCTTTTGTCAATATTCTATAAGAAAATATTTTAGACCAATATCATATTATTTATTTATTTACTTGTTTTGATCTGTTAGTTTCATGTTTTCTTCATTCAACAAGGCTCGTTCACATTTCAATTTTTTCTTGTTCCAAAGATGAACAGGACACTGTAGTATCCAATTCTGTTATTTTTGTCTCTAATACTACAACACAATATTTTATATCATAACACAAACTATTATTCTTACTGTTCCTCTCTTGTTGTAAACATCCTCTAAGTTCAGCTATAGTAGATTTTTGTTGAGCACATAATACACTCAATCTGTCAACTTCTTCTTCAGCTATAACTATAGTAGTAATAATAATTAATTAATATTATAATGAGAGAGACATACTTAGTAGTAATAATAAATAATTAATATTATAATGAGAGGGACATACTTAGCAGTAATAATTAATTAATATTATAATGAGAGGGACATACTTAGCAGTAATAATAATCAATTAATATTATAACGAGAGGGACATACTTAGTAGTAATAATAATTAATTAATGTTATAATGAGAGGGACATACTTAGCAGTAATAATTAATGTTATAATGAGAGGGACATACTTAGCAGTAATAATTAATATTATAATGACAGGGACATACTTAGCAGTAATAATAATTAATTAATGTTATAATGAGAGGGACATACTTATCTATTTCTAACTGTTGACATTTGCTCTTATATTGTGTATTGTGTCAATTCATTCCACACACTCTGTATTTTCATGTTTCAAACACCGTCCAGCTCATCTATCTTTACAAGTAGGTGAGGGGTGTGGTTTTCTAGATACTGGGCTAGAGAAGGAGGTGGAGTCATGTGGTCATGTGACCCACGCGACACTCACCTATTGCTGGTGTCATATGTTTTCAGTTGTTGAAGAACTAATGTATGATTCTCTTTTAATGCCTTCATTCTCTCCAATCTCTTGTCATGTTTCTCTCTCACACATATTATTTCTTCATTCTACATACATTCTATTAATATTATAATGTCAAATATATGTACTTACTTACCTCGGCTTTCATTTAAGTCTGTAATTCAAACAGTTCTCTTTCTGTTTTCTCTAGTAGCTCCTGAAGATCTTTAAATTGATCTTTAACATTTGGACCAGCAGAACAATACTATATCAGAAAATAATGTTAATAAAATCTTTGTCATATCGAGGGTACCTCCATGCTCTCATGAAGACGAGACTCTGCCAGTGTTAACAATCGTCATGTCTCCTTTAACTCCCTGTACAGTTATGATGTCATAATGATGTCATATGATGTAACATACATTTGATTTGTTTCAAGTTGTTGACTCAATGCCATCACTTCATTATTAAGACTAGTCTTTTCTTCAGTCAATAAATCCATTTCATTCTGTACTAACTTAATCTCCTAATAAAATACATATACAATACAATGCGTTTAATAATTAATAAAACAACCTCTTTATATTTCATTTTTAACTGTTCTTCCCTCTTTCTTATCTTCTCTTCTAACTGTTTTAAACATTGATTTTCTTTCAAAAATGTCGAATGATAAATCAACAGTTATACTAAATAATACATCAATAATATCTATATACCTCAATAGTTTGTTGAGTCTCTAGTTGCTGTGTACATTATAAAGACATTGTATTTTTAATAATTGAGGATTACCTTAATTTGTTGAGTCAGCTCTTCTTTCTCAGTAACTAGCTACGACTTTACTTCTGTGAGACTCTTCACTTCTTGTTCAAGACATCCTGATCGTCGTAGCAACACTATATAAATATACACATAATTACATCATAACTTGATAATTAGTAGGGACTGACCTTCAACAGCTTTCAATTGTTGTTGTAGTTCATTCTCCTTGTCTATTAGTCTGGACTTGAGTTGACTAATTTCTTCAGATGCCTAATAAAGTATAGTTTACTGAAATATACTGAAATGTTTAATGTTTTATTACATGAGTGAGTTGATCAGAATGTTCTTGAACTCTCTCATTTTCAAGTTTTAACTTCTTGTCAATCTGGTTTTTATCATAAGTCAACTTTTGCAATTGAATCTCAAAACCAGCAATAGTTTGGGACTGATATTCTAACTCTACAAATTAAGGACACACCCATTACCATATAAGGACATATACATGGACACATATTCAGTAACATTACAAAGCTATACATCCATACAACAATATATATCCATTGCTGAACCTCACGTAATACTTCAATTTCTGTCTCTTTGTCTTTAAGTGTTAATTGAAGCTCTTTCTGTTCTTGCTCTCTCTTAAATTTTTCTCTAAAAATATTTACACTCATAAATCCACCCACATATCATTACTACCTAGTGATAACAAGACTAATGGCTTCTGTCACGTCAGGAGATTCTTTCTGTAGCTGTTTCCATAGTGACCAGACAAAGTCTTTATCAGCCTATATTAATACAGTACTCACTTATAGCAATAATATAATCACATTCATTACCTTACAACGAGCTAACTCTTCTTGTAACTTAAACACTTCATCTGCAGACATCTTCACTTCAAACTTGCTGCCATAGCCACACCCCAACGCTATTCTTTAATTTATGGGCGTGGCTAATGCTTGCAAACCTAATATAATGACTACAGCTAGCAGTGATATCTCTACTACTGCAGCAACAGTACCTGTCCAAGGAGTGCCTGATGAGGTCCCTTTCCAAGATTTCTGTGGGTAAGTTATTTAGATGGCAATACAATTTGACCACACCCAATTGACACACCCTCTTCAGGTTACTGGAGAAGATCTAGTCTACTAGCGGTAATGAATGTAAGAAGTCTATATTAGATAAATTCATACAACAATGGAGGGATGCTTGTGATAAACTCCACTCATCAGATGCCAGTACGACAGTAAGTAAACCAGTTACATAAACCAGTTTATCGAGTTTTCTTCTGCCATTAGACTGATACATTTTCCCAGCAATGCGTCTCCTACTTCCACACTTAGATCGTCAAAGACCAGCTTATGGGATGAAAGAAGTAGCTTTAGCTAAACAATATATTGACATACTAAATATCGCCAAGGAGAGTGCTGATGCTCAAAAATTATTACATTATCGTACACCACATGCTGCTAAACAGGTTTGACTAGTTTATTATACTTGTTTTACATGTATATTTTGTCATAGGATGCTAGCGATTTTGCAGGTGTGGCATATTTTGTACTTAGAAATCGATGTCCAGACAAAGGAAGGTAGGTACCTCTTATATGAGTTAGCCCCTCATGATTAGTGTAATTTACTTTTTTTGTTTAACACTAGCTCAAGTAAACCATTACTTGGATCAACTTGCTCTCTCTAATGTCAAGAAAGATAGACCAGGAGTTAAAAAAGCATTGCAATATCTTCTCAGAAATACTTCAGCACAGGAACAATAGTGGCTAATTAGAACTATTTTAAAGGTACTACATGCTTATTGGTTGCCATAGTAACCACAATAATTGAATCTTTAATAACAAATGTAGTGTGTACATACAATAGATGATAGTATTCCATCTATTAATTAATTATCTTTATTAATTATCTCCTGTATTATATTACAGGAGCTAAAGATAGGATTAAGTGAAAACTCTATACTTGTGGTCTTTCATCTTGATGCTCTAGACTTATTTAGTGTATCCAGTAGTCTAGAGAAGGTAATAATAATGAGAATAAATTATGTTAAAATAGTTTACTTGAAATACCATTCCTACACTATTATTGTTGTCTACTATTGTTGAAGTTGTATAGTATATTATATTGTCTAGTAAAGTTAATATACCTATCTCAACTGAGTTTACATTCAGTAATCTTGATAGAGAATTTAATGTATTAACAGATGTGGAGTTCAGTAAGTCTATATATTATCTCCTGTTTATTAATTGTTTGTTTTATTATAGTAACTTCAGTTAATATCAGTGTTAATAATAACAGTATTTGTATCCAATGTTATTATATTGATAAGACTACTAAATTAGAATGTCAACTGGTTTTAGTCAATGATACTAAAGTACTTTATAAAGTCCAATTATTAAAGCATTCAACTACTAACAAAGCTAATGATTGTATAGTAAATATACCAAGTGGTTACTATGACCTCTATACATATGATATTAATGAGAATAGTACAATGAATACTGTTCCTATTGATATCAAATATCAAGTATTTGTACCTACTGAGTTGATACTTAGATCCTCTATAGTCCTACCTACTATTTACACACTCCCTTCAATACTACCATCATCAAAAACAACAGCAACAATACTACCTTCATGTAAGTATTATATTGTGTCACTGATAACTCTATATATTTACTTTAGCTCAGACTAATCTTGGTTCTACTAAGATTCTTCTTATTATTTTATCTTCTACTATACTGGTAATAATAGCTTTGACAATAATTGCGGCTGTAATCGTTATCATTATTACTAGAACTTTCTAGAAATCTCAACAAAGTTGTGACGGATAATATATGTTGAGCTAGAGGATCAGGTCGAGCTAGCAGATCACTTAATCAAGAACGAAGCGGACCAATCACAAGACAGGGAAGGGAATTCCAAAGCGGTCCAGTGATCCCGAGTGATCCTGGCCAGGACTATATAAAGAACTAATAATTATAGAGGATATATAGTAGGAGAGTTGTTGTTGGTTCGTGTAACTGTATTATTATTATTATTAAAAGTTTAAAACTATTTTAGTCACTCAGTAACAAAAGTATATGTATCTATATATATTCTGTTTATGTACAATATATTTGTATTATGTCACAATATAGATGTCAATGATGTTTACACACAACAGAATGAAGCTTATAATGTTATTGGACAGTTTAGAGTAAATGTAGCTGAAAATATGTCTTATGGAGATATTACAACTCATAGACAACCAGTAAAAGACAATAACATCTATGATTATATTAGAAATAGTAACTCAATATAAAAGATGCTCAATTTCATTTCATTTATTGTTCAGTAATGTGTTCTATATTACATGATTGAATGGGCTTTGGGTGGACATGAGGTATGTTCTGATTTATTGGCTTAATAACATGTGGCTGACATCAAATATGTCACTCTAGATGTTTGTATTGATTCATAATCACAGATCTGCTGACCATTATATCATAGATAATAGAAGAAATAAATATCAACATATATATATGATTCGCTTTTATTGTTTCCTTTGGAGAGTAATTTCATTTCATTTCATAATTTACTATTTGTGGCAATTATATTACACTAGCTAGAGTGAATGTTATCAGATTATAGTCTCTCTCTCTCTCTCTCTCTCTATATATATATATTATCTAAGTTATCTGTTTATATAATAGGTTTACTTATGATGATGTCATGTGACTAATTGAGAGATGAGTATAAGCTTTGCCTCTAAATTAATGATTACACACAGAGTATCCTAAATACTAATAATACTGTCACAATAGTTAGCAGTCCCAACTTAGAAAGTTTTACTAAACATGTGACCAGGTAGTATTATTCATTATGATATCCCTAATATTGTTGATGTTGAATGATATCAGATTTGACACTACATTATTGATACTGGTAAAAGAGGTTTATCCTTCAATGATCATTAGACAACCTGATATCATGCTAGTATCAACTTGTATAGACACTTTTTGATATCACATGAGGATGGAAAGCAATATAATAGTTTTAGATGTAGAATTCTCAAATGGTTCATAGGGCTCTCAATTCTCTTAATACTGTGTTAATAATAATGATAATGAACCATATGAATACAACTTGTATTACATGTATATAATACAAACAATTTACTCTTTTAAGTACAATAGCAGATTTATCTTCAAATATGGCAATTGTATTATTATTATCTGAGTTAGGACTAATTTAACAAGTCTGTCTTTCCATTCAGTTTCTACATTTACTTATAGTTGTATTTAAAGCAGAAGACACAATAGAAAATGATAAAGTGATATATTTAATACTATTTTATATTTTCTTGGAACATTTCTTAATAGTTTGAATTCTTAGATACATTATCTCTAATGACAAGTACATGTTCATTGTTGTTATAATGATGTATTGGAATTGTGTACTACTTTAATACATAACAATATATTGAGAATAAACTTAACTTAAGGTGATAAATGTCCTGTGCAGTAATCTGATCAGGATATTGTTGTACAATCCTTATTAATACATCTATATTAAGGTATAAATTAAAGATAACATTTAAAAATTACTTAAGCATTTTCACTCTGTTCATTAACTATTTATATATAAATGTTATAACTACATGAAATTAATAGTAATACAACTTATTGGTAACTAGGAATCGCAAAATAATTAGAACTACAAATATATCTACTGCAGAACTGTAACAGTAACTTTTAAATACAAAACAGAACAAGGAAAGCGTAAACTAAAAATAACACATTAAAGTTTAGCACTAAGAAATAAATATTAACATTTAATAATGTCACTTATAACAAAGAGATATAATAAGCACTTATTAACAAATATTCATGAAATTTGAAGCTAACAAATGATACATCATAAACAATTTATAGGGAAATAAAATATCAAATACACTATATTAACTACAACAATTACAACAATACAGAAATAAACATAATATGATGACAAAGATGATAGCTCCACCCACCAAAATGATAACTCCACCAACAGCACAAATCACTATTATATCAAAAATTATTATAATATTCATTAAAGTATATACTTACATATTAGTGATGTAGTTGATAATGTCGTGTCCATAGTACTAATTGGTGTTGTCATGGTAACTACATTATATTATAATGTTACAATTGACAAGGTAAGTTAACATTGAAACCATCCCATAGTGTTCATAGTAACAATGCAATAAAATGTTATATAACTTACTTGTAGTAGATATATAATTTATTACAATATCTCTTAATGTTATAGCTGGTAATATTGATGTTAGTGGTATATCATTCTCCACATCATATACATAGACTGTATAATTACCAGCTGGGAGATTATCAATACAACCTTGTACAGTAACATCATTTGGACTGTTTTTAACAAGTGTTTTGTTCATTGAAGTCACTCCAATCACACTAACATAACATGACTTAGCAGATGGAGCTTGTGAAAATACACACTCCACACATATAGAATTACCATTAGGGTAAGCAGTAGCATTTATAACATCATATGTACCTATATCATATAATAATATTAATATATTACATATTATTACTATCTCTTACTTAAAGTATGTATCAATGGATCACTCTGTCCAACATTATTACTGAATATAATAGAGAAATTACATTGTTGATGTCGAAGAACTAGCAGATTATCTGTTATGTTCATAGTTTCACTTGAATATTCTACCAGATATGTTTTATTAAATATAACTACATCATCACATTGTACAGTGACTGTAGCATTCTGTGGAGCTTCAGATGAACATTCACGAATAATCTACAGTAACTATGGTAATCATATAGTAACCACTATTGGATACACTCACTGGTATATTAAACATCAAGTTGACTTCATTATTTATATAGGACAGAATAGTAAATGTAGTATTTTCTTTGGCAGATCTTGGAGCTAAAATGACATGATAAAGTAAACATACATATTAGTTATTTTAACTAACCTCTTTGAAAAGAGAAGGTACTATTGTTATGTTCTCCTTCACCCAGTTCATTTATACCATATATGGTATATGTATATCGAGGATGAAATAATTGCTGATCTTCATACTTGTATTCATTTCCATTAATAGATACATTTTGTAATAACATCTTGTTGACATCATCATATATCAGTAGAATATAGTAAGATATCTGGACTCTACTGTCTACATTAGGAGGATCCCAACTGATAGTAATAGTAGTACAGTTGTCAAGTGATGAAGAGATATTGAGAACAGAAGTAAGAAAACCTGTCTCATACAAGAAATAATACACACACACAACATAACATGTGATATATAACTTACCAAATGGAAATGGTATATTGTCAATGTCATCAAATTGTCTTGCTGGATTACTAAGAGTTACCTCAACAAGATATGTCCTCAAGTTAACAGGTGATGATATATTAACTATTATCATTTGATTATTAACTAAAGACAGTGTCACATCATTAGATAATGTTTGTTGTAGAACATCATTAGAGTCCTTGATATTTACTGTAACATTAGTAGGATACTCAGTAATACATAGATTACTGACCTAGTGTAGTAATATGCATTATTTGACGGAAACAAACTACAGACTAACATTGATAAATACTTGAAATAAAATACTGTCTCTCTTTATTGTTGGAATTACTAACACTGGAATAGCTAGATGTACTAAAATACAACAAAATGAAACATCTATGTATGTGTAAATATGATAATTGTGTTACCTCTAGGAATATAGAATGTGATACTCTCACTATCTCCTATACCAGCTCCATTAATACCAGAGACATATACAGTAGTTGTATCACAGTAGTTACCAGTCAGTATGTACTCAGTAGTATTAACTGTGTCTAGAAGTGTTCCTTGATCATCATTGATGTTATATCCAGTGATAGGTACATTATCCAATGTATATGGTGCAGACCACATCAGTAAGACACTAGATCCATTGAGAACTGTAGCAGTTAGATCTTTAACAGGAGCTAGTAAACCTATATCAATATATCATAACAATATGACATCTATAACATTAGCTCACCTTGTATTCTTAATACAGCAATATCACTATATCTATTCCTTGAAGGAGGATCATATGCTGTACATGATATGTTAGTATTATTGTTGTCTTCAAATGCTTCAGCTAATAACACTCGTTTTAATTTACCATCATTAAGATTATATGCAGCTTGTTGAGTAAATCCTCTGTTATTAATATTTACATTAGCTGCTGAAATATCATTGACTCTGAAGACAATATCTTCAGCAACAGCTACACATGTAAAATTAACTGTTGAGTTGAGAGTAGTATTGACTGACTGAGGATGAACTGTAATATCTATATAATGTTGTAGTAATCATGATAATCTAATAATGACACTTACTAGCTGTATGGACATCTACAATAATAGATATTACTACAGTGACCAAGATAAACACCATCTTTCTGACTACTATTATAAAAACAAGATAATACATGACTATATAGGACTATATTCTATTGTATATAACACATAGTACTATTTAATTGTCTACCGATAGCTGCCCATTAAGCATTATATATACTTATTGTAGTTATATGTTATATTATATTACAGTATGTAACTGAACTAACAATTACCTATATCAAACTAAAGAGTAGTATTGATTAATCTTTACTTTATATACTTAAAACACAAAGTTCCCCTTTAATCCATTCTTATATACTTAGAATATTTCTGACTATAAACATCATATCATATATAAAAGAGATCATCTATTTTAATTATTAAATATTTGCTATAAGTATCACACTGATAACTATTGTGATTATCATAACTAACTACATCATTATGACAATCAAGCTGACACTATTAACACTATATGATAGTAGATGTATAGAGACTAGAGCATGTGATGTTTACATGTAATGAAGTAGTATGTGTTATAATAATTATAACGACCTTTATGTAAGGATAACTAGGTGTCAAAAAAAACTATACTCAATGTTATACTTTTGGTCTCAAACTACTTGTAACATATCAAACATTTTTTCAAACACTGAATCAAGGCTCATAAGCTCCTATCCATCCTTGTCACACCTATGCCTTTCCTGTACCACAAATATGCATCAATTAGGTTTTATTGGGCGAAATGGAAATGATCATATGATTGTTGTGTATGACCCAAGAATTGTCAGTATTGTCATCACAGATTCAAATTAATGGTCTTTATGTTTGAATATATAGTGGATTAAATTTGTGAGGTCATATATATTTTAGATTGTAAAACATTAGAAAAAGTAACTACACATTTTATATCTCCCTCTAATTTATTGGACTTTCATGTCAAATAATGAATGTACACAACTTAGTGTTGTTCCTAATATCTTTAATCACTAGCCAGACCTGTTTTCTACAGAGACAGAGAATAATCTGGAGAACTTTGCATTTTAAGCAGGTCTTCTTCTTCTCACAAAGAAAGCTTTATCTATCAAATCATCACTATATTATTGTATATGTCGTGTACTACAGAATTAAACATTTTACAAACAACTTTAGTATTTTGTAGAACATGTTATAAAGTTTTCTGTTCATCATTTATACAATAAATATCAGGACAAATATGGCTAATGACTTGTTTAGTATTTATCATTTTAAAAAATGCCTCTTGTAGTTTCCAAATATAGAGAGATATCACTGACAGTACCAGACGTTTGTTAGCTTGGCCATGGAGTTGAGTAACTATTGTGACTCTGTGCATTATAATTTTATATCTATTGTTGTCTAAATGTCACGTAAATTGAGCTTACCTTACGATATACTTCTATAATAGAATATACTGTATAGCTGCCGGAACGGAGCACTAAATTGGCATGAATGGGTGAGGCTTATAAACTGATGTTATAACAAATTATTAAACTATAAATAATTAACAACAATAAAACATCATTAAAAGGTAGGATTCAGCAAATGTAGTTTTGTAGGCAAATAATTCTACACGCCTCCTGTCAAAGTAAAAAATATTATTAAGTAACAGTTGCACAGGGAAATGTTTCAAACTACATGGTACAACGACTATGAAATTTTTGTGCAATCTTTTGTTGAATAGAGCTCAAAGAGAGCTACTAAACACATTTCTATTCCATATATTAGCAGTTATAACAGTTAAGATTCTCAATTTAAAAATCTATTTTTAAGCATTTAGTGGCCAAGCATCATCAATTAAATTTCCAACGATTGGATTTCAAACATTTTCCCTGTTTTGTATACACATTTCTGTCAATTTATTTGAAGTTACTATGAAATTCAAACAAGTGGAATCTTAGGACAGTGTCACAATGTTTATAGCAATCTCTTAGTTTTATTTTCAAAATAATGCTAATCCAACTTCCTCATTTCTAGATAATCATTTTCACATAAACAATTAAAACATTGTTGTATTGCCCACATTCCTCAAATTTCAATGTTAAGTCCAAGTGATCTACTCGAGGTCTCGGTCGTAGGTTTGGTCTTGTAGATCGCTGAGTGTCGTAGTCCGTATCGTACTCGCTCATCTACTACGAGGTCCACTTTTGTCTTCCGTTAAAGCGTATCCCACCACTGCCACCAAAATGTCACGATCCGGTTCGCAACACTAACTAATTAAACCCAGTTTGGGTTAAATAATCTTGATTTTAATAATAAATTAAGAAATAAGAATATCGTCTAGACTGATTGATTCAGAATGAATTTGAACGGGTTTAAATAGTGAACTTAGCGGTCTCATGATTAAAACAATATGATTGGTTAATAAAATACAATGAATATGATTGGTCCTTTAAACAATGAATCTGATTGGTCCATTTTTTTATTGATTATCTTTAATTTGATCCTTTAGCTCACTCTTGTCACACACATATTTCAATGTTAAGTTCTGTCTTTATACAAAGATGTCTATCCTTGTCATCCTTGCAGTCTACTTGTTAAGATATTCTTCAGCTACAGGTGAGTTAATGACATCATAACCTTGTTAATAATGTATTGTTCTTATAATAGAGATTACAGTTCATCCTCAGTCAGTCAATAGTACTCTTAACTCAACAGTTAGTTTTACATGTGAAGCTGTTGTTGATATTATTATCTTTCGAGTTAATGATACCTCAGCAGCTAATGTAGAAGTTGTTAACAGAGGATTTAATCAACAATTGATAGATAGTCTCAGTGGTGGTAAAGTAAGAAGAGTGTTATCAGCTAAAGCATTTGAAGACAACAATAATACAAACATATCATGTAGAGCTTATGGCTCAGTGAATATAGATAGTGACATTGCTGTATTAAGAATACAAGGTGAGCTAATGTTATAGATGTCATATTATTATAATATATTGATGTAGGTTTACTAGCTCCTGTTAAAGGTCTAACTGCTACAATTCTCAATGGATCTAGTGTGTTACTGATGTGGTCTGCACCATATACATTGGATAATGTACCTATCACTGGATATAACATCAATGATGATCAAGGAACACTTCTAGACACAGTTAATACTACTGAGTACATCCTGACATCTAGTAATGATGATCCATGTAATGTAACTACTGTATATGTCTCTGGTATTAATGGAGCTGGTATAGGAGATAGTAATAATGTCATGTACTATATAGCTAGAGGTATAGTTTTTTTTGAGAAAAATAATTTAGTTTACAATTTAGCTCCCAAGAGTGGCTATAAACATTTATTACTATTGATAAAACCAACAGTCTATGATACAACAATATCAATACAAGTATTTGTTAATGTAAGTACACCAGCAATATCATAACAGTAAAAATAAACAGAATGTCATTATAATATTTACAGGTGAGTCATCTTTGTCCTGGAGAGTATCCTACTAGTCTAGATATTATAATAAAGAATTCTACTGGTCATATAGTACATAGTCTCACTGATGGTACATTGTCTCTTATTACTGGACACCAGTATGTTGTTAATGAGTATATTGTATTGCCAAGTAAAGTTAATATACCTATCTCAACTGAGGTTACATTCAGTAATCTTGATGGAGAATTTAATGTAATAACAGATGTGAAGTTCAGTAAGTCTATTTATTACCTCCTGTTTATTAATTGTTTTATTATAGTAACTTCAGTTAATATCAGTGTTAATAATAACAGTATTTGTATCCAATGTTATTATATTGATAAGACTACTAAATTAGGATGTCAACTGGATCTAGTCAATGATACTAAAGCACTTTATACAGTCCAATTATTAAAGAATTTAACTACTAACAAAGCTAATGATTGTATAGTGAATATATCAAGTGGTTACTATGACCTCTATACATATGATATTAATGAGAATAGTACAATAAATACTGTTCCTATTGATATCAAATATCAAGTATTTGTACCTACTGAGTTGATACTACTATCATCAACAACAACAACAACAACAATACTACCTTCATGTAAGTATTACCTTGTGTCACTGATAACTATACATATTTCATTTTAGCTCAGACTAATATTAGTTCTACTCTGACTATTATCATTATTATATCTGCTACTTTATCAGTTATAATAGTTGTGTCAATAATTGTGGCTGTAGTCATCATTATTATTATTAAAACTATCAAGAGATCTCAACAAAGTATATATATATTCTGTTTATGTACAATATATTTGTATTATGTCACAATATAGATGTCAATGATGTTTACACACAACAGAATGAAGCTTATGATGTTATTGGACAGTTTAGAGTAAATGTGGCTGAAAATATGTGTTATGGAGATATCACAACTCATAGACAGCCAGTAAAAGACAATAACATCTATGATTATATTAGAAATAATAACTCAATATAAAAGATGTTCAGTTTCATTTCATTTATTGTTCAGTAATGTGTTCTATATTACATGATTGAGAGGGCTTTGGGTGGACATGAAGTATGTTCAGATTTACTGACTCAATAATGTTTGGTTGACATCAAATATGTCACTCTTTGTTTTATTGATTCATAGTCACAGAACCTGCTAACCTTTTAATTAAAGATAATAGAGGAAATAAATATCAATATTTATTTATTTTATTATCCAAGATTCACTTTCAATGTTTCCTTAGGAGAATAATTTTATTTCATTTCTTGAATCTACTATTTGTGGCAACAATATTACACTAGCTAGAGTGAATGTTATTACATTATAGTCTATATATATAAGTTATCAGTTTATATAATAGGTTTACTTATGATGATGATACTAATAATTAACTAAACAACAACACATTAAGATCATATTGGATATAGCAATTAATAAAATGTCATGTGACCAATTGAGAGATGAGTATAAACTTTGCCTCTAAATTAATGGTTACACACATAATATTCTAAATAGTAATATATACTGTCACAATAGTTAGCAGTCCCAACTTAGAAAGTTTTACTAAACATGTGACCAGGTAGCCTTTAAATGATAACATTTGCTACTTCAATACATGACAATATACTGAGAATAAATTAACTTGAACTGGTGAATGTTCTTTGATTGTTTGTGTCACCTGTTCTAGCACGATGCTGCCCTGCATTCATTGATTTATTTTTATTTACATGTTTGCTTAATATAATAAAGCAATGTTTAGATATGCTGTATAAATATTGCAAAGAATTGAAAGTTTCCAGTTAAATAAATAATAATTATTATCTGGAGCAGTAATTAATAATATGTAACAGTCTCCAATATCTCAATGTTCTCTTTTTAGAGGTAACAATAGTCAAATAAGAGTCATTTGTCAAAGACTATCACTACTGTGGTCTTCTATAATTGTAGGAAGGAGGTTTACAGCTGTAGTTACTTGTCCATAACTAGTGTGTAGTTTATTATCATGTTGTACAATTACTTCATGTTAAGAATATGGAACACTGAAATTACTAGGAAATAAATATTTCCTTTATAACTATATATCTATTCTTCTAACTGCATAGTCAGTAACATTTGATTATGTCATACAAACTCATTATGACTTATTGTCTTTTGATATAATGAGATGTTCAATAAAATAAAATTGCATGCAATCTCTTAATATTATTATTATTTTGATTATTTTAAGTGAGATATTCATTGCTTTCTGCAAATGCATTTCAATGGAAAATCCAGACCATCCCTACATAGGCATTGCTACTGCATGCCTGATATGATTTCAGTCCACATCTTGTTAATCTGAACATGTTTGTATATTAATGTGTATACTCAGTGCACCAATCTGATCAGGATATTGTTGTGTAATCATTATTAATACATTTACAGTAAAGTTAAAATTAAAAACAACATTTGAAAATTACTAAAGTGCTAAACTGTTCATTAACTATTTATATGTAAATATTATAACTACTGGTATATAATGGTACTATTATATTATGATATAACTAAGAATCTCTCATAACAAGACATAGAGCTGTTATAAAATATATGAGAAAATATACACACTAACTGTCATAATAGTCAGACTGTGGTCTCGTAAAAAGATGTTCTCTGAACAGTACCTTTCCCATCATGACGTCCTGTCTGTTCTCTAGTATTGGCAAGAGAAAATATTGGTCCTCCAGTGATTTCTTTATCATTGGATGTCTGTTTTGCAGCATCTGATATCTTGTTAGTTTTAGCTGATATAGGAGGTGGTATATCATCATCTTGTACATTAGCTAGTATAGGAGGTGGTATATCATCATCTTGTACATTAGCTGGTATTATAGTAACACTAGGTATTGATGGCTCTATATCATCATAAAATGGAGGATGTTCTGTTTTTGGTGAAAAATGAAGTATATCAGAATATACTACTTTATCACTAGATGGGGGAGGAGCTTGAGGTCGTTTTTTAGAAAATCCCTTAAGTTCTTGATTAACAACTGTTTCTTTTTTCTATACAATAAAATAATGTTATATATAGTCTATTAATATTATTATTACTTCAATACAAATTGCACTCTCTTCTACTTCAATACTCACAGAACTATAAGTAATTGACTGAGTACTGACAACCTATAATATTTATAATAATAATAATAATATTAATAATCTATTATATAATAACTTACTGATGGTCTATTATTAGCTGATGAATTACAGCATAGGTTTCTATGAAAGATTTAATGAAATGTTATTACAACATTTTAATGAACTCACTCTTCTTCTTATAATATATTGCACAACAACAACCACATAGTAATAGACATAATAATATGATAACTCCCCCAAAAACTCCAGCAACAATGTAACTCCCTATTATTTTATGAATAATTATAGTATTTATTAATCTATGTACTTACATGTTAGCGGTGTTGATGTTGTTAGTAATGTTGTACCCACAGTATTAATTGGTGTTGTCATGGTAACTACATTATTTTACAACATAACATGTGATATATAACTTACCAAATGGAAATACATTGATAGTATGATCAAACTGTCCAGCTGGATTACTAAGAGTTACCTCAACAAGATATGTCCTCAAGTTAACAGGTGATGATATATTAACTATTATCAGTTGATTATTAACTAAAGACAGTGTCACATCATAAGATAATGTTTGTAGTAGAACATCATTAGAGTCCTTGATATTACTGTAACATTAGTAGGATACTCACCAATACATAGATTACTGACCTAGTGTAGATGAGGGATATGCAGGAAACATGCATTGAGGGAAACATATTACAGACTAACATTGATAAATACTTGAAATAATATTTTGTTTCTCTTTATTGTTGGAATGACGAACATTGGGATAGTTTGAGGAACTGAAATATAACAGAAATGATGTATTCACATATAATACAATAATTATGTACTTCTAGAAGTATTGATTCTGACATTATTACTATCTCCTATACCAGCTCCATTAATACCAGAGACATACACAGTAGCTACATTACAAGCTTCTAGTATATACTCAGTAGTATTAACTGTGTTTAGAAGTGTTCCTTGATCATCATTGATGTTATATCCAGTGATAGGTACATTATCCAATGTATATGGTGCAGACCACGTCAGTAACACACTATTTCCATTTAGAATTGTAGCAGTTAGATCTTTAACAGGAGCTAGTAAACCTACATCAATATATCATAATAATATGACATCTATAACATTAGCTCACCTTGTATTCTTAATACAGCAATGTCACTATCTACATACATTGAGCCATAAGCTCTACATGATATATCAGTATTATTGTTGTCTTCAAATGCTTTAGCTAATAACACTCTTCTCAATTTACCATCATTAAGATTATATGCAGCTTGTTGAGTAAATCATCTTTTATTAATATTTACATTAGCTGCCGAAATATCATTGACTCTGAAGACAATATCTTCAGCAACAGCTTCACATGTAAAATTAACTGTTGAATTGAGAGTAGTATTTACTGACTGAGGATGAACTGTAATATCTGTAAAATATGACGTAGTAATAATGATGATCAAATAATGACACTTACTAGCTGATTGGACATCTACAATAATAGATATTACTACAATGAGCAAGATAAACAGCATCTTTCTGACTACTATTATAATAACAAGATAATACATGACTATATAGGACTATATGCTATTGTATATAATACATAGTACTATTTAATTGTCTATGGATAGCTGCCCATTAAGCATTATATTTATTTATTATAGTTATATGTTATATTATATTACAATATATAACTGAACTAACTTATTTAATTACCTATATCAAACTAAAGAGTAGTATTGATTAATCCTTACTTTATGTACTTAAAACACAAAGTTCCACTTTAATCCATTCTTATATACATAGGATATAGCTGACTATAAACATCATATCACATATTAAAAAAATCAGCTATTTTAATTATTAAATATTGGCTATAAGTATCACACTGATAACTATTGTGATTGTCATAGCTAACTACATCATTATGAGAACCAAACAAATACTATGAACACTATATAATAGTAGATGTATAGAGTGTATGATGTTTATATCTAACAAAGTAGAATATATGTGTTATAATTATTATACTGACCTTTATTTAAGGATAACATCATATGTTTAAATTTAACACTGTTTAATGTAATGAGGGAGTGTACACTTGTCACTACTATTATTATAACACTTGTGACAGGAAATGATTGGGATAGTTACTTCATGGATTAACACTGAAAATCATCTGATACTTTCAAGTGGTTCTACAGATTGTATACAAGGAGTTACTTGGTTGTAAACTATAGCCATAGTTAGGTGTCGCTAGATTTCCTAATTATCTTTGGTCAGATGCTAATACTTTGGTACAAACTATATAAAAATTGTATCAAGGTTCAAAGAGATTTTTTCTATCCTCGTCACATCTAAACAAATGTACAATTTAATTGGAGATGACTATATGATAGTTGTGTGTGACTAAGGACCTGTCAGCAACGGCATCACAGATTCAAATTAATGGTCTTTGTGGGTTAATATAGCTGATAAAATTTGTGAGGTCATATATATTTTAAGTTGTAAAACATTTGAAAATGTAACTACACAATTGGTACAGCTAAACAATAGACAGCTAAATAGTGCTATAATTATAATTATAAAAATATGCGAGCCTAAAATATAAAAACAGCACATGTGGTAACTACAAGTTCCTTCTCATTATATAGTCTTCTCTCATGTTTGTATCTGAGAGTATGATATGGAAAGTCAACAGTGTATTTGTTTTTTATGAACTTTTTTAATTGTAAAATTAACACTCCATTAGTCTAACTTAGTCAGTCCAGTCTATTGTCTAGGTTTTATACTTTTCTTTAAATGGTACTATTTAATATTAAATAGTTTTTAAATCATTAGCCAGACCTGTTTTCTATTGAGACAGAGAAGAATCTGAAGAAGTGTACATTATAGCAGAACTTTTTCTTCACAAATTTTTTACAATCTTTACAAGATTAAACAATTACAAACAACTTCAGTATTTTAGAACATGTTATAAAGTTTCATGTCCATTATTTATACAATAAATATAAAGACAAATCTGGCTAGTGACTAGTTTAGTATTTAACATTTTTCTGAAAATGCCTCCATATAGTTTCCAGGTGTCAACTATAGAGAGATATTACTGTAATCCTATAACACAATTCTGTTTGATTATTTTTTAGGTTTTCTTATTAATACCAGGCATTTGTTGGCTTGGTCATGGAGTTGATTCACCATTGTGGCTCCTTTGCATTATAATGTTATATATATTATTGTCTAAATGCCACATACATTGAGCTTACCTTACGAAACACTTCCACAAAAGCAGTCTGTCTACTGTATAGCTGCAGGAACGAAGCACCGAATGGCGTGAATGGGTGTGGCTCTTTATGACTAATTATTAACTCTATAAAATTAATAAACAGCAATAAAACATCGTTAAAAAGTAGGATTCAGCAAATGCAATTTTGTAGCCAATTAGTTCTACATACTCCTGTCAAATAAAATATATTAGCAAATAATAATTTATTAATGTGTCATTGTTATATAATTACAATACTATTTAGTTCTGTTACTATATGTCTCTACTTTTATATATTATTGAATGGACTATATTTATAGGTCAATCCTATACAAAACGATATTGTCAGTTAATGGATATACTGTAGATATCCTAATAAGGACAGCTATTCGGACTCAACACTCCAGCTGATAATATGATGTATATACATTAAGTTATACATGATCTATTTTATAAGTGACAACATATTATAGTAGTATAGAAGAGATTACTTATAGTTGAAGTAACAGTTGAGATAAGAGTTACTACAGTAAAAAGATAAAGTGATCTAACTATTAATATTATGCATATTTTGTAGAAGGAGACAACAGGGATTATCAATAAGTAAGTACCTCGTTTGTTGAGAAGAGTGTTCATCAAACACAACCAATGAATTGTCACCTGAAATAGTAAATTGACCTAAAGAATGAATATATATATAGTTCATAATCTACCCTGTATAGATTGTCGTAGTTTGTATTCCATAGATATAAGGTAGTATATCAATAACTCTATATTGTCTCTACTCAGCTATAAACTCTAATAATACCTAAACCATTTATGACAGTCATTATATAGCACTATGTTATCTGCAGTACTACAGCCACTCAACAGTATAATAGTCCAAGTAATTACAAGACATAACTTATGTTTATTGTTAGCAGTACTTAACAAAACATGTAGCATTTACATTACAGATACTTCCAGAGATCGATAGTAGAGGGAACACTGTAGTTATAAAGAGAATCATTTTTGCTGATTTGAGTATTGAGTACTACTAATGAACTTTATTACCATGACGTCACGTTAATTATTTCGTTCAAAAGGAAGTGGAAAATATTCTATTTAAGAAAGTGTTAACAGTTCTCGAGTACAAAATCTGCTAATTATATCAAGTTCATTATTGATTCTGAGCAAAGAGATTACTCTATCACACAGTGCAATAATTAACTATAAGTATGTAGTAGTCTATTGGTAACTGATGATCTCTCATAACAACACCTACAATAAAGTCATATTATGTAATATATTATAAGTGTACTTACTGTCATGATAGTTCTCAGGAGAGTCTTCTTCAACACAACCAGGTAATGGTCCTTCATTATGATATTCTATCTGGTGTTGAGGTGATACCAATATTGGCTCTACTTCACTGGTACTGGTAAGAGAAGGAGATGTTAGTCCTCCAGTGATCTCTTTATTATTGGACGTTTCTTTGGTAGTATCTGATGTCATGTTATTTTTAGCTAGTATAGAAGGTGGTATATCGTCATCTTGTACATTAGCTGGTATAGGAGGTGGTATGTACATTAGCTGGTATAGGAGGTGGTATATCATCATCTTGTACATTAGCTGGTATAGGATGTGGTATATCATCATCTTGTATATTAGCTGGTATAGGACGTGGTATATCACTATCTTGTACATTAGCTGGTATAGGAGATGGTATATCATGATGAGTCTTCAATGTAGGCAACTGAACTTGTTGACGTTCAACAAAGTTGGGTTAGAGTGTATTGCAGACTCGAATGAGTCCCAGAACATGACCCATTTAATAAGATCCCTGTTAAACTTCTTTATTGTGAGCTTAGGAAGTTTCACTCTTGGTTGTGATATCACCATAGGTGTGTTTGTAGGTGAAGCATCTGTGGGAGTGGGTGATTCAGAGTGAGAATGGGTACTACTGGTGTGCGAGTCAGTAGGTGGGGTGTGGCCTCTGGAGATGAATGAGGCAAGTGATGCAATGTGCTACCCCTTGTGGTATGAGCAGGTCGGGCAGGATTCTCTGAGGGGAGGCTGACACTGGCAGGAATTACTTGCTGGCCAGCTTGATTGAGAGCATGATCAATGCCATTAACAGCTAAACATACCTTCTCCTTTGTCTGGTCTGCTAGGTCAATTTCCTGCTCTATATCATCCTCAGGAGTCAATTCGAGTATCTCTGCATCTATCTTGGATAATATCTCTAATTTAGCTGACAGCAATGACGTTTGCTGCCTCAGGTTCAGCACGTTGTGACTATGCTCTTCTTCTAAGTTATCCTTAAGTTGACCTATTAGTCTTGTAAGATAATAGTAATAATAGTTAATTAAACATAAATACACAACAGCCTCTTATCTTTGAATACTCCACACTAGTAACTGTTTCTTTTCATTTTTCTATTCCAAGTACCACACCTACTTTTAAAATGATCACAATTAGTCCTGTCCTTAGCCTTCCACACTCCATTATAAAAGGTAGTCTGGTACCTTTGCTTGGTTTTTTGGGACAGGAAGTCTTAAATTATGAAATAAAGATGTTTGTCCTTTTCTCTTGTTTCCTTTAAGTCTTAATATAGTAACTCTTTAGATGCTAGGTGATGATAACTATTTCATTTGTCAAAATTGAAATGGAGTGGTTTCAACGAACACAGAAGTATGCATACCATTTCCTGTCCCAAAACTACTTTCACAATGGGTCATAGAAAGACAATTCGACTAGATCACACACTGTTGTATTAATACATACAAAGTACATGTGGAAA
This sequence comes from Xestospongia muta, assembly GCA_963693285.1. Taxonomy (NCBI): domain Eukaryota; kingdom Metazoa; phylum Porifera; class Demospongiae; order Haplosclerida; family Petrosiidae; genus Xestospongia; species Xestospongia muta. The sequence goes on from OY848918.1 coordinate 815,188, forward strand.
ATAACATTGTCAATCATAAACCTCTCTATATTATCATTAACAATTTCAACAAAATACATGTGAATATGATTAATACAATTAACCACAAACCTTAGTAGGCTAGCAATAATATTTTTTCAACATTTTCCCTTTTTTGCTGGGTGGAGACACCATAAAAAATCTAATTCTGTGCAAATAGCTAGAGCTAATAACTTGAAAAATGTCTCATACACACTAGTAGCTAAGCATCATCAACAGCTCTTATGAGTACACTTACAGGGCAGGGTTCTTTTACTTATGAGGAACTTGAATGTTGTCGATGTGAGTCGGTTTTAATTTTCACCTCATTATTTACACATAGAAGTACTTCAAGTGTCTAGCAGCTAATGTGATCACATCCTTTTAATTCTTTATAGTAAGTGTTGCCATTGGGAAATTAGGAGATGATTCCATGTCACAAATTTGATGTACTTCCTGAAACAAATCGAGATACAATTCTAACAATTAGTCAGTTTTTGAAAATATTATTCACAGTAAAGAGAGCATTGTTTGTATATTTCATACTGATTCTGATTGTAATTGAATTTGTGCCATTTTTAAAATCAATTTACTTATGAACTCACATAAGTAAACACATGGAACAGTGTAATATATAAATGTTCATGTTAACATAACTTCTTTATTTCATGGAAAATTGGGTTAGAAGTATGGAGAAGAATATCATTCAACTGAGTTTGTATTATGCGTTTGGCAAAATGATCTTCCTGTTTTTGCTGAAATAAAATCTCTAATTTTAATAGTTGCAACACCAGTATTATTGTTGAACTATATCATAAAATGAACATCAACAATCATCTTTTAGCAAATGATATCAGAAGTCTTCAATCACATCTGTGATATTACTTTCAACCCTTTTTTTTAAGGAACAATATCATCTCATGAATGTGTTATGTGACTATAACACGTACATTTGTCTTTGTTCACATGGCATTAATTTTTCTCTGTAGAATTAACAATTAAATAATATATGAATCTACAAAGTGTTGTTAAAATAACCCAAAACATAGCATATTAACTTCCTAATGTCAATGTAACAATTCATATAATTGGTGTAGTAGTTCATTGTTATATTTATAATGTAATGTTACATTTATGGTATGCCACTTTTGATATTTGATGTTATACTTTTTTAGTATATCTTTTGTAGTATAACATATTACTGTATGATTGCTATAGTTAGCATTGAACAAATATAAACAAGTAATAAAAAACATTTTGAAAATGTAAAAGATGATGCTGTAAAGCTTCTCCTGGTTACTTTATAACAAAGTTAGATGTCATTTTTTAAAAAAAGACTTAATATAGGTTTTCAAATAAGCTTAATATTACAGAGTCGTTTTCAAAGTATCACAATGTATAGATTGAATGTGGTGGCCATTTTTCCTGGTGGCATACCTACATTTATTAGCATTACTTTGCCCAATGATATAATGATGCAGAGAACATATGTACAGAACAGAAAGTGTTAAGTGCAATAGTGAATGATATATTAATGAATTGAGATTTAGAATGAACAGATAGACAAGTGGACAGTACATTATAATTGTTATATACTCAGAACATGAGTGGAGTTAGAAAATTCATCCACCCACTGATGCACACCATTAACTAAAGTTAACATAATTCATAGTGGGAGTTGATACAAGCATACCACTTGGCACAGGTCCTCATCTCTATCATATTCTATTATTTACTTTTATATTTGAGCAGACTATTGCATATAGTACTGACCACCAAAACAAACTAGGTTTACATAGCTATTACATTGACTTGTAGTTACTATTACATTGGAATGTATGGAATCTGGGGGCAGTACCACAATGTCTACGTACATAGCAGTCACTTTTGATAAAATAAAGACTGTTAATTATCAAAAGTCTCAAAATAACGTTGTCAAATTATCATTAAGAAAAGACTGAGAAATTTCTAGATAATGTTTTCCAAACAATTCACTGATAAAAATGCCATTTGACAATTCTCGATTAAAGTATTGTGGTACTGCCCACATTCCACACATTTCAATATTTTGTTCAGTTCTGCGTTTACACAAAGATGTCTATTCTTGTCATCCTTGCAGTCTGTTTAATAAGTGGATGTTTTTCAATTACAGGTAAACTAATGATATCATAACCTTGTCAATAATGTATTGTTCTTGTTATACAGAAATTACAGTTCATCCTCAGTCAGTCAATACTACTCTCAACTCAACAGTTAGTTTTACATGTGAAGCTGTTGCTGATCTGATTGTCTTCAAAGTCAATAATATGTCACTATCTATTGATAACATGTACAATAGCAGAGGATTTTCACAACAAAATCAAAATAGTCTCAATGGAACAAAGAAGAGAAGAGTGTTATTAGCTGAAGCATTAAAAGATAATAACAATACTAACATATCATGTAGAGCATATGGTTCTCCAATGAATATGGATAGTGACATTGCTGTATTAAGAATACAAGGTGAGCTAATGTTATAGATTTCATATTATTATGATATATTGATGTAGGTTTACTAGCTCCTGTTAAAGATCTAATTGCTACAGTTCTCAATGGATCTAGTGTGTTACTGATGTGGTCTGCACCATATACATTGAATAATGTACCTATCACTGGATATAACATTAATGATGATCAAGGAACACTTCTAGACACAGTTAATACTACTGAGTACATCCTGACATCTAGTAATGATGATCCATGTAATGTAACTACTGTATATGTCTCTGGTATTAATGGAGCTGGTATAGGAGATAGTAATAATGTCATGTATTATATTGCTAGAGGTAACATACATACATTGTTGTCTAGTGATGTTACATTTCTATTGTATTTCAGTTCCTCAAACTATTCTGGTATCAGTTATAGCAACAACAGAGGAAGACAACATTTTATTTCAAGTTTACATTAATGTCAGTCAGTGATGTTTTGACACAAATATTTCTTGTCTTGGTAGTGTTGTAATTGTTTATACAACATACTATACAGACTAACAAGAACTGAATATGTAATACTATGATAAACACTATGTAATAAATAACTATAGTAATACTATGGAGATAAAAGCAACTTTATATATCAATGTAAGCATTAACATGCTACTTTATTCAACTAATTTGTGTAGCATACATTACTTGATAAGTATGGAATCTACAGTTCATGTAGAATACTCACTCTAAAATTTGTTACCTTGTAATAGTACAACATACCAAATAAACTATACGACTAAAAATTAAATTTTTAAAAATATATATTATAACGAGGACACTTTTAATCATGAGCCAAAAAATGTTTTCTTTGCAAGCATAGGACCCAGGAGAAAATTACATGATCTAGTAAATATTTTGTGCAAAATATTTATTGCATATTTTTATTTGTCATTGTATGATACTTACCAGTTATCACTATCTTTACTAGGTCAGTGGTCTATGTGTTGGTGAGTATCCTACTAATGTTACAGTAAATATCAAGGACTTTAATGATGTTCTACAACAAACATTATCTAATGATGTGACACTCTCTTTAGTTAATAATCAACTGATAATAGTTAATATATCATCACCTGTTAACTTGAGAGCATATATTGTTGAAATAACTCTTAGTAATCCAGCTGGACAGTTTGATGACATTGACAACATGTCATTTCCATTTGGTAAGTTATATATCACATGTTATGTTGTGTGTGTGTATTTTCTCTTGTATGAGACAGGTTTTCTTACTTCTGTTCTCAATATCTCTTCATCACTTGACAACTGTACTACTATTACTATCAGTTGGGATCCTCCTAATGTAGACAGTAGAGTCCAGATATCTTACTATATACTACTGATATATGATGATGTCAACAAGATGTTATTACAAAATGTATCTATTAATGGAAATGAATACAAGTATGAAGATCAGGAATTATTTCATCATCGATATACATATACCATATATGGTATAAATGAACTGGGTGAAGGAGAACATAACAATAGTACCTTCTCTTTTCAAAGAGGTTAGTTAAAATAACTAATATGTGTGTTCATTTTATGTTGTCATTTTAGTTCCAAGATCTGTTAAAGAAAATACTACATTTACTATTCTGTCCTATATAAATAATGAAGTCAACTTGATGTTTAATATACCAGTGAGTGTATCCAATAGTGGTTACTATATGATTACCATAGTTACTGTAGATTATTCTGGAATGTTCATCTGAAGCTCCAGAGAATGTTACAGTCACTGTACAATGTGATGATGTAGTTAGATTTAATAGAACATATCTAATAGAATATTCAAGTCAACCTAAGAACATAACAGACAGTCTGTCAGCCCCTCAACACCAACTCTGTACTCTCTCTATTATATTCAGTAATAATGCTGGACAGATTGATCCATTGATACGTACTTTAAGTAAGAGATAGTGATATTATATAATATATTGATATTATTATATGATATAGGTACATATGATGTTATAATTGCTACTGCTTACCCTAATGGTAATTCTATATGTGTGGAGTGTGTATTTTCATATGCTCCATCTGCTAAGTCATGTTATGTTAGTGTGATTGGAGTGACTTCAATGAACAAAACATTTGTTAAAAACATTCCAAGTGATCTTACTGTACAAGGTTGTATTGATAATCTCCCAGCTGGTAACTATACAGTCTATGTATATGATGTGGAGAATGATATACCACTAACATCAATATTACCAGCTATAATATTAAGAGATATTGTAATAAATGATATATTACCAATTACTACTATAAGTAAGTTCTAATACTAGTTAAAATAGTCTGTTAACTTGCAATATTTATTTAAAAATTATCACGATAACATCCTTAACTACTAATGGGATAACAATAACACCAAAATCACAAAATGTTTCTAGTAACACAATATTATATTGTTATAATTATGTCTATCCTCCACCTTCTTTTAGTTATAATTACTTCCACTGTCACCATTTACACTATACCAAGTTATTCTACAGTAGTTATACCATCAATTAATACAATAACAGCGCCTGGATCTCTGAGTTATCAATGTATGATGATATAATAATTATTACAATTAAATATTATATATAACTTTCCTCTCTCTAGTTATAATAGTTACAACTGTGGTCAGTGTCTTAATAATTATGATAATACTAATTATTTTCAGTGTTTGTGTGGGTGTTTATTATAAAAAGAAGAGACAAAGTATGTCTATACATGTATTTATATAATATAATATAATTATTATTCACATAGAGTCTAATACTAATGATGTTATAATCGCTCAACATAATGCAGCATATGAAGATCTCAGACAATATCAAACACCAATAGTCTTGAATGAGAACACAGCTTATGGTTTTGTCATTAGAAATAACAATAGCACAATACCTGATTATGTGAATATTATCTAACAACAATATTGTTTGTTTGTAATATTGATAATTTATCATTTTAACAACATAATTAGTATTTAATTACAAGCATCTTAAGATATAATATACCCTAGTTAATTAAATAAAAAGTAGTTATTGGTAGTACTCCTAGAAAATGATAACATATTAGCTATTATTAAGAATAGAAGTTTGGAACGAAACATTTGGAATTTTTTCATATTGATAGTTGATTACTGAAAATAAATTTAAAGAAATGCAATATACCTGTCACTTTACAACACAATGCTGAATTAACTATAGCCATGTAGTAGTACTATTATCTTTTACTAATGCATGAAGTATATTGGTACTTTGTTGAAAATCTTAATGAACAACTGCTTCTTTCTTCTACATAATAAACAATTGATATATATAATATATAAAATTCTCATTATAATAACTACAGCTCTGATTACACTATTATACATATTTGGTGCTATAAAATGGTCACTGTATATTATATTATATTATAAAGTAACATCAACGATATCATAATAACTTATAAATGACATTCTATTATATTAAGGTTTCCAAGTTAGTATAATATATAATTGTAATATCATCCAATGATTATTTAAATAGAGTATGTGACTACACTCTTAGTGTACCGTACTATATTGTTTAGTGGCCATAGTGTGGAATGAGGTCTTGTTATCTTAATTGATTTTATATTACCAGTAGTGATATGACTATTGTCACTCCAATCACACTAACATATCACTGACTTAGCAGATGGAGCAGATGAAATTACATACTCCACACATGTGGTCTTAATCTATGTTAGATCACTCTTCCTTCTCAAATGTCTATCCATATATATAGGTAAATTTCCAAAGTCCTTCTACTATACAAATTTGTTTATGATATTTTATTCATTTCTCATAATGTATACTTCACTTCTAATGTAGACTCACTTTTGCTCCTCCAATCCTTTAAAACAAATCTAATTCTCCACAACTTCCCTCTATTCATTCTTCCCTAATATCTCCTCAATATATGGAACATCCTTCCTCCCCATGTCAGATTTAATATCACTTATTCATATAACATCCACTTAATCCAAATAAAATCTCAATATACAATATATATTTTATGTATATACTATTAAATTTAATGTTCTTTATATATTAACTGTTACTAAGTTAAATCCATTGTGTTAAAAAATATAGAATTACTTTACATAGTGGTAGTAGCATTTATAACATCATATGTACCTATATCATATAATAATATCAATATATTAATAATATCACTATTTCTTACTTGAAGTATATATATCACTGTAAAATTGATTGGTTGTTTTAATTACTAATTGGTTATATACAGGTTGAAATATTCCAAACATATTTTGATCCAAAAAAAAAGAATAATATTGTTTTGATTACTAATGTATTACTGCTTACATGCTACATGAACAGTCAATTTCAATATACATTAGTAATCACACTAGTGTTACATTTACTTTTGGATATTCAACTATATAACAATGTATTAGTTAAATCAATTAGATTTTGAGTATCAATGGATTACTGTGTCCAACATTATTACTGAAGATAATAGAGACAGTCAGTACACTGTTGATGTTGAGGAACTAACAGACTCTCTGTTATAATTTGCCTCATATCATTCACCAACTATGTTTTATTAGAGGCGTGGCTCAATGATCGGACACGTTGGTGTTTTTACTGTTTTTAAATACACAAAGCGTTCGAAGCTGACTTCCGACACCAGCTTCGAGTGCCCCAATCTGTCATATAGTTATTGCAAAAAATATATTGAAAAAGAAATCTCTTTGCACAACGTACAAGCATATATTCTGTACACTCGAGATAATGATTAAACGGACATTCTTATGTAGATTCGAACGATGACCATATCTTGATAACAATTATAGCTTGAACGTTTTCTCTGCTTTTGAACATTATATAATATGTTAGGAATTAACTGTCAAAATTTGGAGAAATATCTACAAGCAGTTCTGAATATACATCTCTTTGAAAACATAAACTAATTGACGAATAAACGGACATTTAAGAGAATTCTTTTTTTAAAGTAGGTGATAACTGTTTGTTAATTATTAACTCAAATGACAATCACAAACACTATGCATGAAGATATTAATTTTACTACAAAAAAGTCTAGTAGTTAATTATTACATGTCACACATAAACAAACAAAATTTAGTGATTTTTCTTTCTTGATCCAACACATACCATGTGGTACCACTGGAAACATTTTTCACATTCCACCCAATTAGTCGCCTTAGTGTGAAAACATAAATTATTAGAACATGCTGATAGTTTTTCTGTAATGAAATACACGAATTGTATTATTATATTGTGAATACTTCATACTGGTTGTCAGGTTATTCTTTGACTGTTCTAGTGCACTTTCTAAAATGGCGAGCCACTAATCTATAGGGTATATTATAATATAATATCACATACCATTATCACTGAGTACATTCTTGTCAAATTCACTGAGTCCTGTCTCTTCTTCACTTCTCTTGCTAGCACTTCTGGTACATCTCTTCCTCCCTGTAACAAAGATAATTAACTCAAAAATACTTCAATATATAAACACTACACATACTGGAAATTTGAGAATTTCTGGGCAATGTCTTTGACTGTTCCAGTGTACTTTCTAAAATGGCAAGCCAATAATCTAGGGTAAATTATAATATCACATACCATTATCGCTGAGTCCATTCTTGTCAAATTCACTGAGTCTTGTCTCTTCTTCACTTCTCTTGCTAGCATTTCTGGTACATCTCTTCCTCCCTGTAACAAAGATAATTAACTCAAAAATACTTCAATATATAAACACTACACATACTGGAAATTTGAGAATTTTTGGGTAATGTCTTTGACTGTTCCAGTGTACTTTCTAAAATGGCAAGCCAATAATCTAGGGTAAATTATAATATAATATCACATACCATTATCGCTGAGTCCATTCTTGTCAAATTCACTGAGTCTTGTCTCTTCTTCACTTCACTTGCTAGCATTACTGGTACATCTCTTCCTCCCTGTAACAATAATAATTAACTCAAAAATACTTCAATATATAAACACTACACATACTGGAAATTTGAGAATTTTTGGGCAATGTCTTTGACTGTTCCAGTGTACTTTCTAAAATGGCAAGCCAATAATCTAGGGTAAATTATAATATCACATACCATTATCGCTGAGTCCATTCTTGTCAAATTCACTGAGTCTTGTCTCTTCTTCACTTCTCTTGCTAGCACTTCTGGTACATCTCTTCCTCCCTGTAACAAAGATAATTAACTCAAAAATACTTCAATATATAAACACTACACATACTGGAAATTTGAGAATTTTTGGGTAATGTTATTGACTGTTCCAGTGTACTTTCTAAAATGGCAAGCCACTAATCTAGGGTAAATTATAATATAATATCACATACCATTATCGCTGAGTCCATTCTTGTCAAATTCACTGAGTCTTGTCTCTTCTTCACTTCTCTTGCTAGCATTTCTGGTACATCTCTTCCTCCCTGTAACAAAGATAATTAACTCAAAAATACTTCAATATATAAACACTACACATAGTGGAAATTTGAGAATTTTTGAGTAATGTCTTTGACTGTTCCAGTGTACTTTCTAAAATGGCAAGCCAATAATCTAGGGTAAATTATAATATAATATCACATACCATTATCGCTGAGTCCATTCTTGTCAAATTCACTGAGTCTTGTCTCTTCTTCACTACTCTTGCTAGCATTTCTAGTACATCTCTTCCTCCCTGTAACAAAGATAATTAACTCAAAAATACTTCAATATATAAACACTACACATACAAGAAATTTGAGAATTTCTGGGCAATGTCTTTGACTGTTCCAGTGTACTTTCTAAAATGGCAAGCCATTAATCTAGGGTAAATTATAATATCACATACCATTATCACCGAGTCCATTCTTGTCAAATTCACTGAGTCTTGTCTCTTCTTCACTTCTCTTGCTAGCACTTCTGGTACATCTCTTCCTCCCTGTAACAAAGATAATTAACTCAAAAATACTTCAATATATAAACACTACACATACTGGAAATTTGAGAATTTTTGGGTAATGTCTTTGACTGTTCTAGTGTACTTTCTAAAATGGCGAGCCAATAATCTAGGGTAATTTATAATATAATATCACATACCATTATCGCTGAGTCCATTCTTGTCAAATTCACTGAGTCTTGTCTCTTCTTCACTTCTCTTGCTAGCATTTCTGGTACATCTCTTCCTCCCTGTAACAAAGATAATTAAATCAAAAATACTTCAATATATAAACACTACACATAGTGGAAATTTGAGAATTTTTGGGTAATGTCTTTGACTGTTCCAGTGTACTTTCTAAAATGGCAAGCCACTAATCTAGGGTAAATTATAATATAATATCACATACCATTATCGCTGAGTCCATTCTTGTCAAATTCACTGAGTCTTGTCTCTTCTTCACTTCTCTTGTTGGCATTACTGGTACATCTCTTCCTCCCTGTAACAATAATAATTAACTCAAAAATACTTCAATATATAAACACTACACATACTGGAAATTTGAGAATTTTTGGGTGACTGTTCTAGTGTACTTTCTAAAATAGCAAGCCATTAATTCAAAGTATAATTAACCTAAGGCTGTATGACTTACTATTCTCATCCACTTCACTGAGACCAATGTCTTCACCACTGGATTTACATGCTGTAGTGTCTAAAGATAATTCTTCAGGATGGAATAGTTTTTTCCATTTTTCGTATCTGATGTCAGGTAGATCATAACCATTCTCATACCTCCTACAAAACCGACTGTGCTCTTCTCCTGTAAATTCAAATTTTGATGTACTCTCTTCATTTTCTTTTTTTAATTTTTTTTGTCTCTCTTTCTCAGCTTTTTCAACTGCTCTTTTAAGTTTTCTGTCCTCTACTTCCTTCTTTTTTTGTTCTCGTTCCATTGCCTTCTTTTCTCGTTGTTGCTTTCTAAGATCTTTTGCTTTTGATTCATTTGCTTTCTTAATTTCTTTTTCTCTTATCAACTTAAGATTTTCAGAACTTGTTAAAACACGAGTACTGTGGTTTGTTTTCTTCTCATTACTTGGTAGCTGAGATAAAGTAAGAAAATTATGAAGAATAGATGGCTGAACTTTTGTAATGTAATCTTCATCTTCAGAAAATTTACCATAGTAACCACAGGTACTGTCTTCACTACAAGTGTTTTCTTCATAATAATCAATACTTTCACCATCGGAAGTACAGGTACGAGGATGAGACTTGGATGGGCTATACAGAGGAAGAAACAGTCCCATTTTGGAGGCTATCATATATATTTTCCCATCCTCCTCAAGTTGCAAGTAACGTAATACTGCATATCTGTTGAGGGGGTATATACCAGTGGATCTAAACCCAGCAACAATATTGGCTGGTGTCATTGCCTTTGTCCAGGCTCGACTAAAAATTTCGGTAAAAATAAATCTATTAACGGCTTTCCCAGGATTACAGGACATGTAGAGATGACATTCATTATTGTATGCCTTTTTTAAGGGGCTAAAACATGACCTGTCCAGTGGTTGACACAAGTGAGTTGTATGAGGTGGCAAGCAAAATAAGATGATCTGATTTGTAGCAGCTGTCCTGATCAATTGAGGTTGGTAATGTGAAGAATGTCAAGCATTATATTTATTTATTATATTTGTATGCATTATTATATTACAATATGTAACTGAAATAAAATATTTAATTACCTATATCAAACTAAAGAGTAATATTGATTAATCCTTACTTTATATACTTAAAACACAAAGTTCCACTTTAATCCATTCTTATATACTTAGAATATTTCTGACTATAAACATCATATCATATATAAAAGAGATCATCTATTTTAATTATTAAATATTGGCTATAAGTATCACACTGATAACTATTGTGATTATCATAACTAACTACATCATTATGACAATCAAATTGACACTATTAACACTATATAATAGTAGATGTATAGAGACTAGAGCATGTGATGTTTACATGTAATGAAGTAGTATGTGTTATAATAATTATAACGACCTTTATGTAAGGATAACTAGGTGTCAAAAAAAACTATACTCAATGTTATACTTTTGGTCTCAAACTACTTGTAACATATCAAACATTTTTTCAAACACTGAATCAAGGCTCATAAGCTCCTATCCATCCTTGTCACACCTATGCCTTTCCTGTACCACAAATATGCATCAATTAGGTTTTATTGGGCGAAATGGAAATGATCATATGATTGTTGTGTATGACCCAAGAATTGTCAGTATTGTCATCACAGATTCAAATTAATGGTCTTTATGTTTGAATATATAGTGGATTAAATTTGTGAGGTCATATATATTTTAGATTGTAAAACATTAGAAAAAGTAACTACACATTTTATATCTCCCTCTAATTTATTGGACTTTCATGTCAAATAATGAATGTACACAACTTAGTGTTGTTCCTAATATCTTTAATCACTAGCCAGACCTGTTTTCTACAGAGACAGAGAATAATCTGGAGAACTTTGCATTTTAAGCAGGTCTTCTTCTTCTCACAAAGAAAGCTTTATCTATCAAATCATCACTATATTATTGTATATGTCGTGTACTACAGAATTAAACATTTTACAAACAACTTTAGTATTTTGTAGAACATGTTATAAAGTTTTCTGTTCATCATTTATACAATATATGAAACACTGATATTAGGAGGAAATCAATTATATCATTATGTAGTATAAAATTATTTATTGTATTATGTGATCGTACAATAAGTACAAAATTCAATGCTTGTGTTTATATTGGTTGACCCCTCCCAGAAAATTATAATAACAAGAATAATGTCCTTGCACTTGATACTGACAGTGATTCTTGTACCAGCTTTTGTCCAATCAATTGGTAAGTGTTATAATATTGTATATCACTATAATCATTAATAATCATTCTATTATAATTGTTATATGCAGAAAATATTACACTTCATCCTCAGTCAGTCAATACCACTCTTAACTCAACAGTTTATTTTCCTTGTGAAGCTATTACTGATGAAATCAATTTCAAAGTCAATAATGAAACAGCAGCTAATACAAACATTGTAAATAAAGGATTTATTGAACAACCACAAACTACTCTCAGTGATGGTAGAAAAAGAAGAGTGTTATTAGCTAAAGCATTAATTGATAACAACAATACTAATATAGTATGTAGAGCTATTCAGTCACAAATACTATACAGTAAGATAGCTGTATTAAGAATACAAGGTGAGCTAATATTATAGATGTCATATTATTATGATATATTGATGTAGGTTTACTAGCTCCTGTTAAAGATCTAACTGCTACAGTTCTCAATGGATCTAGTGTCTTACTGATGTGATCAGCACCATATACATTGGATAATGTACCTATCACTGGATATAATATCAATGATGATCAAGGAACACTTCTAGACACAGTTACTACTACTGAGTACATCCTGACATCTAGTAATGATGATCCATGTAATGTAACTATTGTATATGTCTCTGGTATTAATGAAGCTGGTATAGGAGATAGTAATAATGTCATGTACTATATTGCTAGAGGTATATATTTCTTTTAGAAAAATAATTTAGTTTATAATTGAGCTCCCAAGAGTGGGTCTACACTTTTATATATACTGATAAAACCAACAGTCTATGATATGACAATATCAATACAAACATTTGTTGATGTAAGTATACAATATCATAACAATCAAAATAACTGAATGTCATTATAATACATACAGGTGAGTCATCTTTGTCCTGGAGAGTATCCTACTAGTGTAGATATTATAATAATGAATTCTACTGGTCATATAGTACAAAGTCTCACTGATGGTACATTGTCTCTTATTACTGGACACCAATTTGTTGTCAATGAGTATATTATATTGTCTAGTAAAGTTAATATACCTATCTCAACTGAGGTTACATTCAGTAATCCTGATGGAGAATTTAATGTAATAACAGATGTGGAGTTCAGTAAGTCTATATATTATCTCCTGTTTATTAATTGTTTGTTTTATTATAGTAACTTCAGTTAATATCAGTGTTAATAATAACAGTATTTGTATCCAATGTTATTATATTGATAAGACTACTAAATTAGGATGTCAACTGGATCTAGTCAATGATACTAAAGTACTTTATAGAGTCCAATTATTAAAGAATTCAACTACTAACAAAGCTAACGATTGTATAGTAAATATATCAAGTGGTTACTATGACCTCTATACGTATGATATTAATGAGAATAGTACAATAAATACTGTTCCTATTGATATCAAATATCAAGTATTTGTACCTACTGAGTTGATACTACCATCATCAACAACAACAACAACAACAATACTACCTTCATGTAAGTATTATTGTGTCACTGATAACTATATATATTTTATTTTAGCTCAGACTAATATTAGTTCTACTCCGACTCTTATCATTATTATATCTGCTACTTTATCAGTTATAATAGTTGTGTCAATAATTGTGGCTGTAGTCATCATTATTATTATTAAAATTATCAAGAGATCTCAACAAAGTATATATATATATTCTGTTTATGTACAATTAATTTGTATTATGTCACAATATAGATGTCAATGATGTTTACACACAACAGAATGAAGCTTATGATGTTATTGGACAGTTTAGAGTAAATGTGACTGAAAATATGTGTTATGGAGATATCACAACTCATAGACTACCAGTAAAAGACAATAACATCTATGATTATATTAGAAATAATAACTTGATATAAAAGATGTTCAGTTTCATTTTATTTATTGTTCAGTAATGTGTTCTATATTACATGATTGAGAGGGCTTTGGGTGGACATGAAGTATGTTCAGATTTACTGACTCAATAATGTTTGGCTGACATCAAATATGTCACTCTTTGTTTTATTGATTCATAATCACAGATCTGCCAACCATTATATCACAAATAATAGAGGAAATAAATATCAATATTTATTTATTTTATTATCCAAGATTCACTTTCAATGTTTCCTTAGGAGTATAATTTCATTTCATCTCTTGAATCTACTATTTTTGGCAACAATATTACACTAGCTAGAGTGAATATTATTACATTATAGTCTATATATATAAGTTATCAGTTTATATAATAGGTTTACTTATGATGATGATACTAATAATTAACTAAACAACAACACATTAAGATCATATTGGATATAGCAATTAATAAAATGTCATGTGACCAATTGAGAGATGAGTATAAACTTTGCCTTTAAATTAATGGTTACACACATAATATTCTAAATAGTAATATATATTGTCACAATAGTTAGTACTCCCAACTCAGAAGTTTTACTAAACATGTGACCATGTAGCCTTTAAATGATAACATTTGCTACTTCAATACATGACAATATACTGAGAATAAATTAACTTGAACTGGTGAATGTTCTTTGATTGTTTGTGTCACCTGTTCTAGCACGATGCTGCCCTGCATTCATTGATTTATTTTTATTTACATGTTTGCTTAATATAATAAAGCAATGTTTAGATATGCTGTATAAATATTGCAAAGAATTGAAAGTTTCCAGTTAAATAAATAATAATTATTATCTGGAGCAGTAATTAATAATATGTAACAGTCTCCAATATCTCAATGTTCTCTTTTCAGAGGTAACAATAGTCAAATAAGAGTCATTTGTCAAAGACTATCACTACTGTGGTCTTCTATAATTGTAGGAAGGAGGTTTACAGCTGTAGTTACTTGTCCATAACTAGTGTGTAGTTTATTATCATGTTGTACAATTACTTCATGTTAAGAATATGGAACACTGAAATTACTAGGAAATCAATATTTCCTTTATAACTATATATCTATTCTTCTAACTGCATAGTCAGTAACATTTGATTATGTCATACAAACTCATTATGACTTATTGTCTTTTGATATAACGAGATGTTCAATAAAATAAAATTGCATGCAATCTCTTAATATTATTATTATTTTGATTATTTTAAGTGAGATATTCATTGCTTTCTGCAAATGTATTTCAATGGAAAATCCAGACCATCCCTACATAGGCATTGCTATTGCATGCCTGATATGATTTCAGTCCACATCTTGTTAATCTGAACATGTTTGTATATTAATGTGTATAGTCAGTGCACCAATCTGATCAGGATATTGTTGTGTAATCATTATTAATACATTTACATTAAAGTTAAAATTAAAAACAACATTTGAAAATTACTAAAGTGCTAAACTGTTCATTAACTATTTATATGTAAATATTATAACTACTGGTATATAATGGTACTGTTATATTATGATATAACTAAGAATCTCTCATAACAAGACATAGAGCTGTTATAAAATATATGAGAAAATATACACACTAACTGTCATAATAGTCAGACTGTGGTCTCGTAAAAAGATGTTCTCTGAACAGTACCTTTCCCATCATGACGTCCTGTCTGTTCTCTAGTATTGGCAAGAGAAAATATTGGTCCTCCAGTGATTTCTTTATCATTGGATGTTTGTTTTGCAGCATCTGATATCTTGTTAGTTTTAGTTGATATAGGAGGTGGTATATCATCATCTTGTACATTAGCTAGTATAGGAGGTGGTATATCATCATCTTGTACATTAGCTGGTATTATAGTAACACTAGGTATTGATGGCTCTATATCATCATAAAATGGAGGATGTTCTGTTTTTGGTGAAAAATGAAGTATATCAGAATATACTACTTTATCACTAGATGGGGGAGGAGCTTGAGGTCGTTTTTTAGAAAATCCCTTAAGTTCTTGATTAACAACTGTTTCTTTTTTCTATACAATAAAATAATGTTATATATAGTCTATTAATATTATTATTACTTCAATACAAATTGCACTCTCTTCTACTTCAATACTCACAGAACTATAAGTAATTGACTGAGTACTGACAACCTATAATATTTATAATAATAATAATAATATTAATAATCTATTATATAATAACTTACTGATGGTCTATTATTAGCTGATGAATTAACAGCATAGGTTTCTATGAAAGATTTAATGAAATGTTATTACAACATTTTAATGAACTCACTCTTCTTCTTATAATATATTGCACAACAACAACCACATAGTAATAGACATAATAATATGATAGCTCCCCCAAAAACTCCAGCAACAATGTAACTCCCTATTATTTTATGAATAATTATAGTATTTATTAATCTATGTACTTACATGTTAGCGGTGTTGATGTTGTTAGTAATGTTGTACCCACAGTATTAATTGGTGTTGTCATGGTAACTACATTATTTTACAACATAACATGTGATATATAACTTACCAAATGGAAATACATTGATAGTATGATCAAACTGTCCAGCTGGATTACTAAGAGTTACCTCAACAAGATATGTCCTCAAGTTAACAGGTGATGATATATTAACTATTATCAGTTGATTATTAACTAAAGACAGTGTCACATCATAAGATAATGTTTGTAGTAGAACATCATTAGAGTCCTTGATATTTACTGTAACATTAGTAGGATACTCACCAATACATAGATTACTGACCTAGTGTAGATGAGGGATATGTAGGAAACATGCATTGAGGGAAACATATTACAGACTAACATTGATAAATACTTGAAATAAAATTTTGTTTCTCTTTATTGTTGGAATGACGAACATTGGGATAGTTTGAGGAACTGAAATATAACAGAAATGATGTATTCACATATAATACAATAATTATGTACTTCTAGAAGTATTGATTCTGACATTATTACTATCTCCTATACCAGTTCCATTAATACCAGAGACATACACAGTAGCTACATTACAAGCTTCTAGTATATACTCAGTAGTATTAACTGTGTTTAGAAGTGTTCCTTGATCATCATTGATGTTATATCCAGTGATAGGTACATTATCCAATGTATATGGTGCAGACCACATTACTAAGACACTAGATCCATTTAGAATTGTAGCAGTTAGATCTTTAACAGGAGCTAGTAAACCTACATCAATATATCATAATAATATGACATCTATAACATTAGCTCACCTTGTATTCTTAATACAGCAATGTCACTATCTACATACATTGAGCCATAAGCTCTACATGATATATTAGTATTATTGTTGTCTTCAAATGCTTTAGCTAATAACACTCTTCTCAATTTACCATCATTAAGATTATATGCAGCTTGTTGAGTAAATCCTCTTTTATTAATATTTACATTAGCTGCTGAAATATCATTGACTCTGAAGACAATATCTTCAGCAACAGCTTCACATGTAAAATTAACTGTTGAATTGAGAGTAGTATTGACTGACTGAGGATGAACTGTAATATCTGTAAAATATGATGTAGTAATAATGATGATCAAATAATGACAGTTACTAGCTCATTGGACATCTACAATAATAGATATTACTACAGTGAGCAAGATAAACAGCATCTTTCTGACTATTATTATAATAACAAGATAATATACATGACTATATAGGACTATATGCTATTGTATATAATACATAGTACTATTTAATTGTCTATGGATAGCTGCCCATTAAGCATTATATTTATTTATTATAGTTATATGTTATATTATATTACAATATGTAACTAAACTAACTTATTTAATTACCTATATCAAACTAAAGAGTAGTAAGGATTAATCCTTACTTTATATACTTAAAACACAAAGTTCTGCTTTAATCCATTCTTATATACTTAGGTTATAGCTGACTATAAACATCATATCATATATTAAAAAGATCAGCTATTTTAATTATTAAATATTGGCTATACATATCACACTGATAACTATTGTGATTGTCATAGCTAACTACATCATTATGAGAACCAAACAAATACTATGAACACTATATGATAGTAGATGTATAGAGTGTATGATGTTTATATCTAACAAAGTAGAATATATGTGTTATAATTATTATACTGACCTTTATTTAAGGATAACATCATATGTTTAAATTTAACACTGTTTAATGTAATGAGGGAGTGTACACTTGTCACTACTATTATTATAACAGTTGTGACAGGAAATGATTGGAATAGTTACTTCATGGATTAACACTGAAAATCATCTGATACTTTCAAGTGGTTCTACAGATTGTATACAAGTAGTTACTTGGTTGTAAACTATAGCCATAGTTAGGTGTCGCTAGATTTCCTAATTATCTTTGGTCAGATGCTAATACCTTGGTACAAACTATATAAAAATTGTATCAAGGTTCAAAGAGATCTTTTCTACCCTCGTCACATCTAAACAAATGTACAATTTAATTGGAGATGACTATATGATAGTTGTGTGTGACTAAGGACCTGTCAGCAACGGCATCACAGATTCAAATTAATGGTCTTTATGGGTTAATATAGCTGATAAAATTTGTAAGGTCATATATATTTTAAGTTGTAAAACATTTGAAAAGGTAACTACACAATTGGTACAGCTAGACAAAAGACAACTAAATAGTGCTATAATTATAATTATAAAAATATACGAGCCTAAAATATAAAAACAGCACATGTGATAACTACAAGTTCCTTCTCATTATATAGTCTTCTCTCATGTTTGTATCTGAGAGTATGATATGGAAAGTCAACAGTGTATTTATTTTAATTGCAAAATTAACAGTCCATTAGTCTAACTTAGTCAGTCCAGTTTATTGTCTAGGTTTTATACTTTTCTTTAAATGGTACTATTTAATATTAAATAGTTTTTTAATCATTAGCCAGACCTGTTTTCTATTGAGACAGAGAAGAATCTGAAGAAGTGTACATTATAGCAGAACTTTTTCTTCACAAATTTTTTCAATCTTTACAAGATTAAACAATTACATACAACTTCAGTATTTTGTAGAACATGTTATAAAGTTTCATGTCCATTATTTATACAATAAATATAAAGACAAATCTGGCTAGTGACTAGTTTAGTATTTAACATTTTTCTGAAAATGCCTCCATATAGTTTTCAGGTGTCAACTGTAGAGAGATATCACTGTAATTCTATAACACAATTCTGTTTGATCATTTTTTAGGTTTTCTTATTAATACCAGGCATTTGTTGGCTTGGTCATGGAGTTGATTCACCATTGTGGCTCCTTTGCATTATATTGTTATATATATTATTGTCTAAATACCACATACATTGAGCTTACCTTACGAAACACTTCCACAAAAGCAGTCTGTCTACTGTATAGCTGCAGGAACGAAGCACCGAATGGCGTGAATGGGTGTGGCTCTTTATGACTAATTATTAACTCTATAAAATTAATAAACAGCAATAAAACATCGTTAAAAGTAGGATTCAGCAAATGCAATTTTGTAGGCAATTAGTTCTACATACTCCTGTCAAATAAAAATATATTAGCAAATAATAATTTATTAATGTGTCATTGTTATATAATTACAATACTATTTAGTTGTGTTACTATATGTCTCTACTTTTATATATTATTGAATGGACTATATTTATGAATGTCAATACTATACAAAATGATATTGTCTGTTAATGGATATACTGTAGATATCCTCATAAGGACAGCTATTTAGACTCAACACTCCAGCTGGTAATATGATGTATATACATTAAGTTATACATGATCTATTTTATAAGTGACAACATATTATAGTAGTATAGAAGAGATTACTTATAGTTGAAGTAAGGGTCGAGATAAGAGTTACTACAGTAAAAAGATAAAGTGATCTAACTATTAATATTATGCCTATTTTGTAGGAGGAGACAACAGGATTATCAATAAGTAAGTACCTTGTTTGTTGAGAAGAATGTTCATCAAACACAACCAATGAATTGTCACCTGAAATAGTAAATTGACCTAAAGAATGAATATGTATATATAGTTTACAATCCACCCTTTTATATTAAAGAAGTAACTTTAGACTATATATCAGTCAAGGAAGTCTATTATATTACACATATAACAGTTATCACTTCAATAAAGACTGTTTAGTTCACTGAACATTGAAACAATTAAATAAAAGTTAATATTATATGTCCACAATGATAATTTGTTTGCGAAAAAAGTGACAGAAATATACCTACTGAACACAATATTAGGTAAACGAAACTCATGAATATTGTTAAACCTATCAATTTGAGTGAGTGAAAATGAATTATAAAGTGTGTGTGACAAAATACATGAATTATTAAGGATAACAATGATGTTAGAAATAGGTGTAAATATATATGGAATACGAACTACAACAAAAATAGGCATAAAATTCTTGATTATTGCACTGTCTAAATTCACAATGTTACTGGGAATTCACGATTATTACACTTCACAATTCACAATTTTAATGTCAATTCAAGATTATTATGAAAACCTAAACCCTAAACCCTAAACCCTAAACCCATAAAATTCTTGATTATTACACTGTCTAAATTCACAATGTTACTGGGAATTCACGATTATTATGAAAATGTAAGATTGTTGATTAATTAAATTGAGAACCAAGAATTGCAAGACATCATGAATTCTTGGTAAAATCGTGAATGGAGAGTTGCAATAATCATGAATTTTATGTCTATTATTGTAGTAGTTTGTATTCTATAGATATATATAAGGTAGCATATCAATAACTCTATATTGTCTCTACTCAGCTATAAACTCTAATAATACCTAAACCATTTATGACAGTAACTGTATAGCACTATGTTATCTGCAGTACTACAGCCACTCAACAGTATAATAGTCCAAGTAATTACAAGACATATCATGTGTTTATTGTCTGCAGTACTTAACAGAACATATGCATTTACATTACAGACACAACCAGAGATCAATAGTAAAGGGAACACTGTAGTTATAAAGAGAATCATTTTTTTGCTGAACTGAATATGGAGTACTACTTATGACCTTTATTACCATGATGTCACGTTAATTATTTCATTCAAAATGAAGTGGAAAATATTCTATTTAAAAAATTGTTAACAGTTCTTGAGTACAAAATTTGTTCATTATATCAAGTTCATTATTGATTCTGAGCAAAGAGATTACTCTATCACACAGAGCAGTAATTAACTATAAGTATGTAGTAGTAGCATTATTATCTCTTAGTAACTGATGATCTCTCATAACAAGACCTACAATAAAGTCATATTATGTAATATATTATAAGAGTACTTACTGTCATGATAGTTCTCAGGAGAGTCTTCTTCAATATGACCATGTAATGGTCCTTCATTATGATATCCGATCTGGTGTTGAGGTGATACCAATATTGGCTCTACTTCACTGGTACTAGTAAGTGAAGGAAATGTTAGTCCTCCATTGACTTCTTCATCATTGGACGTTTGTTTGGTAGTATCTGATGTCATGTTAATTTTAGCTGGTATAGGAGGTGGTATATCATCATCTTGTACATTAGCTGGTATCGGAGGTGGTAGGTATATCATCATCTCATTCTTGTACATTAGCTGGTATTATAGTAACACTAGGTATTGATAGCTCTATATCATCACTGGAGGATGTTGTTTTGTTTTTAATGGAAAATGAAGTATATCAGAATATATTACTTTATCACTAGATGGGGGAGGACCTTGAGGTCGCTTTTTAGGAAATCCTTTAAGTTCTTGATTAATAACTGTTTCTTTTTTCTATACAATAACATAAAATTATATATAATCTATTAATATTATTATTACTTCAATAGAAACCTGACTCTCCTCTACTTCAATACTCTCAGAACTCATAGTATATTTTATTGGCAGAATACTGACATTCTATAATATTAATAATAATAATAATAATAATAATATTAATAATGTATCATATAATAACTTACTGGTCTATTATCAGCATATCCAAATAAACTATCATCATTTTTTTCGTTGTTTTCTATAAACAGTTTTAATATATTGTTATACAAATAGATTAACTCACTCTTCTTAAAATATATATAAAAATGCATGAAAATATGAAAATGATAAATACAAACAGGAGCAATAAACCAGAAACAACAACAATGTTAACTAAATAAATTGCTAAACAATTAAAATTAATATTAGTAAAATAAAAATAATAGTCTAACTTTTAGAATCAGGTGATGTTACACTGCCAGTAGTTGATGGAATAGCTATTATGACTATAACAAATTAACCAACATACTTTGTTATTAACTCACTTGTAGTACTAGTAGGTAATGTATCATTTATTACAATATCTCTTAATATTATAGCTGGTAATATTGATGTTAGTGGTATATCATTCTCCACATCATATACATAGACTGTATAATTACCAGCTGGGAGATTATCAATACAACCTTGTACAGTAACATCACTTGGACTGTTTTTAACAAATGTTTTGTTCATTGAAGTCACTCCAATCACAGTAACATTCCAGAATAATCTAAAGTAACTATGTTAATCATATAGTAACCACTATTGAGATATTGAGAACAGAAGTAAGAAAAACTGATGTTATGTTGTGTGTGTGTGTATTATCTCTTGTATGAGACAGGTTTTCTTACTTCTGTTCTCAATGTTTGTGTGGGTGTTTATTATATAAAGAAGAGACAAAGTATGTATATCATGTATACATGTAATATAATCTATTTATATTATATTATAGAGTGTAATAGTAGTGATGATGACATAACTATACAACATAATATATCATATGAAGATACTAAACAATATCAGATAACAATGACACAGAATATATCTTATGAACTTGTTACAATAACAGCTGATTATGTTGATATCATTTGAATAGAATTATCATTGTAATAATTCAGTTTGATAAATGTTTGATAATATACCAAATACATGGATTGTCTAAAAGATTATAAATAAATTTATTATTAAATAAAGCATTATGATTTGACATGTGATAATTATGACTAATTGATCATAGTAGATGATGATATGTATTAGATACTCATCTATTGTTTTAAGATGAAGTACTACACAACATATGTAACACTATCAACCTCAGTATTACAATAATCATGGCAGGAAGAAAAACCATTCACATCAATATTTACATTTACTATAAATTAATAATCCATCAATGTTCTTCACTTTATATTAATACCGGATGTTGCTGACCATTGATTAGATAATTATACTTGAATGCACAACTCAGTTATTTTAAGAGATAACAAATTCTGTATAATGTGGCTAGCTATTGGAGTGCAATAGGATTTCTCAGGGAATTTCCCTGTATATGAATTTACTTATTATTCATTATTGTGATAATACATAATATGTCTAACCAAACTTCACTTACAAATGATTGTCTTACCTCAAAAGAAAGGAAGTTACGCTTCTCTATCAACATAATGTCCTTCAAATTCAATACATAAACTTATTATTAGAGTTCTTGTTAGATTAAGTTACTAAAGATTGAAAACAGTAACTGACTTCGGCTTATATAATATATATAACTTTATATTCTCTTATATCTACACTAGAAATAATATAGTTTGATACTATATTAAGCACAGTTTACAGGCACTATATTAACAATATAGATATTTGATATATAATATTATCACAGAGCCACAAACATGTACATTAGTACATTATCCAGTGAAAATGGTCACTTTCAAGGGTGTTCAGATTTGTTAGTTAATTTTATGAATAAAAGGAAGTAGTGATCTGAAAACAACCTTGTATATAAGTTGTATACAAACAAGAGAAAAGATAAAGTTATGTCAGTTGGGCAATAGTAAGTACAGGCACAACATTTTCATCATTAACTGTTAACAGTAGTTACTGATAGTTTCATGTAACTAGCTCTTCATGGAAGGGCCTGTTTACTTCCTTTGCTTTAGCATGGAGGAGCTGATTCCATGATGCTATTAAGTTACTGCTTCATTTCACTCACTTACCTCAAAATCTTATCAATGGATTTATCATGATTGAGAATACAATTGTGACAGCCTAAAATATATTTTTATAGCACAATAAATGTATTAGCAATATAGTTTTATTAAAATATGAATAATGTATTCTGTCATGATCATTATATGTTATTAATTTGCTTCAAAAGGAATAATGTCGGCACCTTCATGTATAGGAGAGAGTTTTCTAGGTTGAGCACCTCCTGTGTCACTGTTTGTACGAAGGAAACTCGGTTGATGTTGATGTCCAGAAAAGATCTGGAGTGAGTATGACTAATAATGAGAAAATTACAACAACAACAATAATCATAATATAATTATTTAACTAACTGTTTGTTTATCAGTATCTGGTTGTGGTTCAAGATATGAAAAGTCTTGATCAGCTTCATCATTGATTGTATCATCATCTTTATTAACTATTGTAGTATCTGGTAATTTCTTTTCATTAGTTGTAGGAAGTATGTGAGGAGATGCTTGACTCAGATCAGTGCAAGGTTCCTATTTAATGCAATGTAAATGTCTTCCAAGTTTAGAAAATTTTTACCTGAAGGTCCTCAGTACATACATGAATCTCAGCAGACACAATAACACCATTCTATAATGAGTGTTTTATATTTTTATAAATTGAAGGAAATAGTTTCTTACCAGTTGGTTCAATGAATGTATATTGTTTTCTTTATTATCACTATAAATTAATAATACATTTAATTAAATATTACAATTATCATTGTCATACTTAAAGGAAGTCTCCATTTCAACAACAGTAGAAGTCTTCGTTGATGAAAAATGGGGTCCTTTACTTCAAATGAAGTTATGTCTGAACTGTCAGATGATCTGTAGTAATGTAAATAATCACATTATCATAATATAAAACCTTGTAATACTATTAGTGTCAGTATTAAGAAGACGTTTGGTATCATTTGTCTCAACTATGCTACCATATCTAATGCTGGCAGCTACAGTAGGTGCTGATTCACCAGGTTGTAAAGTAATTGGTTTATTGACCATTACACCAGCATTTTCTTGATAATTATCTCCAGTAGCTACAAAAAATTAATAAATCAAATAATAAATATGATTGTTTACCTTCTGTTGACAGTATTATTCTCTTAGTAATTGTTAATTTCTTAAGTTGTTTCCATTTCCTAATGACACATACTGACACTACTGCTACTACAAATAGAGCTATAACACTTCCCACAACACTTCCTATAATGCTGGACAAGTTGTCTATACAGAATATGGATAATATTATTAAGAACATATCAAGAATTTTACTTTAGTCGGTTTAGTTAAATTTTCTTCAATGAAAAAATATTATATTATGATAATTATATTAATCTTTACCTGGTTCAGTTCCATTGATATAGATTGAGTATTGACATATCTCATACTCCTTAGAGAGAGGCAAAGAAGTATAACATATATTAACAGTTACTGTTATTAGCTCTACAAATTATCATTGTACATTGTTAATTAATATATTACTGATTTGTTGTTGCAAGTCACTATATTAATTTGACAAATTCTTTATTTTTCCTTTAGTAACTGGAGACCCTTTACCATCATCATGTATGTTATATAATGTACATTATTAACATGTTATCACATTATATTATTGTTATTAGTACCATCAAAAGATCAACTATCAGTGTGGATTATAACCCTCTCTGGTATCATACCAGGAGTAACATGTATCATGATTGTGATAGCTACAGTCTTGTTTATCTGTTTATACAAAAAGTTCAAAGTTACTAAAAAGGGATATCCTATTACTCCAGGTAACATGTACATGTAAATCATTTGTTAATGACATGTATCTAACGATAGCATCGGCTGTTGATAAAAACAAATTAAACTACTCACCTGGAGAGTAAGTTATTGTAGTAATCTACTGTATATTGTTATATGTGTGTGTGTTATCAGATCTTGACATTCTGTTGTAGCAAATCTTAAACTGCTATAGTACAAGTCAACCACACATCACTACAATATAATAATTTATATGAGCCATTATGTATGATGTCATTATGATGTCATTGGTATTGTCTTAACTGCACTTAGTCCGTTGTTCATCATATTTTATATATTTATTATATTTCTTATATATTTGCAACAATAATATCGAAATTTCAATTATTTATGAATATAAATAATTTATTATTAGTCACGCTCACAGTGAGTAATATATAATATGTTCAGTGCAACGTCTTCAATCTCAATGTTCTCGTTGATATTTTATTGTCATAGACTTCTTGTATCTTGAAGTAACTACTGTTTTAACAAAATGTAAGTTTATTAAATAATATATTATTTTAGAGGAGAATTTAGTATACATAATAGTAACAGCATTTAGTTACATAATTAACCTCGCTGCGCGTGGGCGCATAGCGAGGGTACTGTAGTCTGTCAGTGTGTGTGTGTCTGTTACCGGGGTTGTTTTTTTGAACTGCTATAACTTGGCAACCGAAGCATTAGCAGATACCAACGTTTAGCAACGAATAGAAAAACATGTGGACTTTACAACAGTAGTATCAAGAACATCGTCAAGAAAAACAGAATCTTAAAACTCGCAAAAGAACTTTGAGGCTGCAGAGGTCAAGTGCCGTTTCTCGAAAAGTAAAAAACTTAACGTGGAGATTTTTTAGTATGTTGTAAACAATCTCAGAGGAATACGGATCAGCAAGACAGAAGGCCGTTGGTCGAAGTAATCGTTAGAAAAGTTCTGAAAAATGTTTTGTGGACTTGGAGCGAAGCAACGCATTCAGGAAACGTCTCCAAACACTGAAAAGACTGCTACTAATAGATAATATATTGATTTATATTTGTACTACGGGACGTTTCCAAAGAACGTTTCATCTTCAAGTTACAATAAATTTTGTATATGAAATATTGATACATTTTAAAGGGTCATGTAAAGACTCAGAGAAACTTTTCATCACGAAATTAGCACTTAATCTTGCTTGGCAATTGAATGATACTATTACTTACTCAGTTACTACTTTACAAACATGGCAAAGCTAGAAATCAAGCAACAATTAATGAGCATATACAGAATGACAAAGCTTGCCATTTTATAACCACACCTTCTGGAATGTTAATAAATTTTCTTGCAATAACAACATCATAGCTGGGCCTAAGCTGGCATAGGATTTATAAATAACTTAGAAACTACAGCGAGGTTCGGCTCTTTAGTGCCTTTCATTCAATTATTGTTTTGATTACAACTCTTTCTATCTCTCTCTCTCTCTCATTTTCTGGACTGCAGTGGTCATGTTGTGGAGACTAGTAATAATAGCTCTTACCGTTTGTCTTGTACCGGAAAGATCTTATGGTAAGAAATCTATCTAATCAAATGTACAGAAATACAACAGTTACTTTTCAAACTTACTGATACACTCATGTACAAAAGT
This sequence comes from Xestospongia muta, assembly GCA_963693285.1. Lineage (NCBI taxonomy): Eukaryota > Metazoa > Porifera > Demospongiae > Haplosclerida > Petrosiidae > Xestospongia > Xestospongia muta. Next base: position 842,987 of record OY848918.1, read on the forward strand.
TATTCGCAAGATTACTGACAGACTCATACAGTGTCTAGTTAATAGGATTTCAATAATTTAGAATGATACTCCTTTTTGGTATTTTACTACTACAATATTCAAACAAAGAAAATCACACCTTTTGAAGTAATTACTTTTAAATTGCAAACATTGAAACTAATGCTGATATATTGTAGTTTAACTGTTAAAATAAATGTCAGTATGATTAGTGAGAGAAGACGTAAGAGAGAAAGGAGTGAAGGTGATTTTACTCTAGGGAGGAGTGGGAGTTCATAGCACTTTAAGATTTATTATACTGCTTTGTGTTACCATAGTGACATTAAAAAATGCTAATATTTACTTGAAGAATGTTGTACTTACTTTAGGCCAGAGTAGATGGGAATTTGTTGAGTTTGACTCACTATTTCATCCAATAATTGGAGAAAAATTTCGAATAGGATGTATCAATTCAAAAGCTCTAGATTATGAATGGTTTATTAATGAGAATGAACCATCTGGTGTATCAATTACTGGTGCATTTGGAGCGAGTCTTCTTATGATTGATACTTTTACTGAGCAGTTTATTGGTGTGTATAAATGTCGTGCTATTTTAAATGGAAGTCAAGAGGAAATCTATTTAAACATTACAACACAAAGTGAGCTATCTATATCTAACATTATCGTTAATGTGCTCTTTCTCTAGACTATACATTAGATATTACTGGTGACAATCGTGTTATTGAAGGACACCCTTTCCAACTACAATGTACATTTATGAGTGAAGATAGATCAGTCAAAACGTACACATGGAAAGTTCTTAATACTACCACCAATGAAGAAATGTGAGACTAGATATTACTTTAATACTAGGAAATATTATATTGATATCACTTCTTCCTAGAACTCTGTCAGATCAAACCTCTGATACATTACGTATTTCATCTCCTTCCATACATTACACTGTATATAAATGTGAAGTCATAGTTGAACCCACTAATAGTGAATTCACTGTCTCAACATCTGTCTCTATACTTTGTGAGTATTATATAATATTATTTGAATGATTTGTGGTTGTATTGTGAGGGTTTCTAAAGGTGGTCCTATTCCTACCAATGTCAACTTGGTCAGTCTTTGAAAATACTGTTTTTAGAATCAAGTTATAATACTGTGACACTTGCCATTATTATGACATAGTCATTGTTCATGGTTGATGTCTTATGTGATGTCATTAGATGTTGGGTACTTTGTAAAATATCCAGTCATGCAACAAAAATGAGACAGGAATTTTTGTAATGTTGATTTCAAAATGATTCATGGTATTAAATACTGTAATGATAGACATTGCTCCTGATAGAGTAAAGGTGACCTGTGTTTTGCGAGAATACCCTCAATGTCATTAAAATATTCCTTTGTTGACTTAGCAAATAATTCTCTTTTTCTCTCTCTCACACACACACAGCTGCTCCTACTGTTAATGGACCCTACACTGTTACATATAATGTACAGAAAGACACTAATATTACAATAGTCTGTAATATCACTGGTATTGGTGTCAGTTATGAATGGATGTTCCAAAGCTCACTACTGAAAAATGACAAAACTCAATACTTAATAGAAAATAATACACTCACTCTATTGAACACAAAGTTCACTACTACTGGTAACTATACTTGTAGTGGAGAAAACTTGGCTGGAAAGTCAACTCAAAATCACATAGTGACCATTTTAGGTAAGTTAGTGTAACCTTCTTCATGTATATACATGCTATACAAATAAGATTGTATTGTATGGCTCTATGTCTCAATAGTATCCTTATAATCAGGAAATATCATATGTTATATAGACAATCATATCACCTAAACTGAACATAATATCAATGGCCATTTATCTTGACCTTTCTTAACTTTAAAATGTACATTCTAACTGTTCACTCCTCTGCCACTAAGTCTAACCATCCATTACATTACCCATGGAAACAAGAAGTATCTCTACTATAAGAACTGACATTATGTCTATTCACTATGAGTGTAGTATCACACATGTCATTTTAACAACTATTTTGTACTTTACATGGATGGATTACTATGGAATCTAGAATTTCTGTAAATTACATATGTTATACGTTTACTTATCAACAAATTATACCATGAGTAATTCACAGAAATTCTTGATTCCATAGTAATTAACCCATGTTAAAGTATAAATTAGTTGTTAAAATAACATAGTAGTTTTTATAGTGATCGTGTGACACGAGTAATTTGTCATGGATCAGTTTGCAATATATGTACTAAATCATTGACTTCACAAGTCAACAATCTTGTCTTGAGAATACAACAAACCAAAGGAGTGTCATAATTAATTCATTTATAAAAGACCCTGGGAATTACATAGGAATGCTCTCACAGTACAACACAGATGTAACCAAATGGCTCAGTTTCCTAATCAAAAAAACAATAGGATAGTCTGCAGCTGGTCATAGACACTCCCATGTGATCTCTTGTTAGAAAGGAAGTCAAAAAGGTAGTGAAATATGCTTATATTTCACATTCTTACTTACAATGGATTGTCTTTGTTAGCAGTTGAGTGGGCATTGATTATGTTGTGGTCTGTGATAATGGTGATAAATTATAATTACATTTTGTACATGTAAGTTGAGTGTATTTTTCTGTTGTAAATGGAATGAGACTTACTACTAGCAATAGTAAGAGATGTTACAACTTTCAGAAATTTAATAGTTGTTTCTTTACTTGTATCCTACCTTTTAAGGATACACACAGGATATATAAAAATATATATACATATTTCCTTAATGTCACTGATAGTCAGACTATGGTCTTGTAAAAGATGTTCTCTGAACAGTACCTTTCCCATCATGACATCCTGTCTGTTCTCTAAGAGGAGATGTTAGTCCTCCAGTGATCTCTTCATCATTGGATGTCTGTTGTGTAGCATCTGATGTCTTGTTAGTTTTAGCTGGTATAGGAGGTGGTATATCGTCATCTTGTACATTAGCTGGTATAGGAGGTGCTATATCATCATCTTAGGAGCTTGAGGTTGCTTTTTTGAAATCCCTTAAATTCTTGATAAACAATTGTTTCTTTTTCTACACAATAAATATTATTTTTACTTCAGTAGAAACTGGACTCTCTTCTATTTTGATAGTCACAGAACTAGTATACGTTATTGACTGAACACTGACAATCTATAATATTAATAATAATAATAATAATATTAATAATGTATCATATAATAACTTACTGATGGTCTATTATTAGCTGATGAATTATCAGCATAGGTTTCTATAAACACTTTTAATGAAATGTTATTATAACATATTAATTAACTTGACAAGACAAGTTAACATGAAATACATCCCATAGTGTTTATAGTAACAATGCAATAAAATGTTGTATAACTTACTTGTAGTAGATATATCAGTTATTACAATATCTCTTAATATTATAGCTGGTAATATTGATGTTAGTGGTGTATCATTCTCCACATCATATACATAGACTATATAATTACCAGCTGGGAGATTATCAATACAACCTTGTACAGTAACATCACTTGGATTGTTTTTAACAAATGTTTTGTTCATTGAAGTCACTCCAATCACACTAACATAACATGACTTAGCAGATGGAGCAGATGAAAATACACACTCCACACATATAGAATTACCATTAGCGTAAGCAGTAGCATTTATAACATCATATGTACCTATATCATATAATAATATCAATATATTACATAATATTACTATCTCTTACTTAAAGTATGTATCAATGGATCACTGTGTCCAGAATTATTACTGAATATAATAGTGAGAGTACATTGTTGATGTTGAGGGACTGACAGACTGTCTTAAATATAACTACATCATCAGTGAATATAACATTGGAGCATTACACTGTAAAAAATGATGGTTGATTTAACCATCATTTGGTTATAAAGGTTCCAATTGAAACTTATTTTGTCGAAAAAGTAATCATTATACTGTTATCATTACTAATATACTACTGTTTATATAGCTATATAACCATCAATCTCATAGTATATTAGTAATCAAAATAGTATTATGTTTGCATTTTACATATCAACCTGTATAACCATGTATTAGTTAATTCAACCAATCATTTTTACAGTGTAATTAAAACATTATGGTACTGCCTATACATTCCATATATTTCAATGTCTTTATACAAAGATGTCTGTTCTTGTTGTCCTTACAATCAGATCATTTTTACAGTGTAATTAAAACATTATGGTACTGCCTATACATTCCATATATTTCAATGTCTTTATACAAAGATGTCTGTTCTTGTTGTCCTTACAATCTGTTTGTTAAGTTGATGTTCTTCAACTGCTAGTAAACTAATAACATCATAGCCTTGTCAATAATGTATTGTTCTTGTTATATATAGATATTACAGTTCATCCTCAGTCAGTCAATACCACTCTTAATTCAACTGTTAGTTTTATATGTGAAGCTTTTGCTGATCTGATTGACCTTCAAATAAATAATACTTCAACAGATATAGTTTTTTTAAGCAAAGAATTTATTCAACAATTTCCATATACTCTTAGTGGTAGTAAAGTAAGAAGAGTATTACTAGCAAAAGCATTAAAAGATAATAATAATACTAATATATCATGTACAGCATATGGTTTTTCCAGTAAATGTATACAATAGCATATGTGTATTAAGAATACAATGTGAGCTAATGTTAATGATGTTATATTATTATGATATATTGATGTAGGTTTACTAGCTCCTGTTAAAGATCTAACTGCTACAGTTATCAATGGATCTAGTGTCTTACTGATGTGGTCTGCACCATACACATTGGATAATGTACCTATCACTGGATATAACATCAATGATGATCAAGGAACACTTCTAGACACAGTTACTACTACTGAGTACATCCTGACATCTAGTAATAATGATCCATGTAATGTAACTATTGTATATGTCTCTGGTATTAATGAAGCTGGTATAGGAGATAGTAATAATGTCATGTACTATATTGCTAGAGGTATATATTTCTTTTAAAAAAATAATTTAGTTTATAATTTAGCTCCCAAGAGTGGGTCTACACTTTTATATATACTAATAAAACCAACAGTCTATGCTATGACAATATCAATACAAACATTTGTTGATGTAAGTATACAATATCATAACAATCAAAATAAACTGAATGTCATTATAATACATACAGGTGAGTCATCTTTGTCCTGGAGAGTATCCTACTAGTGTAGATATTATAATAATGAATTCTACTGGTCATATAGTACAAAGTCTCATTGATGGTACATTGTCTCTTATTACTGGACACCAATTTGTTGTCAATGAGTATATTATATTGTCTAGTAACGTTAATATACCTATCTCAACTGAGGTTACATTCAGTAATCCTGATGGAGAATTTAATGTAATAACAGATGTGGAGTTCAGTAAGTCTATATATTATCTCCTGTTTATTAATTGTTTGTTTTGTTATAGTAACTTCAGTTAATATCAGTGTTAATAATAACAGTATTTGTATCCAATGTTATTATATTGATAAGACTACTAAATTAGGATGTCAACTGGATCTAGTCAATGATACTAAAGTACTTTATAGAGTCCAATTATTAAAGAATTCAACTACTAACAAAGCTAATGATTGTATAGTAAATATATCAAGTGGTTACTATGACCTCTATACATATGATATTAATGAGAATAGCACAATAAATACTGTTCCTATTGATATCAAATATCGAGTATTTGTACCTACTGAGTTGATAGTTAGACCCTCTATAGTCCTATCTACTATTTACACACTCCCTTCAATACTACCGTCAACAACAACAATACTACCTTCATGTAAGCATTGTCTTGTGTCAATGATAACTATATATATATTTCATTTCAGCTCAGTCTGGTCAGTTCAGCAGTACTACTGTACTTATTATCATTACTATATCTACCACTATATCAGTAATAATAGTTGTAACAATAATTGTGGCTGTAATTATTATTATCACAACTATCAAGAGATCTCAACAAAGTATATATATATATTCTCTTTATGTACAATATAATGTTATTATATTATTAGGTCACAATATAACTGATAATGATGTTAATACACAACAGAATGAAGCTTATGATGTCATTGGACAGTTTAAAATGAAAATGATTCATAACATATCATATGAAGATGTCACAGTTCCTGCTAATAAAACACCTGATTATGTTAATGTTAGAAAATATGAATAAGAAAAGTTGAAGGATTTAATCTCTTAAATCAATGGTCTACAAATTAAGTTAGCGTGTTAAGATGTACACTATGTTGTGCTAGAACGTGTATGTTTTCTAATAATTATTAAAAATCATTTATTGCCAAACGTTTTCAACCTTAAGCTCATTGATCTTTGTCCTTAAAATAGTTTTTATATGTAATTTTAATTTAATATTATGATTGTTTGACACACAAAGTATTAATTAACTATAACTATCTTGGTAACTCAAGATCTCTCATAACAAGACCTATTATAAAATAATAAAGTTATATTATATATTGAGAGAATACTTACTGATTAACTATAAGTATGTATTATTATCTCTTGGTAACTGATGATCTCTCATAACAAGACCTACAATAAAGTCATATTATGTAATATATTATAAGAGTACTTACTGTCATGATAGTTCTCAGGAGAGTCTTCTTCAATATAACCAGGTAATGGTCCTTCATTATGATATCCAATCTGATGTTGAGGTGATACCAATATTGGCTCTACTTCACTGGTACTGGTAAGAGAAGACGTTATTCCTCCAGTGATCTCTTTATCATCTATGTCTGTTTGGTAGTATCTGATGTCTTGTTAGTTTTAGCTGGTATAGGAAGTGGTATATCATCATCTTGTACATTAGCTGCTATAAGAGGTGGTATATCATCTTGTACATTAGCTGGTATTACAGTAACACTAGGTATTGATGGCTCTAGATCATCATAAGATAGATGGTGGTAGAAGTTAAATAAACATAATCTACTATATTGTTATGGTCTTTTACAGTAAGTAGTATTAGAAGATGATCTAGTAGATGATGAGTGTTCTCATGGCTGGTAGAATTGCTTGAAGTAATTATATGTCCACCAGTAGAATGTGATACTGTACCATGTGAAACAACTACTTCATCGTTGATAAATGAAACACTGAAAATATATTATTACAATATCAAATTATTTATTGCATGATATGCAATCGGTTCTTCCATTAATTTCATCATTGTGTACAACTATAATGTTTAAATGTTAATAGTTTGTGAGTAGTACATTAATTTACCTTGTTTGTGTTTGATATAAAAATATATAATATGTCTAGCAATAGTATAACATACTACAATAAAAATGACAGCTAAAATACCATCTAAAATAAAAAATAATGATATCATTTAATTATGTATGTAATGTTAACAAACATCTTAATTTGTCTTTATTCTCTTTTCCTCCTACTCCTCCTCCTCCATGTTGATTAGCTAATGAAAGGTCTTATAATAACAAAGTGATCAATACGACATATTTGATGGTATAAAGATGACTTCACTCCAGGCAGGTCTTGGGGCTTTATTACCATATTTATCAATATCATATACACTGATATTAGTATTATTAAATCCAGAGGGAATATACATTGAGTCAATGTATTATTGAAATAGAAAGTATAGTTATAGATAGATATATTAATTGGATGTTCAAAGTCAACTATAAGTATGTAGAGTAGTACATAGTAACATCCCAAAGCTGAATTACTTGAATGATAGTAACTTCAATACACACTCTACTAGTATTATCAATCTGACAGATGGTCACATCCTGTGTACCGTGAGTAGCTATAGTAATAAACAATAAATTAGATATATGTGGTCAGATAATTAGTAAGGGATTTCCCCTACAATATATTAATAAAGTCATTAGATGATTGATTACTCACTTACAAATGTTCTTTTTAATAGTGTTTTCTCCAACAATATCAGAAAATATGAACTGAAGAGAACAGAATTGGTATTTCTTTATCTTGTACATATTATCATGATGTCCTCCAAACTCAATTTTGTCAGATGATCTATAGTCATATCACAATTGTATGACCATCAACTGGCCAGCCTCATTTCATATGTCACTCAGCGATGAAAATAATATTATAATTATCAAAATGTATAACCACAAAACTTTTCTGTCTGTCTGGTGTCAAGACTATATAAATTTGTCACTCGTGAATGATACAACAATACAATAAATGATGAAAAGATTATTGCTAACATGAGGTCTTAAACAATCTAATGACAACCAGGCGGAAAATGTCTTAACAATAATTTAATAAATAATCTAGTTATTTGTTGGTGTATCTCTTCAACTCAATGTTCTGTTCAATGTTCTTTGCTGGATCTTCTACTATAATATGAAAGTACACCAACTCAATTTTCCTTGCATTTTTATTTTTTAACATGAGATGTATACTACTACTACTATCGAAAGAATCCCAAGTGGCACCAAAACCAGGAACAACATAACATATTAGTCATCATTATGTTTGATATCCTTACATATTAGTTTTAGCTGGTATAGGAGGTGGTATATCATCATCTTGTACATTAGCTGGTATAGGAGGTGGTATATCATCATCTTGTACATTAGCTGGTATAGGAGGTGGTATATCATCATCTTGTACATTAGCTGGTATAGGAGGTGGTATATCATCATCTTGTACATTAGCTGGTATAGGAGGTGGTATATCATCATCTTGTACATTAGCTGGTATAGGAGGTGGTATATCATCATCTTGCATATTAGCTGGTATAGGAGGTGGTATATCATCATCTTGTACATTAGCTGGTATAGGAGATGGTATATCATGATGAGTCTCTGTTAATTCATAATCTCTCTATAACATTAGTAATATTAATAATGTATCATATAATGACTTACTGATGGACTACCATTAGTGTCTGCTAAACAATACTTTTCTAAGAACAGATATATTAGTGGTACAGTAGAATATATATAAATTTACTTTTCCTTTTACAGACTCCAACTACTACAACTATGATGACAACAATAATAAGAACAAGTACACTTGATGAAACCGCAACAATTATAACTGAATAAATAATAAGGAATAAATAATAAAGAATATAAAAACTATAAAACAAATGTTTGTCATACTAGTTTCTGTTTTTATTCCAGTAGCAGAAGATGATGTCACTGTTATAACTATACATCAGTTATAATGAACATTCTGTGTTTAATATTAACTTACTTGTAGTATTTGATAATGTATCATTTATTACAATATCTCTTAATATTATAGCTGGTAATATTGATGTTAGTAGCATACAATTCTCCACATCATATACATAGACTGTATAATTACCAGCTGGGAGATTATCAATACAACCTTGTACAGAACATCACTTGGACTCTTTTTAACAAATGTTTTGTTCATTGAAATCACTCCAATTACACTAACATAACATGACTTAGCAGATGGAGCAGATGAAAATACACACACTCCACACATATAGAATTACCATTAGGGTAAGCAGTAGCATTTATAACATCATATGTACCTATATCATATAATAATATCAATATATTACATAATATCACTATCTCTTACTTAAAGTATGTATCAATGGATCACTGTGTCCAGAATTATTACTGAATATATTGCACATCCATTGACTCATATTTGATAAATGTATTTATTTAACATTATATGTTTCTTACAGATCTTCAGAAGTAGGAACAGTTGTATCATTCTCAGTGTAATATACACTAATTACTTAAATATATCATAATTTATAACAATACATACAATATGTATATCATATACTGACCTCTGTTGATGACTTATCATGAGTACCAGCCCTATATATATAATGTGATAATGACCAGTGGTAATAAAAGTCTTAGTCATCAGACTGGCCAATCCTGTCTTTCCATATGTAATAAAGAGATGGCAGGGGTTTGGTAGCCAGTGTCAGATTAATATATCCCAACATTTCAATTGAGTCGATCATATTTGGAATTTGCTTTACTAAGAAAAGAATAGTTAATTCTGCAGACTAATTAGTAGAAATGGAGAGGGGCTAGGGAAGCTTGAATCTCCCTCCTCAACTTAAAAAGGGGTTAGTCATCCTATGTTCTGCCAAGTAGTACTGGCAATATAACGTCGATGGTAATAAAGTACTGATATGTACTCTTTGTTTAGTAATTAGTGAAGGTTTTGACATTATTTTGAGACATTAGAAAACTATATATATATATATATATATTTATATATAATGTACATATAGCACTGCTGTTTACAATAAATAATAACTTATATTATCATAATGACTAATAATTTTATTAAAGTGCCTTAAAAGAAAGGATGTCATCTTGTACACATAAGAGTTCTTTAAGTAATCACTGCATGTGTGAAGTAACAGTTGTTGATGTGAGAAGAATTTGGCATTGTAATATATGATAAAATAATAATATTAAATATAATTATTTTGCTACTAACTGTTTGTGTAGTAGTGACTTGTTGTGGTTCAAGATATGGAAAGTCTTGCTCAGTATCACCATTGATGTCTTCTTTATTGTCTCTGGTTGTACTTCGTTGATTTGGTAATCCCATTTCATAAGTTTCACTAATAATGATGTAGTTAACAATTATATCATGATAATGTCATACTTAATAGGAGCTTTCATCTCCAGAACAGCAGAGAGTTTTCTTTGACGATTATTAGTGGAGTCTCTTCTATCATCTAATGAAACTGTGCCAGATAAACTGTATAGATACAGATTATTGTAATATAGGAAAAGTATCATACTAATAATATAACCTCGTATTAATAAAAGGACTTGTTTCACTTGTATCAGAAGAGAAAGTAAGACTGGAAGCTCCAGCATTCCCGTGTTGCTCACTAAAATTACTCCAATTATAAATGAAGTCATAACATTCTATATACCTCATCATGCTACCATATGCTATTGTACTTCTGGGAACTACAGTTGGCTCAGATTTATTCGGTTGCAGAGTTATTTGTCTACCGACCATCTCATTAGCATTCTCTTGATGATAATTACCAGTGGCTATACAAAATTACTAAACCAAAATAATATTTTTATGATCATTTACCTTGTTCGACTGGTGTCAATGTCACTGTTTTATGATGTGGTTTACATTTCTTGATGGCAAACACAGTCATTACTAGTATGGTAATCAATACTAATACAAATGCTATAATACTTCCTATGATGACGAGTAGGTTGTCTATATTGTAAGTGAAGTAAATAATAATGTAAATAAAGATCTTACTTTCAGTCTGTTTAGTTGTTATTGGACTTTCTTCAATGAATAAAATATCACAACATTTTTATTATTTTTTCACATTACCTGGTTCAGTTCCATTGATATAAACTGAGTATTGTGACACTTCACAATCCTCAGAGTAAGACAAGGAAGTATAGCAGATGTTATAATAACCTGATAAGAACCATGTGAAACAGTCAAACACAGATGACGATCCATTTTCTCTGTATAATAGAGTATAGTTCCTTTCTGTCGTGTTGATGTTCACAAAGCTGATATTACAGCCAATAGCATGATTGTTAGTATATAATACATCATTCTCAAAGTCACACCGAAAACATGCTCCAGATGAAGCAGATCCACTTATATAGCTAGCACTTTGAATATCTTTAGTGTCTAAATAAAATAAACGAAAGTATTACAAACACACAGTATTAATCCTATATAAAGATATAAGGTTTATAAACACACTTTAGTTAAATATGATTGAAAGTTAGTTATATAATAAGTTTCTTCTTTACAGAAGTTAAAAGTCAGTACACTAGAGATGTTACAAAAATCAGCCAATATGTAAGAATCAAACAATGATATTCATACTTTGTAAACAAGTAATATGAAAAGCCAAAGTTGTAGATATTGTCAAAGGACAACTTTGTCTTTCATATTACTTGTTTACAAAGTATGAATATCATTGTTTAATTCTTATATATTGGCTGATTTTTGTAACATCTCTGACTTTTAACTTCTGTAAAGAAGAACTTATTATATAACTAACTAGTCAGGAAAGAGCCGTAGAGAGCTGTAAGCTCTAGGGGAGCTCTCCCTTTGAAGTATAATAGCCCAGTGAATCATTATCAATTATTCTTATGATTGATAGTTGTCACAAGAACAGATGGTAGAGGTTATGAACTATGAACTTTGTCATAACAATAGTGAACAATGAACTTTGTCAGTTCTCACAATAACACATATTCATAAGATGATATAACAACTATACTATTTTGAGTAAATAAACTAAGAACTCACTAAATTCTAAAGATGGTTGTTTGGTCTGACCTCCTTGATTTTTTAACCATACGTCTACATTAACATGTTCATTTCCTAAGAGCTCCAGTTGATGATCAGCATTGGATTTAATAATACCAATACATCCTATTATAGTTACTGGTATATCATTATATGCTATACTAGAGTGATCCTTATAATGAGCTACAATAGTTGAATGAGTACTCTTTCTACCAGGACAGTCACATTGCTCCTATATCAATAGATCACAGAAAGGTATTAACATGTAATCATTACCTTATATTTCATTGTAAAAGTAGTACTCCCATTAAAATGTTTGTTCAGCTTAGTAGTAAAATTTGAGACTGGTGGTCCTATAACACAAATAGGTTAGAGGGCATAAGACATCAATATACTTACTATGAGGAAAAATAATATTTGATAAATAACTACTCGATTCTAAAGTACCAGCTATTCCTGTAATTGTCAAGTTTCCCAGAATACATGGATCTTGTGACAACTCTATAGTCCACAAGTTAGTAGTAATATTAGATACATTAGCAACGAGGGTAGAGTCATTGACATATCTCAGGAATAGACTAAAGACAATCTCTATTCCCTCTAGAACTGCTGGGATATCCCAACTGAATGTAATATGTGTAGAGTTGGCATGTGATATAATGTTAGTCACAGGATCAAGATGATCTAGTTAAAATAATGAAATATTATAATGACTAAGTTACATACCTTGGACAAGTATTTTTGCCGTATTAGAATAAATGGGAGGATTGGGCCAATTAATACCATAACAGACAATAGTACTGTTTTCTAATAGTACTAGTGTACAGATCATTTCACAGATAGTTGAACTGCATTTTTTCTGACAGTAGTTTGTTATATCCATACCATTCTTGTATACATCTACATGGTCACAGTTCAAAGCTACACAATTAAACTGATATGAGCTACCCACTGTACCATTATAAGATGTAGGACTCTTGTCAAACACTACCACAGTAATACAAAGTCATGTTATTAGCTTACAATGACTTACCACAAGAGTCTGAGGTTAAGAGGAAAATAGCCAGACAAAACAAGTTGACTACCAACTTAGTTCTCAAGAAAATCCCTAGTGATAAGTACATGATATCTCACGACCCGCGTGAGTTTGATCTATGATACATAGAACAGAAAACAAGATTATAAATTAGATATCTAATCTCGCGTAGCCAGCCCTGAGGATTGGCTACGCGAGACAAAGTTTACCTGTACTCTTCAGAGTTAAAAGGTTTTGTCTCACCTGTTTTGAGGTTATTAGACTAATTCTGCGGTAATTATTTCAAATGAAAGGTTCAAAGTTCAAAGGTCCTGAGTTCACATTGGCTGATACAAGTACACGTAAAAATGAAAGGCACTAAAGTGCCGAACCTCGCTGTAGTTTCTAAGTTATTTATAAATTCTATGCCAGCTTAGGCCCAGCTATGATGTTGTTATTGCAAGAAAATTTATTAACATTCCAGAAGGTGTGGTTATAAAATGGCAAGCTTTGTCATTCTGTATATGCTCATTAATTGTTGCTTGATTTCTAGCTTTGCCATGTTTGTGAAGCAGTAACTGAATAAGTGATAGTATCATTCAATTCCCAAGCAAGATTAAGTGCTACTTTCGTGATGAAAAGTTTCTCTGAGTCTTTACATGACCCTTTAAAATCTATCAATATTTCATATACAAAGTTTATTGTAACTTGAAGATGAAACCTTCTTTGGAAACGTCCCGTGGTACAAATATAAATCGATATATTATCTATTAGTAGCAGTCTTTTCAGTGCTTGGAGACGTTTCCTGAATGCGTTACTTCCCTCCAAGTCCACAAAACATTTTTCAGAACTTTTCTAACGATTACTTCGACCAACGGCCTTCTGTCTTGCTGATCCGTATTCCTCTGAGATTGTTTACAGCATACTAAAAAATCTCCACGTTAAGTTTTTTACTTTTCGAGAAACGGCACTTGACCTCTGCAGCCTGAAAAAATCTATCAATATTTCATATACAAAATTTATTGTAACTTGAAGATGAAACCTTCTTTGGAAACGTCCCGTGGTACAAATATAAAACGATATATTATCTATTAGTAGCAGTCTTTTCAGTGCTTGGAGACGTTTCCTGAATGCGTTACTTCGCTCCAAGTCCACAAAACATTTTTCAGAACTTTTCTAACGATTACTTCGACCAACGGCCTTCTGTCTTGCTGATCCGTATTCCTCTGAGATTGTTTACAACATACTAAAAAATCTCCACGTTAAGTTTTTTACTTTTCGAGAAACGGCACTTGACCTCTGCAGCCTGAAAATTCTTTTGCGAGTTTTAAGCTTCTGTTTTCCTTGACGATGTTCTTGACACTACTGTTGTAAAGTCCACATGCTTTTCTATTCGTTGCTAAACGTTGGTAGCTGCTAATGCTTCGGTTGCCAAGTTATAGCAGTTCAAAAAAAACAACTCTGGTAACAGACACACACACACACACACACACACACACACACACACACACACAAACAGACTACAGTACCCTCGCTATGCGCCCACGCACAGCGAGGTTAATGAACTATAAGTCTAGACAATAAATACCGCGTAGTACAAACAATGTCAAGATTTTTTATTGACAAAATGAATGCCCAGTAGCTACTGCTAGTCTAAAGGGCACAAACAGAATAGAACAATAATAAATAAAATAATATTAAAGTACGTACTGGATATAGTATTATTAATAAGACAGAGGTAAGTGATTGATGGTATCTGATAAGTTTTAGTGTGATAAGTGATAGTGAGTGTATGATTAGTAAATAAGCATATTTACTTTAGATTTAAAAGTGATTAGAGATGAGCTAGATTTTACATGATAAGGAAGTGAAATCCACAGAGAGAGAACAGAAGGGACAAATGAGTTTTGTGAACCAAATGAGTAAGAAAAAGGGATGGTGAAGGTGAGAGGATCAAAGTGATGGGGATTGCCTGGTACAATGGGATAAACTTTCAACATATCGACAATACATAAAATGTGTATTTGTCCCCTGACTATTGACCATTTTATATAATCTCAGTTTAGAGTAATCCATGCAATATTTACCAATCCTTAGAGATATTCATGACACTTAGTTCCCAAAATATCAGTAATACATCTCATTATGTTCAATGGAGACTTACTACAGAGACGGCTCATCATTGTGACAAACATAATAATTATATTCATGATAATATCAAATTCCTAGTAAAAATAATAGAGTTTTAGAGTCAATATGATAGGATTCCCTTTTAATAAATTTAAATGAAATTAGAAGCCACTACTATTAGATGTATTAACAATCATTAAATGGGATTGAGGAACATGAACACAAAACATGATACAGGTTTAAAGCATCTAAAGAAGGCTAAAGCAAAAAAGTAGGAAGTCAGCTGTCTTTCTTATCTAGTCACTTTATTATTCCATTTTTCTTAGATTTTTGTATATGATATTGACATTATCAAAATTAAAGGTGCCTACAAAAATCAGAGTAACAAATTTTAAAACAAAATTAATAGAGGCAATTGCTATTTAAATTTGCAAAATAATTATAAGAATTTTTGAACTCTGACTAGGATTGTAAAGTTAAACAATAAGGTTTAAGTGATAACAAAAGAATAGAGAAGATATATATCACTGCTAAAAGTGATGTGTCATTTTAAATTAAGTATAAAATTGTGAGTTCCACAGTACATATAAGTATGATAGTCAATAGTTTTATCATTTTTATTTGCTAATGTAATTATCACTGTGTTGATTATGTGTATGATCAATTTGTAATAAAACAAACTTTTTTCTTTCTTTAAAGTCACTCCTTTTGTTATTCCAACTAATGTCACTCCATAAATTTCCACATAACAACTTTCAGTAGTAGCATAATTAACAAAATAACACTGCATACAAAACAGATTCCCAGAAACTACTCTGATGTTTTGAACATCAAACATACCTATATAATGTAATATCTACATATATTGTAGCTCATTATAAAAATGTATTAATAGTAATTGGTTCAAGTGAGATGTAGCCAACATTATTTATCAAAACAATACTCATGTTACAAACATCTTTGCTATTTAACAATATACCAGACTCTCCTACTATAGATATGTCCTCTGGACTATTAATGATAAGTACATTAGACAAATAATCTTTTTTCTGGGAATATTTATACTCAGTGGTAATATTAGCTGTATTTGCTTTCCCTCCAGGCCAGGACAGTGGTTATTAGTACACTAATAAAATACTTAAGGTAGATTAAAAGGTTACCTACTAACTTTGTAAGTTAAATTAAGCACAGCTTTCCCTTCATCAATTGTTGTTATTTTATTTGTTAGTAGACTACAATTAATGGGTGCTAAAGAATAGTAAGGAACAATAAACAAATATATAAAAGTCATACCTTGTGGATAATATATTACTGTTTGTGTTTTATTACTGGAAATGATACCATTATGAGCAGTAATATTCACATATACTGGTAAACATGAGTCAGATGATATCAAGTTATTAATTACAATACTGCTAGTATTTACTGTTTTATTAATACTCTCATTTCCTAGTCTAACTTCACACAGTATAGTTAACATCAATTTCATCTAAGGAATTAGCTGAGAGATTCCAAGATAAAATTTTATTATAATGTTCGTAACTGAATGAAGATCCCCTATAATAATACATATGAACTTGATACATTGATGATATCTTACTTTGGACTAAAATCTTTGCTTTAACAGTTTTTTGTCACAATAACTGCTCCCAATCATATATATAGCTTTACATCAGATAATAACATCTATTGATGTAAGATCACAATATCTTTTCAAATAGCCAGATTCAAAACATTTTATATCAGATGGTTCATTTTCTGGATATTGCCTCAGTACATCTAACGAGACACAATATATTCCTTCCATTTCACATACTACTTTTAAATTTGAGTTTAAATATATATGTATCTCACTCACTACAGCTGTCACAAAAGTTGGTAATAGCTGTACTAAAACATACTAAAAGAAAAACAGCATTAACCATATCACACATTGGAGAAGGGCGTATCTCTGAATTCAAATATGCCCGCTATATTAGGTCACGTGCACAGTTATATTATTAAAGCGTGAAATGTAAATTTAACCCTTGAATATAAATTAACTATACGCCAAGTTATTTATGTAGATCAGTTGTGAAAAGCAAAATGGCCTAGAAAATAAGGTAAGCTCTTTAAAATTAGACTATTAGAGTATCTTTATATTCCTATTATAGAAAGTAACAATTTTATTGTGAAGTAGTGGTCCTGCCTACATAGTGTAATGAGTAACATGTGACAACAATGACCATCAACAGATAGTTCTACTGACGTAGTATTTCTATTGAGGAATTTTTTGGTAAGTATACATAATTTTACTAATTATGTCAAACGTTATGTCTTTAATTAAGTGGCTCTTCCTTGAGGCTCTATATAAAGTGCCACTATATCCAGTACTATTGATAAACTAATTAAATAATGAATATAATTAATTTAGATTATGATTAGCCAATCAAAGTCAATTCTTACACTGACTGTATCAACTTAGCCACATATTGTCTCTGTCAAAATGTTTTGTCATATCTTGTACTGAATTTGTTTTAGTATTGTTGTTATTTTAAAACCAGATATTTCAAAGACCAAACAATGTTTGTTTAGTATTAATAATAACTGACACAGAAATAGAATCCTTAGATGTTGGACACTAAAATTTACTTTTTAAGTTTGATTTCATAAACAAGAGTTATTTAGCTTAGAGTATTTTTATCCAACATTAAACAAGGCAAGCATTTATTCAATATCAGCATTTATTTATTAACCTTCAAAACATTATTTGTTGATCTATTTCGTTACTTTTAATCCTTTCAAAATCACTTTATAATTCATTTAGCTTTTTAAAGCTTTTTATAATAGTGTAATCACAGATGCGTTGAAGGTTAATTTGATATGCCTTTGAAGCATGTTGAAGATATGATGAGAGCCAATAGCTACAAGCAAGCAAAGACATTCTCTTACAAGCTAATAATATTCATTATTAACTCGAGGAAAGGTTGCTCCCAACATAATAATCAACACAGATGTTTATTTAAAGGAAACATTTATTCAAGGAAATACAATACATAGTTCAGTAGTAATGTCACTTAACTAGTGCAATTAATGAAATTAGATTAAAGTGTTATGTCATTTCTTTAGTTAAAATTGGTATCACAATTTTAAGTTTTGTTTTAGTTTTTATAATATACTATAAATCTATTGGTTTGAACTGAAATTGTTATAATAAAACAACACTAATATTTAGTTTATTAACAATTTATGATCATTCTATGAATGGAATTGATATGCATATCTGATAAATAATTGAGGTATTGTATAATTTTAAAGTTTATCTTTTAAAGTTTTATTGTTTATGCAGTATTCTTAATGATTGATCTCAATATAAGTTTTTGAATCTCCATACACATTCATATATAAATTGTACATACACCCATAATACACAAATACACAATATTGCTCTTAATTTGTGTTATAATTTATCACTATTCTTTTCCTACCTTTGTATAGAACCAGCTTTTGTAATAAAATGAACATGCTGATCTAGCTGAGATAATTTATAAACAATTATTTACTTCTTAACTATAAATTGGAAATAGTCAATATATTTCATGATTATTAATACAACAGATTAAAGTCTGCATCAAATGAAGTGTTAAATTTATTTTATGTAGATATATTACAATTAATGAATTTTATTAGTCTTACTACAAATGATGGTAGTTGTTGAGTGATGAAGAAAATGGAAAGTTATTTAGTAGTCATTTTAATATCACTACAAGCTTTATAATTTATTTTGTTATTGTAACAGTATTGATGAGAATTCACAGAAATGAGAAAATTAAAAACCTGTCTCATATAAGAGATAATACACACACACAACATAACATGTGATATATAACTTACCATATGGAAATACATTGATAGTATGATCAAACTGTCCAGCTGGATTACTAAGAGTTACCTCAACAAGATATGTCCTCAAGTTAACAGGTGATGATATATTAACTATTATCAGTTGATTATTAACTAAAGACAGTGTCACATCATTAGATAATGTTTGTTGTAGAACATCATTAGAGTCCTTGATATGATGTCAATTTATATATTCTATTTCTGAAACAATATTTTTCATGATATATTAGTATTGTTGTCTTTCAATGCTTTTACTGTCAGTATATGAGTATGTGATTGTCACGTAAAATAATCCTATAAAGTCCTAAAAAAATTCTAAAGCTAACTTTATCTATACAGCATTAGGAACATAGAGTATGTGTTCTTATATAATGCTACAAAGATTTGTTATAACAATTGTTAATTTTTATTATTAAAGTAAAGATATAGAACTAACTATTCTGGTACTACGTGATTGTACAATAAGTATATTGTGTTTATGTTGTTGACCCCTCCTACATAATTTAATTAACAAGAATAATGTCCTTACACTTGATACTGACAGTGATCCTTGTACCAGCTTTTGTCCAATCAATTGGTAAGTGTTATAATATTGTGTATCACTACAATCATTAATAATCATTATATTAAATTTTGTTATATCCAGAAAAGATTACACTTCATCCTCAGTCAGTCAATACCACTCTTAACTCAACAGTTTATTTTCCTTGTGAAGCTATTACTGATGAAATCAATTTCAAAGTCAATGATGAATCAGCAACTAATACAAACATTGTAAATAAAGGATTTATTGAACAACCACAAACTACTCTCAGTAATGGTAGAAAAAGAAGAGTGTTATTAGCTAAAGCATTAATTGATAATAACAATACTAATATAGTATGTAGAGCTATTCAGTCACAAATATTATACAGTAACATTGCTGTATTAAGAATACAAGGTGAGCTAATATTATAGATGTCATATTATTATGATATATTGATGTAGATTTACTAGCTCCTGTTAAAGATCTAACTGCTACAGTTCTCAATGGATCTAGTGTCTTACTGATGTGGTCTGCACCATATACATTGGATAATGTACCTATTACTGGATATAACATCAATGATGATCAAGGAACACTTCTAGACACAGTTAATACTACTGAGCACATCCTGACATCTAGTAATGATGATCCATGTAATGTAACTACTGTGTATGTCTCTGGTATTAATGGAGCTGGTATAGGAGATAGTAATAATGTCATGTACTATATTGCTAGAGGTATGTGTTTTTTAAGAATAATAATTTAGTTTACAATTTAGCTCCCAAGAGTGGCTATAAACACTTATTACTATTGATAAAACCAACAGTCTATGATACAACAATATCAATACAAGTGTTTACTGATGTAAGTATAACAATATCATAATAGTGAATTAAATTGAATGTCATTATAATATTTACAGGTGAGTCATCTTTGCCCTGGAGAATATCCTACTAGTGTAGATATTATAATAAAGAATTCTACTGGTCATATAGTACATAGTCTCACTGATGGTACATTGTCTCTTATTACTGGACACCAATTTGTTGTTAATGAGTATATTATATTATCTAGTAAAGTTAATATACCTATCTCAACTGAGGTTACATTCAGTAATCTCGATGGAGAATTTAATGTATTAACAGATGTGGAGTTCAGTAAGTCTATATATTATCTCCTGTTTATTAATTGTTTGTTTTATTATAGTAACTTCAGTTAATATCAGTGTTAATAATAACAGTATTTGTATTCAATGTTATTATATTGATAAGACTACTAAATTAGGATGTCAACTGGATCTAGTCAATGATACTAAAGTACTTTATAAAGTCCAATTATTAAAGACTTCAACTACTAACAAAGCTAAT
Organism: Xestospongia muta; assembly: GCA_963693285.1. Classification (NCBI taxonomy): domain Eukaryota; kingdom Metazoa; phylum Porifera; class Demospongiae; order Haplosclerida; family Petrosiidae; genus Xestospongia; species Xestospongia muta. The sequence goes on from OY848918.1 coordinate 864,273, forward strand.
GATTGTATAGTAAATATATCAAGTGATTACTATGACCTCTATACATATGATATTAATGAGAATAGTACAATAAATACTGTTCCTATTGATATCAAATATCAAGTATTTGTACCTACTGAGTTGATAATTAGACCCTCTGTAGTCCTATCTACTATTTACACACTCCCTTCAATACTACCATCATCAACAACAACAACAACAACAACAACAACAACAACAATACTACCTTCATGTAAGTATTATTTGTATCACTGATAACTATATATATATTTTATTTTAGCTCAGTCTAATCTTAGTTCTACAAAGACTCTTATCATTATTATATCTACCACTATACCAGTAATAATAGCTTTGCTACCATCATCAACAACAACAACAACAACAACAACAACAACAACAACAACAACAATACTACCTTCATGTAAGTATTATTTGTATCACTGATAACTATATATATATTTTATTTTAGCTCAGTCTAATCTTAGTTCTACAAAGACTCTTATCATTATTATATCTACCACTATACCAGTAATAATAGCTTTGACAATAATTGTGGCTATAATTATTATCATCATTATTATTACTAGAACTATCAAGAGATCTCAACAAAGTATATATATATTCTCTTTATGTACAATATAATGTTAATATATTATTAGGTCACAATATAACTGATAATGATGTTAATACACAACAGAATGAAGCTTATGATGTTATTGGACAGTTTAAAATGAAAATGATTCATGCATAACATATCATATGAGGATTGAAAAATTGAAAGATTTAATCTCTTAAATCTATTGTCTACAAATTAAGACAATAGTTAGTGTGTTAAGATGTACACTTACTTAATTACTAGAACATGTTATGTATTCTAATAATTGTTATTAAAATTCATTTTTGCCAAAATTTTCAACCTTAAAGTCCATTGATCTTTGTCCTTAAATTTAATCTAATAATTATTTGACACACAAAGTATTAATTAACTATAACTATCTTGGTAACTAAAGATCTCTCATAACAAGACCTATTATATAAAGTTATATAATATATTGAGAGAATATTTACTAATTAACTATATCTTCAGTTCATATTTTCTGATATTGTTGAAGAAAACACTATTAAAAAGAACATTTGTAAGTGAGTAATCAATCATCTAATGACTTTATTAATATATTGTAGAGGAAATCCCTTTACTAATATATCTGGCCACATATATCTAATTTTTTGTTTATTACTATAGCTACTCACAGTATACAGGATGTGACCATCCGTCAGATTGATAATACTAGTAGAGTGTGTATTGAAGTTACTATCATTCAAGTAATTCATTCACTTTTGGGATGTTACTACATACTACTATTACATACTTATAGTTGACTTTGAACATCCAATTAATGGATCTATCTATAACTATACTTTCTATTTCAATAATACTTTGACTAAATGTCTGTATATTCTCTCTGGTATAGGAGGTGGTATATCATCATCTTGTACATTAGCTGGTATAGGAGGTGCTATATCATCATCTTAGGAGCTTGAGGTTGCTTTTTAGAAATCCCTTAAGTTCTTAATAAACAACTGATTCTTTTTCTACACAATAAAATAAAAGTATATACAATCTCTTAATATTATTTTTACTTCAGCAGAAATTGGACTCTCTTCTATTTCGATACTCACAGAACTAGTATACATTATTGACTGAACACTGACAATCTATAATATTAATAATAATAATAATAATATTAATAATGTATCATATAATAACTTACTGATGGTCTATTATTAGCTGATGAATTAACAGCATAGGTTTCTATGAATAAGCACAGCTTTCCCTTCAACTATTCTTGTTATTTAATATGTCCAAACATTGCAATTGATGAGTGCTAAAGAACTAGTAAGTGACAATAAACAAAAATATAGATAGAAGTCATACCTTGTGAATAATATATTACTGTTTGTGTTTTATTACTGGAAATGACACCATTATGAGCAGTAATATTCACATGTACTGGTAAACATGAGTCAGATGATATCAGGTTATTAATAACAATACTGCTAGTATTTATTGTTTTATTAATACTCTCATTTCCTAGTCTAACTTCCACAGTATAGTTGACATCAATTCCATCTAAGAGATTAGCTGGGAGATTCCAAGATAAAATCTTATTCTTGTTTATTATAATGTTTGTAACTGGATGAAGATATCCTATAATTAATACATATGAACTTGATACATTGATGATATCTTACTTTGGACTAAAATCTCAGCTTTATCTGATTTTGTCACAATAGCTACTTCCATTAATATATATAACTTTACACCAGATAGTAACATCTTCTATTAAAGTAAGGTCACAATATCTTTTCAAATAGCCAGATCCAGAACATTGTATATCAGATGGTTTACCTCCTGGGTATTGCCTCAGTAGATCTAACGAGACACAATCTATTCCTTCCATTTCACATACTACTTGTAAATTTGAGTTGTACCAATATTGTGAGACATTGGATACCTAGTGATATCTGAATCAAAACAATATATTATAATAAGAGCAATATATGTGTATCTCACTCACTATAAATATCACAAAAGTTAGTAATAGCTGTACTAAAACATACTAAAAGAAAAACAGCATTAACCATATCACACATTGGAGAAGGGCATATCTCTGAATGCAAATATGGTCACTAGGTCACGTGCACACCTATAGTATTAAGAAAACAACACTAGAAGCTCCAGCATTCTCATATTGCTCAATAAAATTACTAAATAAATATCAATGCTATCAATTAACTTACATATGTATTTTCTCAATTGAATCCTGTCTGACATAGTGAATTGTCTATATGACAAAATATACATCTGATGATGTCCCCCGAACTCAACATGTTTGTTCATTAATTCATGACTGATTTCTAATGTTCTAACTTTGACCACATCTAATATGACAGAGCAAGTATCATTAGTAGTAACAGTAACTGAACCCAAATATTGCATAGAGTGATATTAGTATTATTAAATCCAGAGGGAATATACAGACATTGAGTCAACGTATTATTGAAATAGAAAGTATAGTTGTAAATAGATCCATTAATTGGATGTTCAAACTCAATTATACATCCTACAGCTGAGTTATTTTGAATGATAGTAACTTCAATACACACTCTACTAGTATTATCAACCTGACAGTAAATTGAGGTTACTTTATAATTAATTTTCTGTTAATAAATAATTTAATAATGTAAATCAAAGTAAGAAAGTAAAATTATTAATAAATAATAAAAAAATACTTAATAAAGCACAATGAAAATTGTAATTGTAATATAACTCTCACTCTACAGGTATACACAATAATATTAATTATGCAAAGTGTCTCTTAGTAACTGAGGATATCTCATAACAAGACCTATTATATAATAATAAAGTTATATAATATATTGAGAGAATACTTACTAATTAATTATAAGTATGTAGTAGTATTATTATCTCTTGGTAACTGATGATCTCTCATAACAAGACCTACAATAAAGTCATAATATGTAATATATTATAAGAGTACTTACTGTCATGATAGTTCTCAGGAGAATCTTCTTCAATATGACCAGGTAATGGTCCTTCATTATGATATCCTATCTGATGTTGAGGTGATACCAATATTGGCTCTACTTCACTGGTACTGGTAAGAGAAGGAGATGTTAGTCCTCCAATGATCTCTTCATCATTGGATATTTGTTTGGTAGTATCTGATGTCTTGTTAGTTTTAGCTGGTATAGGAGGTGGTATATCATCATCTTGTACATTAGCTGGTATAGGAGGTGGTATATCATCATCTTGTACATTAGCTGGTATTATAGTAACACTAGGTATTGATGGCTCTATATCATCACAAGATGGAGGATGTTGTTCTGTTTTTGGTTGAAAGTGAAGTATATCAGAGTACACTACTCTATCACTAGATGGGAGAGGAGCTTGAGGTCGCTTGTGAGAAAATTGCCGAACATCTTGGTAAACAACTTTCTATAGTTAATTGACAATGACAATATAAATATGAATTTATTTACTGGTTCATGAGGAGAAGTTAAATAAGCATCATCTGCTATATGACTATTAAGGTTATTGATTTCCACAGTAGTACTAGAAGATTCTAGAAGATGGCGACTGTCAGCATGGTTATCTCTGGTAGAACGACTTGAAGTTATTAAATGTCCATCAGTAGGATATGATACTATACCATGTGGAACAACTAATCCAGCATTAGTATATGGAACACTAATATAAGGAGAAAAATCAATTATATATTAAACATAATTATATATGCTATACTTTCCAAAGTTGTGGTCATAATCGTTTATTTCTATATAAAAAAATATTGGTACTTTTGTGTAATATGTATTATATTACCTTGATCTTGATTATGTCTTTTGAAATAACATAATAAAAAGGAAATACCAGCTGTAATAACAAACACTACTACTAGTATTGATATCACACTGCTAATGATGATAGCTAAATAAGAGGTAAATAAGTTCTAAATTTAATTTTGGGTTGACAAACCAATAAATTTGTCTTTACTATCTTCTTTTTCATGTGGATTATTTCTTTCAGCTAATAAGAGGTCTTATAATAGTAAAGTCATTAATATGACATACTTGATGGTATAAAGATGACTTCACTCCAGGCAGGTCTTGGGGCTTTATTACCATATTTATCAATATCATATACAGTTATATTAGTATTATTAAATCCAGAGGGAATATACAAACATTGAGTCAAAGTATTATTGAAATAAAAAGTATAGCTGTAGATAGATCCATTAATTGGATGTTCAAACTCAACTATACATCCCAGAGCTGAGTTATTTTGAATGATAGTAACTTCAATACACACTCTACTAGTATTATCAATCTGACAGAAGGTCACATCCTGTATACTGTGAGTAGCTATAAGGGTGTAAAGTAAACATAGGACATGTATACTAAGGTCAGAAATATGGGTAATATGAGACTAAGGGTATTTTCCTGGGAGTTCCCTCAAATGAATAAATTTATCACCCCATTATAATAGGCTTACATATGTTCTTCTGAATTGAACTCTCTCCAACAATATTAAAAAAAATGAATTCAAGGGAACAGAACTGGTACTTCTTTATCATATGATGATGCCCTCCAAACTTAATATGTCTCCTCATTTCATGACCAGCAATTGATAGTTTGTATGTAGTAATAGTCTTTCTTTGCAATTGACCACACCTCCTTATAATCTTCAAATCAGTTGGAGTACAGTTCAGACATACCTGTAGCTATAAGTTGAATACATACAATTAGTATACATATTATGATCAACTGACCTCAGCTTGAACATGTATACAAACATATTTATCATTACATTCTCTTACATCCACATTAGAATTAATAAATATTGGTTCTAATTAGATGAGATGATAATTAGTAATTATACTACTAATATCCACTTACTACTTGGAAACAAGATAGTGTAGTTTGATGACATACCATTTCCAGCACCATTTACAGGCAATATGTTAACAATATATGATTCATTTAGATATGGAGCAGTCACTGATATCACAGAGCAGGTATCATTAGTAGTAGCAGTATAGACTATATTATTGTATACAGAGAGAGTGATCACAAAATACATTGGTACATTATCCAGTGAAAATGGTTGCTGATAGCAAAGTTCAAAGGTATCTGGAGTCAAGTAGTAATGATAAATGTTAGTCACTTTAGTAAGAACCCCTAAATTAAAGAAACGATCATCTGATAACGTTTGTTAGCAAGTTAGAGATAAAACATAAAGAAAGACAGAGATATAAATAGATGGACAGTTCTATTTGCTTACCTTGTACAAGAATAGAAACTTCATTACTCTTGACTTGAACATAACTACCATTAACATTATATGTTGCATTAACAAAGGTAGTGATATTTTCAGTGACATTCCAAAGATGTAATTCTATCCTCACTCGAGTAGTGTTACTTGTTAATTTAGTGTCATCATATGATACCTGTCTTGTTAAGCCATTGGCAAACCTGATAAATCCAATGAAAATACTGCCACAGTTAATAGCCTCAGCAACAATTATTATATCAGCTCCAACGGAGGTATTTTTATCAGAGGGCTGATGAAAGAAGTCTAATACAACGAGATAGTATTATTGATAATAGCTACTTGTCTATCGTAGTATCAACATAGATCTACTTAATAACACTCGTTTACTTACTACATACTGCTGGAGACGTTTGAGAAGACTTAGAAAAGGACATCAGAGGTAAGACATTGAGAGTGAGAGATACAGCATTAGTTAAACAACAAAAAGAGAGTAAAAAAAGTAGGCAGTCTAATATTCTCGCCATTTTGCAATCCTTAATATTAGTCTACTACTACACTTAGTAATGCTTTGTAATTAGAACATTCTAAATTGTCAATGAATATCCTTTAATGCTTTACAGACATACATGTTAATATTAAAATAAAGAAGTGATCAGTTTTAATTATATTATCAGTTTGATGCTTGAAAGGTAATGAAGTCATTATCTTCTGGTACAGCTGAGAGTTCTTTGGGATTATCTCCAGTCTCACTGTTTGTACGAAATAAACTTGGTTGACTTCATTGGCGAGAAAAGTTTAGTAATGAGTTTGACTGGTAACAAAATAATAATAATAATTTGTATGTTCAATTACTAACTGTTTGTATATTAGTATCTTGTAACAGTTCAGGATATGAAAACACTTCATCAGCTCCTTTACTTTCTTCTCATTATTACTAATATCTTCTTGACTTTCTAATCTCCTTTCATTAGTTGTAGATAATACATGTGATGAAGAAGACAGTGATAGAGGTTCCTATATTATTCATAGCAAATATCTTGTAAGTTGAAATTTGGACAATAATTTACCAGAGATTTATGTATATCTAGATCATCATCAAGATCTTGAACTTTAACAAGTACATTCTGTAATAAATTGACATAGTTATAAATTGAAGGAAACAGTTTCTTCCAGTTGGTTCAATGAATGTATATTGTTATCTTTATTATCACTATAAATTAATAATACATTTAATTAACGATTATAATTATCATTATGTCATACTTAAAAGAAGTCTCCATTTCAACAATAATAGAAAGTCTTCGTTGATAAAGAATGGAGTCCCTTACTTCTAATAAAATTACCTCTAAGCTGTCAGATAATCTGTAGTGATACATTAATATAATAGATATAAAGTTAGTTACACTATAATAATAAATATAATGACCTATCAGTAGTATTAAGAAGACACCTCGTTTCACTTAGATCAGAAGAAAGATCGAGGGTTGAAGGTCCAACATTATGATCTGGTTCACTATAATTATTCCCAGTTATAACAACACTTAAGCTCATAAAATACATTGTTACTTTGATAAGGAGTACAGTAGGTTCACAAGTAGTGAAGTGGTTGGTTTATTGATTATTTCGTCAAAATCCTCCTGATTACCTCCAGGAGCTATAACAGTAATATAAATATAGTTATTAATAATAATAATATAACTCGTTCTGGTAATGCTGGTGAAAACATCTTTCTGTGCGGTGTATATTTTATAAGAATAACCCCTAGTATTATCAGTATTATTATCATTAGCAATCCAGTACTTCAAATGATGATAGGTAATAAGTTGTCTATAAGTAATGATTTATATAATTATGTAAAATAATTTATCATCAATGTTTTTTGCTTGACTATCTTAAAAAATAAATTGAGACATTTCTCATTAACACTATATTGATTACCTTGATCAGTTCCATTGATATTAACTGAGTGTTGTAACACTTCACAATCTTCAGAGTAAGACAGAGAAGTATAGCAGACGTCATAATAACCTGACAATAACCATTTGAAACAGTCAAAAACAAATGATGATCCATTCTCTCTATATAATAGTGTATAGTTCCTTTCTGTTGTATTGATGTTTAGGAAACTAATATTCAGCCAGTTGCATGACTGTTGTTAACTAATACATCATTCTCAAAGACACATTGGAAACACGGTCCAGTTGTAATATCTCCTTTAATATACTGTGCATGCTGAATATCTTTAATGTCTAGAAGAGAGAGTAGGTGGTAATATAATAATGTTGATATGGGACACGATGCAACCTTCAATTGAAGACTGAACTATGAATTTTAGTTCATATATTCATAACTTAATAAAGATGAAGTTGATAAACATACGAATAAACTGTAATAACTTACTGAGTTTCAATGATGGCTCCTTGTCTCTCCTCTTTCATTTTTAGCCATACATCTACATTAATATGTTTGTTTCTAATGAGCTCTTACTGGTAATCAACAATAGTTTATAATATCCATACACTCTTCAATAGTTACTGGTATATCACTGTATGATACACTAGGGTGATCCTTATAATGAGCTATAATAATTGAATGAGTACTCTGTTTACCAGGACAATCATATTGCTCGTACATTAGTAGATTGTAATTGATCATCAATGTAATCATGTAATGTAACTAATGTACCTTATATTCCATTATAAATGATGTATTGCCATTTGAATGTTTGTTTAGTATAATAGTAAAATTCGATGTTGTTGGTTCTACAATGATGGTATTAGAGGATATATGATATAAAAGTATACTTACAATGAGGAAAAATTATTTTTGTTAAAAATCCAATAACCAAGTGTCAGCCATTGCTGTAATTGTGAAGGTTCCCAGAGTACAAAGATCTAGATATGATAACTCTAGTCCATCAATTATCAATAATATTTGTAAAGTCATGGACATATATCAGCAATAGATAAAAGACAATTTCTATATTCTTTAGAACTGGTTGGATATCCCAATTAAATGTAATATATGTTGAGTACACGTGGGATAATGTTAGTGACTGGATCAAGATGATCTAGTTAAAAATAATGAGATATTATAATGAGATATTATAATGGTTAAGTTCATACATACCTTGGACAAGTATTATTGCTGTATTGAAATGAATGATAAGATTGTGTCATTTAATACCATAACACACAATAGTACTGTTTTCTAATAGTACTAGTGTACAGATTATTTCACAGAAAGTTGAATTGCATTTTTACGACAGTTCGTTATATCCGTATCATTCTTGTATATATCTACATGGTCACAGCTTAAAGCTACACCATTAAAATGATACGAGTTGTCCACTGTAGTTATGTTATTAGCTTATTATAACTTACCATAAGAGTCAAAGATTAATAGGAAAATAGCAGACAAAGCAAGTTGACTAATTTTATTGCTTGACTTTGATTTGTTGAACAGAGAACAAGAATATAACATAGATATCTAGTTTTGTGTAGCCAGTCTACTGGCTACGCGAGACAACGTTTACTTGTACTGTTCAGAGTAAAAGGGCTCGTCTCAGATCACCTGTCCTGTGGTATTGAATTAATTTTTGTGGTATTTGGTTTAACTTGAAGGTCAAAGGTCAAATTTTGCTCCTGACTTCATATTGGCTGATATATGTAAAAATAAATTAGAGGCCTAGACAACGTATCTATATACGTATCACTGTGAGACTACACATCTCTTATAAAAAGAAAAACAATCCGTGAAATTCTAACTTTTGAGACTCAGCTACATTCAATAAAAATGTGTACTAGCAATATGATATTATTGTTCTTGGACTATATATATATATATATATATATATATATATATATAACTATCTTTTTGTCAGGAGTAGCATCATCATGACTTCTATTCTCATCTTTCATTTGGTGATATAACTGTTACTCCACTAAAAAGAAAGAATATATGTAATTAATATCTGTATGATCAATTAATAATAAAGCACACCTTAATTCTTCTTTTTTCTTTGTTTTGCCTATTATTATTATCATTTTATCAATGATTTAAGTTCATCAATTTACCTTTTTTAAAATATTTTGTGCTAATTTTATCAATGATATTATTAGACAACAGCCAAATTTTAGTTCTATTCTGATAACCAAAGCAACCAAAAAAGCCAGCAATCACAAGTATAATCACAATACTCCCAATTACACTTATAATTACAATATTTCTAGTGTTATTATCATTATTGTCTAGAAAATGTTAGATAATATTATTGCTATATTAATAACTTGGTTTACCTGGATTTTTATCATTTCCTATATCAATAGCTGCAATAAGACATTGGAAAAATTATTATTATTATGCAGATAACTTACTTGTTTGTACCACACTACTACTAGATGATAATGACACATTCCCGTGCATAGTTGCTACCATCTTTGTAAAAGCCCAATGTTCTCCTCCAATATCTCTTACATAAACAGTTATGACACTTTCTTTTGATGTAAAATCCCAGCATTGTCTTTTGGACATGTTTTTTTCTCTCTTTAAAGTCACTCCTCTTGTTATTCCATCTAATGTCACTCCATAAATCTCCACATAACAACCTTCAGTAGTAGCATAATTAACAAAATAACACTGCATACAAAACCGATCCCCAATATCTACTCTGATGTCTTGAGCATCAAAAGTAACTATATAATGTTATATCTACACACATTGTATCTCACTATAACAAACTTACTAATAGTAATTGGTTCAAGTGAAGTGTGACCAACATTATTGATCAAAACAATACTCACATTACAAACATCTTTGCTATTTAACAACATTCCAGACTCTCCTACTATAGATATGTCCTCTGGACTATTAATGATAAGTACATTAGACAAATATTTTTTTTTCTGATGATATTTATACTCAATGGTAATATTAGCTGTATTTGCTTTCCCTCCAGGACAGTGGTTATTAGCACACTAAAAAAATCTGAGGGCAAATTAAAAAGGTTACCTACTAACTTTGTAAGTTAAATTAAGCACAACTGTCACTTCATCTATTCTTGCTATTTTATATGTTAGTACACTACAATTGATGGGTGCTAAAGAATAGTAAGTAACAATAAACAAATATATAAAAAGACATACCTTGTGGATAATATACTACTGTTTGTGTTTTGTTACTGGAAATGACACCATTATGAGCAGTAATATTCACATATACTGGTAAACATGAGTCAGATGATATCAAGTTATTAATAACAATACTGCTAGTATTTACTGTTTTATTAATACTCTCATTTCCTAGACTAACTTCCACAGTATAGTTGACATCAATTCCATCTAAGAGATTAGCTGGGAGATTCCAAGATAAAATCTTATTCTTGTTTATTATAATGTTTGTAACTGGATGAAGATCTCCTATAATTAATAGATTTGAACTTGATACATTGATGATATCTTACTTTGGACTAAAATCTCAGCTTTATCTGATTTTTTGTCAACATAGCTACTCCCATTAATATATATAGCTTTACACCAGATAATAACATCTTCTATTAAAGTAAGGTCACAATATCTTTTCAAATAGCCAGATCCAGAACAATGTATATCAGATGGTTCACTTCCTGGGTATTGCCTCAGTACATCTAACGAGACACAATCTATTCCTTCCATTTCACATACTACTTGTAAATTTGAGTTGTAACTAACATTTTGAGACACTGGATACCTAGTGATATCTGAATCAAAACAATATATTATTATATGTACAAATTATTTATATGTCACTCACTACAGCTGTCACAAAAGTTGGTAATAACTGTACTAAAACATACTAAAAGAAAAACAGCACTAACCATATCACACATTGGAGGAGGGCGTATTTCTGAATGCAAATATGTCCGCTAGGTCACGTGCACAGCTATATTATTAAGCGTGAAATGTAAATTTAACCCTTCATAACTAACTATACGCCTAGTTATTTATGTAGATCAGTTGTGAAAAGCAAAATGGCCTAGAAAATAAGGTAAGCTCTTTAAAATTAGACTATTAGAGTATCTTTATATTCCTATTATAGAAAGTAACAATTTAATTGTGAAGTAGTGGTCCTGCCTACATAATATAATGAGTAACATGTGACAATGATGACCATCAACTGATAGTTTTACTGAAGTATTATTTCTATTGAGGAACTTATTGGTAAGTATACTAATTTTACTAATTATGTCAAATGTTATGTCTTTAATTAAGTGGCTCTTCCTTGAGGCTCTATATAAAGTGGCACTACTATTGATAAACTAATTAAATAGTGAATATACTTAATTTAGATTATGATTAGCCAATCAAAGTCAATTCTTACACTGACTGTATCAACTAAGCCATATATTGTCTCTGTCAAAATGTTTTGTCATATTTTGTTCTGAATTTGTTTTAGTATTGTTGTTATTTAAAACCAGATATTTCAAAGACCAAACAATGTTTGTTTAGTGTTAATAATAACTGACACAGAAATAGAATCCTTAGATGTTGGACACTAAAATTTACTTTTAAGTTTGATTTCATAAACAAGAGTTATTTAGCTTAGAGTATTTTTATCCAACATTAATCAAGGCAAGCATTTATTCAATATCAGCATTTATTTATTAACCTTCAAAACATTATTTGTTGATCTATTTCGTTACTTTTAATCCTTTCAAAATCACATTTATAATTCATTTAGCTTTTTAAAGCTTTTTATAATATTGTAATCACAGATGCATTGAAGCTTAATTTGATATACCTTTGAAACACGTTAAAGATATGATGAGAGCCAATAGCTACAAGCAAGCAAAGTCATTCTTTTCCGAGCTTTGTTTTTATTAAGTTGTTGTAACTATGCTATTGGTGGAAGTTTTTTGGTTTCATGATTTTTATTATTAACTTGAGGAAAGGTTGCTCCCAACATAATAATCAAGGCAGATGTTTATTTAAAGTAAAGATTTATTCAAGGAAATACAATACATAGTTCAGTAGTGATGTCACTTAACCAGTGCAATTAATGAAATTAGATTAAAGTGTTATGGTCATTTCTTTAGTTAAAATTGGTATCACAATTTTAAGTTAAGTTTGTTTTAGTTTTTACAATATACTATAATTCTATTGGTTTGAACTGAAATTGTTATAATAAAACAACACTAAGATTTAGTTTATTAACAATTTATAATCATTCTATAAATGGAATGTATAGGAATATAGATATTGTAAATACTAAATAATAAGGGAGTGGTAAATTAGCCTGTATTGAACAATCAATTTTAATTTAGCAATTGTTACTGAAATCTGTGGCGGAGGAACCTATAGGCACCAGGGGCACTTGCCCCCCTCCCCCCCCAAAATTTTTACACTGAAGTATGCAATATGTAGAGAACAATGAAAAACACTTTTTGTAATTATAATATAATTGTGGCAATTGGGTATTTACCACATTCATATTATACAAAATTATACCAAAATTGATGTGTATTTAAGGGATTAAAGCAAAAACACTCCTCAGCTTCTGGGGCGTGTGACCCCCGAGCCCCCTCCTTTGGTGCCCCCCAAATTCAAATATGTTTCTCCACCCCTGACTGAAATTATGAATTTTATCAAAGCTATGTCTAATCAGTTATTTTTGATATGCATATCTGATAAATAATTGAGGTATTGTATAATTTTAAAGTTTATCTTTTAAAGTTTTATTGTTCATGCAGTATTCTTAATGACTGATCTCAATATAAGTTTTTGAATCTCCATATACATTCATATATAAATTGTACATACATCCATAATACACAAATACACAATATTGCTCCTAATTTGTGTCATAATTTATCACTATTCTTTTTCTACCTTTGTATAGAACCTGCTTTGACAATAAAATGAACATGCTGATCTATCTGAGACAATTTATAAACAGTTATTTACTTCTTAACTATAAATTGGAAATATTCAGTCTATTTCATGATTATTAATATAACAAGTTGAAGTCCACAACAAATGAAGTGTTAAATTTATTTTATATAGATATATTACATTTAATGAATTTTATTAGTCTTACTACAAATGATGGTAGTTGTTGAGTGATGAAGAAAATGGAAAGTTATTTAGTAGTCATGTTAATGTCACTACAATCTTTATAATTTATTTTGTTATTGTAACAGTATTGATGAGAATTCACAGAAATGAGAAAATTAAAAGCCTGTCTCATACAAGAGATAATACACACACACAACATAACACATAATATATAACTTACCAAATGGAAATACATTGATAGTATGATCAAACTGTCCAGCTGGATTACTAAGAGTTACCTCAACAAGATATGTCCTCAAGTTAACAGGTGATGATATATTAACTATTATCAGTTGATTATTAACTAAAGACAGTGTCACATCATTAGATAATGTTTGTTGTAGAACATCATTAGAGTCCTTGATATGATGTCAATTTATATATTCTATTTCTGAAACAATATTTTTCATGATATATTAGTATTGTTGTCTTTCAATGCTTTTACTGACAGTATATGAGTATGTGATAGTCACGTAAAATAATCCTGTAAAGTCCTAAACAAATTCTAACTTTATCTATACAGCATTAGGAACATAGAGTATGTGTTCTTATATATTGCTACAAAGATTTGTTATAACAATTGTTAGTTTTTATTATGAAAGTAAAGATATAGAACTAATTATTCTGGTACTACGTGATTGTACAATAAGTATACTGTGTTTATGTTGTTGACCCCTCCTACATAATTTAACTATCAAGAATAATGTCCTTGCACTTGATACTGACAGTGATCCTTGTACCAGCTTTTGTCCAATCAATTGGTAAGTGTTATAATATTGTGTATCACTCACTACAATCATTAATAATCATTATATTAAATTTTGTTATATCCAGAAAACATTACACTTCATCCTCAGTCAGTCAATACCACTCTTAACTCAACAGTTTATTTTCCTTGTGAAGCTATTACTGATGAAATCAATTTCAAAGTCAATGATGAATCAGCAGCTAATACAAACATTGTAAATAAAGGATTTATTGAACAACCACAAACTACTCTCAGTGATGGTAGAAAAAGAAGAGTGTTATTAGCTAAAGCACTAATTGATAACAACAATACTAATATAGTATGTAGAGCTATTCAGTCACAAATACTATATAGTAACATTGCTGTATTAAGAATACAAGGTGAACTAATGTTATAGATGTCATATTATTATGATATATTGATGTAGGATTACTAGCTCCTGTTAAAGATCTAACTGCTACAGTTCTAAATGGATCTAGTGTGTTACTGATGTGGTCTGCACCATATACATTGGATAATGTACCTATCACTGGATATAACATCAATGATGATCAAGGAACACTTCTAGACACAGTTAATACTACTGAGTATATCCTGACATCTAGTAATGATGATTCATGTAATGTAACTACTGTATATGTCTCTGGTATTAATGGAGCTGGTATAGGAGATAGTAATAATGTCATGTACTATATTGCTAGAGGTATAGATTTTTTTGAGAATAATAATTTAGTTTACAATTTAGCTCTCAAGAGTGGCTATAAACACTTATTACTATTGATAAAACCAACAGTCTATGATATAACAATATCAATACAAGTGTTTATTGATGTAAGTACAACAATATCATAACATTGAAAATAAACTGAATGTTATTATAATATAAACAGGTGAGTCATCTTTGTCCTGGAGAGTATCCTACTAGTGTAAATATTATAATAAAGAATTCTACTGGTCATATAGTACATAGTCTCACTGATGGTACATTGTCTCTTATTACTGGACACCAGTTTGTTGTCAATGAGTATATTATATTGTCTAGTAAAGTTAATATACCTATCTCAACTGAGGTTACATTCAGTGATCTTGATGGAGAATTTAATGTATTAACAGATGTGGAGTTCAGTAAGTCTATATATTATCTCCTGTTTATTAATTGTTTGTTTTATTATAGTAACTTCAGTTAATATGAGTGTTAATAATAACAGTATTTGTATCCAATGTTATTATATTGATAAGACTACTAAATTAGGATGTCAACTGGATCTAGTCAATGATACTAAAGTACTTTATAGAGTCCAATTATTAAAGAATTCAACTACTAACAAAGCTAATGATTGTATAGTAAATATATCAAGTGGTTACTATGACCTCTATACATATGATATTAATGAGAATAGTACAATAAATACTGTTCCTATTGATATCAAATATCAAGTATTTGTACCTACTGAGTTGATACTTAGACCCTCTGTAGTCCTATCCACTATTTACACACTCCCTTCAATACTACCATCATTAACAACAACAACAATACTACCTTCATGTAAGTATTATTTGTATCACTGATAACTATATATATATTTTATTTTAGCTCAGTCTAATCTTAGTTTTACAAAGACTCTTATCATTATTATATCTACCACTATACCAGTAATAATAGCTTTGACAATAATTGTGGCTATAATTATTATCATTATTATTATTACTAGAACTATCAAGAGATCTCAACAAAGTATATATATATTCTCTTTATGTACAATATAATGTTATTATATTAATAGGTCACAATATAACTGATAATGATGTCAATACACAACAGAATGCATATGAAGCTTATGATGTCATTGTTAGAAACAATATTTGAAAGATTTTGATTTCAATAACTCAAACTATCATTTCAAAATGTCATAAATATTATTCTATACTCACAATATATAAATATTATTTGATACTCAATAATTGTTCAACTGATTTTGTAAATAAGAGAATTTAAAAGGTTCAGTCTCTCACTTAAATCAATGGTCTACAAATTAAGACAATAGTTAGTGTGTTAAGATGAACATTGTGTTCCAATTACTAGAACATGTTGTGTGTATTCTAATAATTATTAAAAATTATTTTTTTCAAACTTTATTTAATAGAGATAATTCCCTCAAGTTCATTGATACTTGTCCTTAAAATAGTTTTATATGTAATTAAATTGAATATAATGATCATTTGACACACAAAGTATTAATTAACTATAACTATCTTGATAACTAAAGATCTCTCATAACAAGACCTATTATATAAAGTTATATAATATATTGAAATAATACTCACTGATTAACTATAAGTATGTAGTAGTTTGTATCCAATGTTATTATATTGATAAGACTACTAAATTAGGATGTCAACTGGATCTAGTCAATGATACTAAAGTACTTTATAGAGTCCAATTATTAAAGAATTCAACTACTAACAAAGCTAATGATTGTATAGTAAATATATCAAGTGGTTACTATGACTTCTATACATATGATATTAATGAGAATAGTACAATAAATACTGTTCCTATTGATATCAAATATCAAGTATTTGTATCTACTGAGTTGATACTACCATCAACAACAACAACAACAATACTACCTTCATGTAAGTATTATCTTGTGTCACTGATAACTATATATATATTTCATTTTAGCTCAGTCTGATCAGTTCAGCAGTACTACTATAATTGTTATCATTACTACCACTATACCAGTAATACTAACTGTAGCAATAATTGTGGCTATAATTATCATTATTATTATCACAACTATCAAGAGATCTCAACAAAGTATATATATATATATATTCTGTTTATGTACAATATAATGTTAATATATTTTTAGGTCACAGTATAACTGATAATGATGTTAATACACAACAGAATGAAGCTTATGATGTTATTGGACAGTTTAAAATGAAAATAGTTCATAATATGTCATATGAATATGTCACAGCTCCTGATGATAGAGCACCTGATTATGTTAATGTTAGAAACAATATTGAAAGGATTTGATTTTAGTAACTCATCATTTACTATATGGTTATGGTCTTCTACAGTAGACTAATAGATGATGAGTATCATCATTGTTATCTTTAATTTAATGTAATTACATGTCCACTAGAGGGATGTGATACTGTATAATGTGAACAACTACTTCATATTGAGAATATATGAAACACTGATATTAGGAGGAAATCAATTATATCATTATATAGTATAAAATTATTTATTTGTATTATGTGATTGTACAATAAGTACAACATTTATTGCTTGTGTTTACATTGGTTGACCCCTCCCAGAAAATTATAATACAAAGAATAATGTCCTTGCACTTGATACTGACAGTGATCTTTGTACCAACTTTTGTCCAATCAATTGGTAAGTATTATAATATTGTGTATCACTATAATCATTAATAATCATTCTATTATAATTGTTATATCCAGAAAATATTACACTTCATCCTCAGTCAGTCAATACCACTCTTAACTCAACAGTTTATTTTCCTTGCGAAGCTGTTACTGATGAAATCAATTTCAAAGTCAATGTTGAATCAACAGCTAATAGAAACATTGTAAATAAAGGATTTATTGAACAACCACAAACTACTCTCAGTGATGGTAGAAAAAGAAGAGTGTTATTAGCTAAAGCACTAATTGATAACAACAATACTAATATAGTATGTAGAGCTATTCAGGCACAAATACTATATAGTGACATTGCTGTATTAAGAATACAAGGTCAGCTAATGTTATAGATGTCATATTGTTATGATATATTGATGTAGGATTACTAGCTCCTGTTAAAGATCTAACTGCTACAGTTCTCAATGGATCTAGTGTCTTACTGATGTGGTCTGCACCATATACATTAGATAATGTACCTATCACTGGATATAACATTAATGATGATCAAGGAACACTCATAGACACAGTTAATACTACTGAGTACATCCTGACATCTAGTAATGATGATCCGTGTAATGTAACTACTGTATATGTCTCTGGTATTAATGGAGCTGGTATAGGAGATAGTAATAATGTCATGTACTATAATGCTAGAGGTATAGATTTTTTTGAGAAAAATAATTTATTTACAATTTAGCTCCCTAGAGTGGCTCTACATGCTTATTACTACAAATACAACCAACAGTCTATGATATGACAATATCAATACAAATATTTGTTAATGTAAGCACACCAGCATAGTAATAACAGTGAAAATAAACAGAATGTCATTATAATACATACAGGTGAGTCATCTTTGCCCTGGAGAGTATCCTACTAGTGTAAATATTTCAATAAAGAATTCTACTGGTCATATAGTACATAGTCTCACTGATGGTACATTGTCTCTTATTACTGGACACCAGTTTGTTGTTAATGAGTATATTATATTGTCTAGTAAAGTTAATATACCTATCTCAACTGAGGTTACATTCAGTAATCTTGATGGAGAATTTAATGTATCAACAGATGTGGAGTTCAGTAAGTCTATATATTATCTCCTGTTAATTAATTGTTTATTTTATTATAGTAACTTCAGTTAATATCAGTGTTAATAATAACAGTATTTGTATTCAATGTTATTATATTGATAAGACTACTAAATTAGGATGTCAACTGGATCTAGTCAATGATACTAAAGTACTTTATAAAGTCCAATTATTAAAGAATTCAACTACTAACAAAGCTAATGATTGTATAGTAAATATATCAAGTGGTTACTATGACCTCTATACATATGATATTAATGAGAATAGTACAATAAATACTGTTCCTATTGATATCAAATATCAAGTATTTGTACCTACTGAGTTGATACTACCATCATCAACAACACCAACAACAATACTACCTTCATGTAAGTATTATCTTGTGTCACTGATAACTATATATATATTTCATTTTAGCTCAGTCTGATCAGTTCAGCAGTACTACTATAATTATTATCATTACTACCACTATACCAGTAATACTAACTGTAGCAATAATTGTGGCTATAATTATCATTATTATTATCACAACTATCAAGAGATCTCAACAAAGTATATATATATATATATAATCTGTTTATGTACAATATAATGTTAATATATTTTTAGGTCACAATATGACTGATAATGATGTTAATACACAACAGAATGAAGCTTATGATGTTATTGGACAGTTTAAAATGAAAATAGTTCATAATATGTCATATGAATATGTCACAGCTCCTGATGATAGAGCACCTGATTATATTAATGTTAGAAACAATATTGAAAGGATTTGATTTTAGTAACTCAGTCCATCATTTTAAAACGTCATAAATATTATTCTATACTCACAATATATAAATATTATTTGATACTCAATAATTGTTCAACTGATTTTGTAAATAAGAGAAGTTAAAAGGTTCAGTCTCTCACTTAAATCAATGGTCTACAAATTAAGACAATAGTTAGTGCGTTAAGATGAACATTGTGTTCTAATTACTAGAACATGTTGTGTGTATTCTATATAATTATTAAAAATTATTTTTTTCAAACTTTATTTAATAGAGATAATTCCCTCAAGTTTATTGATACTTGTCCTTAAAATAGTTTTATATGTAATTAAATTGAATATAATAATCATTTGACACACAAAGTATTAATTAACTATAACTATCTTGATAACTAAAGATCTCTCATAACAAGACCTATTATATAATAATAAAGTTATATAATATATTAAGAGAATACTTACTGATTAACTATAAGTATGTAGTAGTATTATTATCTCTTGGTAACTGATGATCTCTCATAACAAGACCTACGATAAAGTTATATTATGTAATATATTATAAGAGTACTTACTGTCATGATAGTTCTCAGGAGAGTCTTCTTCAATATGACCAGGTAATGGTCCTTCATTATGATATCCTATTTGGTGTTGAGGTGATACCACCAATATTGGCTCTACTTCACTGGTAATGGTAAGAGAAAGGAGATGTTAGTTATCCGGTGATCTCTTTATCATTGGACATTTGTTTGGTAGTATCTGATGTCTTGTTAGTTTTAGCTGATATAGGAGGTGGTATATCGTCATCTTGTACATTAGCTGGTATAGGAGGTGGTATATCGTCACCTTGTACATTAGCTGGTATAGGAGGTGGTATATCGTCACCTTGTACATTAGCTGGTATAGGAGGTGGTATATCGTCACCTTGTACATTAGCTGGTATAGGAGGTGGTACATCGTCACCTTGTACATTAGCTGGTATAGGAGGTGGTACATCGTCACCTTGTACATTAGCTGGTATAGGAGGTGGTATATCGTCACCTTGTACATTAGCTGGTATAGGAGGTGGTATATCGTCACCTTGTACATTAGCTGGTATAGGAGGTGGTATGTCATGATTTTGTACATTAGCTGGTATAAGAGGTGATATATCATCATCTTGCACATTATCTTGTACATTATCTTGTACATTAGCTGGTATAGGAGGTGGTATATCATCATCTTGTACATTAGCTGGTATAGGAGGCGGTATGTCGTCATCTTGTACATTAGCTGGTATAGGAGGTGGTATCTCATCATCTTGTACATTAGCTGGTATTATAGTAACACTAGGTATTGATGATTCTTCATTACCATAAGATAAATGGTAGCAGAAGTTAAATAAACATCATTTACTATATGGTTATGGTCTTCTACAAAACTCTAGTAGATGATGAGTGTCATCATTGCTATCTTTAATTTGATGTAATTACATGTCTACTAGTGGGATGTTATACTGTATAATGTGAACAACTACTTCATATTGAGAATATATGAAGCACTGATATTAGGAGGAAATCAATTATATTATTATATAGTATAAAATTATTTATTGTATTATGTGATTGTACAATAAGTACAACATTCCTTACTTGTGTTTACATTGGTCAGCCCCTCCCAGAAAATTATAATAAGAAGAATAATGTCCTTGCACTTGATACTGACAGTGATCCTTGTACCAGCTTTTGTCCAATCAATTGGTAAGTGTTATAATATTGTGTATCACTATAATCAATAATAATCATTCTATTATAATTGTTATATGCAGAAAATATTACACTTCATCCTAAGTCGGTCAATACCACTCTTAACTCAACAGTTTATTTTCCTTGTGAAGCTGTTACTGATGAAATCAATTTCAAAGTCAATGATGAATCAGCAGCTAATACAAACATTGTAAATAAAGGATTTATTGAACAACCACAAACTACTCTCAGTGATGGTAGAAAAAGAAGAGTGTTATTAGCTAAAGCACTAATTGATAACAACAATACTAATATAGTATGTAGAGCTATTCAGACACAAATATTATACAGTAATATTGCTGTATTAAGAATACAAGGTCAGCTAATGTTATAGATGTCATATTATTATGATATATTGATGTAGGTTTACTAGCTCCTGTTAAAGATCTAACTGCTAAAGTTCTCAATGGATCTAGTGTGTTATTGATGTGGTCTGCACCATATACATTGGACAATATACCTATCACTGGATATAACATCAATGATGATCAACGAACACTCTTAGATACAGTTAATACTACTGAGTACATCCTGACATCTAGTAATGATGATCCATGTAATGTAACTACTGTATATGTCTCTGGTATTAATGGAGCTGGTATAGGAGACAGTAATAACGTCATGTACTACATTGGTAGAGGTATAATTTTTTTAGAAAAATAATTTATATTTCATTTAGGTCCCAAGAGTGGCTCAATGCACTTGATACTGCTAATGCAACCAACAGTCTATGATATGACAATATCAATACAAATATTTATTGATGTAAGTACACCAACATAATAATAACAATGAAAATAAACAGAATGTTATTATAATATAAACAGGTGAGTCATCTTTGTCCTGGAGTGTATCCTACTAGTGTAGATATTATAATAAAGAATTCTACTGGTCATATAGTACATAGTCTCACTGATGGTACATTGTCTCTTATTACTGGACACAAGTTTGTTGTCAATGAGTATATTATATTGTCTAGTAAAGTTAATATACCTATCTCAACTGAGGTTACATTCAGTAATCTTGATGGAGAATTTAATGTATTAACAGATGTGGAGTTCAGTAAGTCTATTTATTACCTCCTGTTAATTAATTGTCTATTTTATTATAGTAACTTCAGTTAATATCAGCGTTAATAATAACAGTATTTGTATCCAATGTTATTATATTGATAAGACTACTAAATTAGGATGTCAACTGGATCTAGTCAATGATACTGAAGTACTTTATAAAGTCCAATTATTAAAGAATTCAACTACTAACAAAGCTAATGATTGTATATTAAATATATCAAGTGGTTACTATGACCTCTATACATATGATATTAATGATAATAGTACAATAAATACTGTTCCTATTGATATCAAATATCAAGTATTTGTACCTACTGAGTTGATACTTAGACCCTCTGTAGTCCTATCTACTATTTACACACTCCCTTCAATACTACCATCATCAACAACAACAACAACAACAACAATACTGTCTTCATGTAAGTATTATTTGTATCACTGATAACTATATGTATTTTATTTTAGCTCAGTCTGGTCAGTTCAGCAGTACTACTATAATTATTATCATTACTATATCTACCACTATACCAGTTATAATAGATGTGACAATAATTATGGCTATAATCATCATTATCACAATTATCAATAGATCTCAACAAAGTATATATATATTCTGTTTATGTACAATATAATGTTGATATATTATTAGGTCACAATATAACTGATAATGATGTTAATACACAACAGAACGAAGCTTATGATGTCATTGGACAATTTAAAATGAAAATAGCTCATAATATGTCATATGAATATGTCACAGCTCCTGATGATAGAGCACCTGATTATGTTAATGTTAGAAACAACACTGAAAGGAGTGGATTTTAGTAACTCAGTCCATTATTTCAAAAAGTTATAAATATTATTCTATACTCACAATATATAAATATTATTTGATACTCAATAATTGTTCAACTGATTTTGTAAATAAGAGAAGTTAAAAGGTTCAGTCTCTCACTTAAATCAATGGTCTACAAATTAAGACAATAGTTAGTGTGTTAAGATATATATTGTGTTCCAATTACTAGAACATGTTGTATATTCTAATAATTATTAAAAATTCATTTATTGTCAAACTTTATTTAATAGAGATAATTCCCTTAAGTTCATTGATCCTTGTCCTTAAAATAGTTTATATATGTAATTAATTGAATATAATAATCATTTGACACACAAAGTATTAATTAACTATAACTATCTTGATAACTAAAGATCTCTCATAACAAGACCTATTATATAATAATAAAGTTATATAATATATTGAGAAAATACTTACTAATTAACTATAAGTATGGAGTAGTATTATTATCTCTTGGTGACTGATGATCTCTCATAACAAGACCTACAATAAAGTCATATTATGTAATATATTATAAGAGTACTTACTGTCATGATAGTTCTAAGGAGAGTCTTCTTCCATATGACCAGGTAATGGTCCTTCATTATGATATCCTATCTGGTGCTGAGGTGATACCAATATTGGCTTAACTTCCCTGGAACTGGTAAGAGAAGGAGATGTTAGTTTTCCAGTAATTTCTTTATCATTGGACATTTGTTTGGTAGTATCTGATGTCTTGTTAGTTTTAGCTGGTATAGGAGGTGGTATAGGTATTGATGGCTCTATATCATCATAAGATGATAAACAAACATCATCTACTATATTGTTATAGTCTTCTACAAGACTCTAGTGTCATCATTGCTATCTTTAATTTGATGTAATTATATGTCCACTAGTGGGATGTGATACTGTATCATGTGAACAACTACCTCATATTGAGAATATATGAAACACTGATATTAGGAGGAAATCAATCATATCATTATATAGTATAAAATTATTTATTGTAATATGTGATTGTACAATAAGTACAACATTCCTTACTTGTGTTTACATTGGTCAGCCCCTCCCACAGAATTTTAATAACAAGAATAATGTTGTTGTACTTGATACTGACAGTGATCCTTGTACCAGCTTTTGTCCAATCAATTGGTAAGTGTTATAATATTGTATATCACTATAATCATTAATAATCATTCTATTATAATTGTTATATGCAGAAAATATTACACTTCATCCTCAGTCAGTCAATACCACTCTTAACTCAACAGTTTATTTTCCTTGCGAAGCTGTTACTAATGAAATCAATTTCAAAGTCAATGATGAATCAGCAGCTAATACAAACATTGTAAATAAAGGATTTATTGAACAACTACAAACTACTCTCAGTGATGGTAGAAAAAGAAGAGTGTTATTAGCTAAAGCATTAATTGATAACAACAATACTAATATAGTATGTAGGGCTATTCAGACACAAATATTATACAGTAATATTGCTGTATTAAGAATACAAGGTAAGTTAACAATAAAATCTGTTTGTAATTACAAATACATGTAGGAATTCATGTTGCTTAACACGCAATTACTATACAAGAATGCTTAATTGCATGTTTGAGAATAAGATCATATAATGTATACGTGATCTCTTGTAAACAACCAGAATACACATCATAATAATATTATTATCTATATGTAGGTTTACTAGCTCCTGTTAAAGATCTAACTGCTACAGTTCTCAATGGATCTAGTGTGTTACTGATGTGGTCTGCACCATATACATTGGATAATGTACCTATCACTGGATATAACATCAATGATGATCAAGGAACACTTCTAGACACAGTTAATACTACTGAGTACATCCTGACATCTAGTAATGATGATACATGTAATGTAACTACTGTATATGTCTCTGGTATTAATGGAGCTGGTACAGGAGATAGTAATAATGTCATGTACTATATTGCTAGAGGTAACATATTATGTTATACAGTGATATTATATTTTATATTTCAGTTCCTCAAACTATTCTGGTATCAGTTATAGCAACAACAGAGGAAGACAACATTTTATTTCGAGTTTACATTAATGTCAGTCAGTGATGTTTTGACACAAATATTTCTTGTCTTGGTAGTGTTGTAATTGTTTATACAACATACTATATAGACTAACAGGAACTGAATATGTAATACTATGATATACACTATGTAATAAATAATTATATTAATAATTAGAGATAAAAACAACTTTATATATATATATATGTCGATGTAAACAATAATATGTTTCCTTATCCAACTAAATAGTATGGCTTATATTAGTGGATAATTATGTAATATAGAGTATGTGTGAAGTACTCACTGTATAATTTGTTACCTTGTAATAGTACAACATACCAATTAAACTATATGACTAAAAATAAATTTAAAAAAATATATATTATAATAAGGACGTTTTTAATCATGAACCAAAAAATATTGTCTTTGCAAGCATAAGGCCCAGGAAAACCCTACATGATTTCAGTAAATATTTTGTACAAATATACAGAGTATATTTACTTGTCATTGTATGATGCTTACCATTTATCACTCACTATCTTTACTAGGTCAGTGATCTATGTATTGGTGAGTATCCTACTAATGTTACAGTAAATATCAAGGACTCTAATGATGTTCTACAACAAACATTATCTAATGATGTGACACTGTCTTTAGTTAATAATCAAATGATAATAGTTAATATATCATCACCTGTTAACTTGAGGACATATCTTGTTGAGGTAACTCTTAGTAATCCAGCTGGACAGTTTGATCATACTAACAATGTATTTCCATTTGGTAAGTTATATATCACATGTTATGTTGTGTGTGTGTATTATCTCTTGTATGAGACAGGTTTTCTTACTTCAGTTCTCAATATCTCTTCATCACTTGACAACTGTACTACTATTACTATCAGTTGGGATCGTCCTAATGTAGACAGTAGAATTCAAATATCTTACTATATACTACTGATATATGATGATGTCAACAAGATGTTATTACAAAATGTATCTATTAATGGAAACGAATTCAAATATAAAGATCAGGACTTGTTTCATCACCGATATACATATACCATATATGGTATAAATGAACTGGGTGAAGGAGAACATAACAATAGTACCTTCTCTTTTCAAAGGGGTTAGTTAAAAAAACTAATATGTGTGTTTATTTTATCATGTCATTTTAGTTCCAAGACCTGACAAAGAAAATACTACATTTACTATTCTGTCCTATATAAATAATGAAGTCAATTTGATGTTTAATATACCAGTGAGTCTATCCAATAGTGGTTACTATATGATCACCATAGTTACTGTAGATTATTCTGGAATGTTCATCTGAAGCTCCAGAGAATGCTACAGTCACTGTACAATGTGACGATATAGTTATATTTAATAAAACATATCTTGTAGAATATTCAAGTCAAGCTATAAACATAATAGACAATCTGTTAGCTCCTAAACATCAACAATGTACTCTCTCTATTACCTTCAGTAATAGTACTGGACACAGTGATCCATTGATACATACTTTAAGTAAGAGATAGTGATATTATGTAATATATTGATATTATTATATGATATAGGTACATATGATGTTATAAATGCTACTGCTTACCCTAATGGTAATTCTATATGTGTGGAGTGTGTATTTTCATCTGCTCCATCTGCTAAGTCATGTTATGTTAGTGTGATTGGAGTGACTTCAATGAACAAAACATTTGATAAAAACAGTCCAAGTGATGTTACTGTACAAGGTTGTATTGATAATCTCCCAGCTGGTAATTATACAGTCTATGTATATGATGTGGAGAATGATATACCACTAACATCAATATTACCAGCTATAATATTACGAGATATTGTAATAAATGATACATTACCGATTATTACTACAAGTGAGTTCTAATACTAGTTAAAATAGTCTGTTAACTTGCAATATTTATATAGAAATAGTCATGAGCACATCCTTAACTACTAATGGGATAACAATAACACCAAAATCACAAAATGTTTCTAGTAACACAATATTATATTGTTATAATTATGTCTATCCTCCACCTTCTTTTAGTTATAATTACTTCCACTGTCATCATTTACACTATACCAAGTTATTCTACAGTAGTTATACCATCAATTAATACAATAACAGCGCCTGGATCTCTAAGTTATCAATGTATGATGATATAATAATTATTACAATGAAATACTATATATAACTTTTCTCTCTCTAGTTATAATAGTTACAACTGTGGTCAGTATCTTAATAATTATGATAATACTAATTATTTTCAGTGTTTGTGGGGGTGTTTATTATAAAAAGAAGAGACAAAGTATGTCTATACATGTATTCATATAATATAATATAATTATTATTCACATAGAGTCTAATACTAATGATGTTATAATCGTTCAACATAATGCAGCATATGAAGATCCCAGACAATATCAAACACCAATAGTCTTGAATGAGAACACAGCTTATGGTTTTGTCATTAGAAATAACAATAGCACAATACCTGATTATGTGACTATTATCTAACAACAGTATTGTTTGTTTGTAATATTGATAATTTATCATTTTAATGACCTAATTAGCATTTAATTACAACCATCTTAAGAGGTAATTATTCTAGTTAACTAAATAAAAACTAGTTATTGGTAGTATCTCCCAGAAAATGGCAGCATATTAACTATTTTTAGGAATGCAATTTTGGAGCAAAACGTTTGAAAATTTTTCATATTAAATAGTTAATTACTGAAATGATATTTAAATAAATGCAGTATACCTGTCACTTTACCATAAATAATGCTGAATTAACTATAGCCTTGTAGTAGTACTGTTATCTCTTACTAATACATGAAGTACATTGGAACGTTGTTGAAGATCTTGATAACAACTGCTTCTTTCTTCTACATAATAAATAATTGCATATAATATATAAAATTTTTGTTATAATAACTACAGCTGTGATTGCACTATTATATCAGGTGCTATAAAATGATCACTGCATATTTTATTATATTATAAAGTAACATCAATGATGTCATAATAACTGATAAATGACATTCTATTATATAAAGGTTTCCAAGTATGATGACTACACTAAATAGAGCATGTGGCTACACTCTTATTGTTTAGTGGCCATAGTGTGGAATGAGGTCTTGTTATTTTAATTGATTTTATATTACCAGTAGTGATATTACTATTGTTACTCCAATCACACTAACATAACATGACTTAGCGGATAGAGCAGATGAAATTGCACATTCCACACATGTGGTCTTAATCTATGTTAGATCACTCTTCCTTCTCAAACTATCTATATATAATATATATAATATTGGCTGCATTATTTAATTTTTATAATATTCATGATTTGAGTTAACTAGTGGATCAGAATACATGTTGTATATATCATTATTATATTAAATAAAATATTTATTATAATGCTAATTCAAAGTGACACGTATGTAGTGTTGAGAATCAAATGAAATGTTAAATACGTTTAGGTAAGGATATTTATTGTATTAAACCCCTATAAAATTAAATATGATTAAAATTATAATAATTAGCAGTGTTGTTCTAGTTTACTTTAGTTGAACTAGTTTTATTCTTGGCCCTTAAAAGTATAGTTTTAGTTTTAATTATTTTAACAGTCTTTTTTACTTCATTCATGGTAGTAATCATATTCATAGTTGACATTAATGAGATTCATAAGCGTGCACAATCACGCCCCACAAGAGCCTAAAGACAAAATCGGTTTCAATATACAATAATGACTGCTTAGCATCCCGCAGAGCTCAATCCCGTACGGCTGGTTTGAAGTGAGGGCAAAGTTCCAGCCAGGATTACCTCGTCTTCGGACGAGGGTTACCAGGCCACGGTGGCGGTCCTAGCTAGCAATAGCAGGGAATCCTGGCGCCTAAGTGGAAGCCTCAGTGGTTGAGCTTAGTGAGGAGGAATTGTTTGTGGAACACAACATGTTTTTTTATTCATTTAAACTACAAACATTTAAGACTTATATATAATGTCAGTAGAACATCACAAAATGTTTTTTTTTATAAATCTTAATTATAAATTTACTCAAAAAAACACATAACACTACAATTGTAATAACTAACCTATAAAATACATGGAACAAAATGAGTGGAATATTTACTATTGTAATTACAACATAAACCATTTCATTTACATTATTAAAACAATGAATGTATTCAATACATTTTTCCTGTGCATGCAATATTGCGAACATATTTTCATCCAAAAATAAGAATAATATTATTTCGATTACTAATGTATATTACTGCTTACATGCTACATGAACATTAGTAATCAAAGTAGTGTTATATCTACTTTTAGTATATACAACCATATAACAATGTATTAGTTAAATCAATCAAATTTTAAGTATCAATGGATCAATGTGTCCTACATTATTACTGAAGATAATAGAGAGAGTCAGTACACTATTGATGTTGAGGGACTAAGAGACTATCTGTTATAAGTTGACTAGTATCATTCAACAGTATTGTTTTATTATATACTGTTTAAAATGATTGGTTGTTGTAATCTATTATTTGTGATTATACTCTTGAGGATATGTGACTGAGACCAACAAAATGTTCTTATTGTGCAATTTTGGTCTAACATAGCTGCTATAAGGGAAATTATTATAGGGAACAAAGCAAAGTTGTGACAAGTATGCACTCCCTCAAAGACATAAGAATACATAATAAATAAACATTTTATTATATCAATTGTTTTATGACATGTAAACATCACATGATGTTATCTGTGAAGGAGTTAACATTTGCCATAGCATTCATAGTGCTGGCTTGTGTCTTTTTATAATTTTACTCATTGCAGTTATGACAGTGTTACTATCACAGCATCTATAAATTCCAAGTACTAATATATGATTAAATTAATAAATCAATGATTAATTAATGATAGTTGTTTCATTAGATGAGACCCATTGTCAAGACAGGAAATACTATAATATTCAAAACTAAAAAAATAATAGAAGTATAATTATTAATAGAGAATAACAACTCCTTTAGTTCCTCGAGTGCAATTTCTTTAAAGGAGAGATAATAAATATTTTTTGATATAATAATAATATATACAACATGTACGTTGATCCACTAATAAGGATGCTTTAAGTTAATTCAAATCATGAATAGTATCAAACAATGGATCCAATATATATATATATATATACACATATACACAAATATATATATATATATATATATATATATATAAAGCTAGGGTACATATAGGTGTGGTTAGTAATATTTCATTCTTTGATTCCCAGTGGCATGTACATGTCACTTTGAATTAGCATTCTTAATTGCTTCAAATGAAATAATTTTCATTATATTTTATTCCACTTCAAAGACTATTTTTGGCCAACAATTGCCTTGCATATACAATTAATAATGATGAATGAATTTGTGATACTACATTTCATTATACATTAGTAATCAAACTAGTGTTATATTTACTTTTAGTATACACAACCATATAACAATGTGTTAGTTAAATCAATCAAATTTAAGTATCAATTATGGATAACTGTGTCCAACATTGTTACTGATAGAGAGAGTCAGTACACTGTTGATGTTGAGGGACTAACAGACTGACTATCTGTTATAAGTTGACTTGTATCATTCACCAACTTTGTTTTATTATATACTATTAAAACTAATTGCTTGTTGTAACCAATTATTTTTGACTATA
The DNA here is from genome assembly GCA_963693285.1 of Xestospongia muta. Classification (NCBI taxonomy): domain Eukaryota; kingdom Metazoa; phylum Porifera; class Demospongiae; order Haplosclerida; family Petrosiidae; genus Xestospongia; species Xestospongia muta. Next base: position 895,745 of record OY848918.1, read on the forward strand.
CTCTTGAGGACATGTGACTAAGTCCAACAAAATGTTCCTATTGTGCAATTTTGGTCTAACATAACTGCTATGAGGGAAATTATGATAGGGGACAAACAAAGTTGTGACAAGTATGTACTCCCTCAAAGACATAACAATACATAATAAATAAATATTATATCAGGTATGTATAAAACATGCATTGTTTTATTATATATAAACATCACATGATGTTATATGTGAAGGAGTTAACATTTGCAATAGCATTCATAGTGTTTGTTTGTATCTTTTCATAATTTTACTCATTGCAGTTATGACATTGTTACTATCACAGTATGAATACTGAATACAAATATATGAATAAATTAATAAATGAATTATTAAAAGAATTATTATTAACATGTTTTTTTATAAATCTTACTCAAAAAAACATAACACATAACACTACAATTGTATTGACAATTGACAAATATTACTATCACAGTATCTATGAATTCCAAGTACTAATATATGATTAAATTAATATATCAATTATTAATTATTGATAATTGTTTCATTACATGAGACATATTGCCAGGACAGAAAATACCATAATATTCAAAACTAAAAAAAATAACAGAAGTAATTATTAATAGTGATTAACAGAACATGATAAAACTATTACTATTATAAGTAAACAAACAACTTACTGGTAGAAGTTAATGTAATCACAAAACTAGTTGGTGAAGGAGTTGTTGTTGGTGTTGGCGGTGGTGGTGGTGGTGGTGAAGGAGTTGTTGTTGCTGTTGTTGTTGTTGTTGTTGTTGTTGTTGTTGTTGTTGTTGTTGTTGTTGTTGTTGTTGTTGTAGAAGTTGCTATCGTGGAAACAGTGAAGTGATGTTAATATAATGAGATAAAAAAACAATTCTGTATCAACTTACTGTACCAACTTATGTACATTTATATAATATATTACCTCTAGTAATATAGAATGTGACATTATTACTATCTCCTATACCAGCTCCATTAATACCAGAGACATATACAGTAGTTATATCACTGAAGTTACCAGTCAGGATGTATTCAGTAGTATTAACTGTGTCTAGAAGTGTTCCTTGATCATCATTTATGTTATATCCAGTGATAGGTACATTATCCAATGTATATGGTGCAGACCACATCAGTAACACACTAGATTCATTGAGAACTGTAGCAGTTAGATTTTTAACAGGAGCTAGTAAACCTATATCAATATATCATAATAATATGACATCTATAACATTAGCTCACCTTGTATTCTTAATACAGCAATGTCACTCTTTACTATCTGTGAATTAATAACTCTACATTGTATATTAGTATTGTTGTTGTCTTCTAGTGCTTTAGCTGACAACATTCTTTGCATTTTACCATCACTGAGGGTATCTTGTGGTTGTTGCATAAATCCTCTAATTATAATATCTGCATCATCTGCTGAGGTATTGTTAACTCTAAAGCTAATAGTAGTATTAGCAACAGCTTCACAAGTGAAATTAACTGTTGAATTGAGAGTAGTGTTGACTGACTGAGGATGAACTGCAATATCTATAAAATAAGACATCTATTATAATGATCATTTTTATTACTTTTTCATCTGTCAATATGATATACTTACTAACTGCGCAGACAAGATCAGATACAGCAGACATCATTATAACTGTCAGTACAAATTGTTGAGTGGCCATTGTTTCCTCTACCCAGGGGATGCTGTGGCGTGCCGTCAGTAAATGCGTACTATCTATTCTACGAAAGCTGCCCAAACGTACATTTATGAAGCACCGTTTGTGACGACATTAGAGTTACGCATGCGCATTTAGACATAACTATCCATGCTTAAGTTTAGGTATGCGATATTGATTTTCTCTGTTGAAATTCCAAAATAAGTGAAAATAAGTTTTGAATATGTCACTCATCATGCCATACAGCATAGATAGTATAGAGTAAACGAAACTTTACGCTATGCATAGAGTGACATTGGGCATAAAAGGGTTAAATATTCATATCTAAGTAGGACGTTAATAAGTAAAACCATTTAGTCATGTGAACGAGAATATTGCAAGATGTATTAATATTATATATTATTTCAGTCAGTAGATTATAGTAAATTAAGTATACTATTGCTTACTTAAGAATTCAATCAAGTTAGTAAATTTTGTTTTATCTCTTCCAACAGAGTTGATCACTTCAATAGCTATATACCATGTAGTAATATCAATAACTGACTGTATATTCACACTCATATCATAGACTCTATTGTTTGTTACAGTATCAATATTAGGAGTTAATATTGGAGTGTTGTTGAGTTGTCTCCTATAATAATCCTCTTGTATGAGATAATATGTATAATTTAATGGATCTTCATTACAAGATACTGTTATCTAAAAAATAATAAAAACAATAATATGTACATGTATTTAAATTTACATACTATGAAATTTAATAATACAACTCCTAAAGAATTTAAAATTATAACTTTATCAGCAATATCTGGAGCTGCATTTAAATAGAACAGTTATGACAAGTTAACTCCGTTTTATAATTTTAATAATTATACCTGATATTATTGTAAAGTTTTCTTCAGCAATAGCTGGTTCACTATAACCATATTGTGTACCAGCAGATACACTCCATTGTAACTGACTACATTCAATATATGATATATTATCTTTATGTAGAGTTATGGTAGTTGAGTTAGTTACTTTAGTCAACATTACTGATATATTATCAGAGTTAACTACTGTTATATTGTACTGGAACTGAATATAGTCCATTAATGGAGGAGACCATCTTAATATCACTGCATTGTCCAGTAACTGATGAGTTAGTAAGTGAGGAGGACCTACAGTATGTGACTATATTAAAGGAAATATGTTATAGTACTTACTTACCAAATGATATCAGTTGCACTGGTAATGATATAATAGTAACTTGTAAGGGAGTTAAATAACAGTCTATTCCATTACACAGTCCACATTGAACATCCAATGGTTCATATTGAGTTATTGGAAGAGAGAGTGTAGTGAATCCATTACCACCACCACCACTTATAGTCAAACTAATACTGGTATTAACTGGTGCATTTAGACTGACAATTGGCACAATATTAGTGATATTCCAGAGTGTAAAATAATTCCCAGCATAACTGAAAGAACAATCAAACAGTACTGTACTACCAACAGGAGCTATAACTTGAGAAGATGAACAAGGTCCTCTAATAGTAGCTCCAGAGTTACTGTAAACTGGACTAGTACAGGTTTGTCCATTACAGAGATAAATAAAAAGAGAGCATAATAGTACCCCAAACACCATCTTTATCTGGCCTGCCTTTTTTTCCTAGGAAGTGAATGCCACACTTACATAGTCTCGTCCCCAGACCTACACGGCTTGAGTTTTGTGTACCCAGTCAGGAATGTGGCGCAGGTGTTGGTATGCAATTAGAGGTAGTGTGAAATATGAAATCATCAAATTGAAGTATGTGTGAAAGTGAATGCATGGCTACTCTTCATGAAATCTGCTACTCCTGCTGCTCTGACCTAAGCAGTAAACACGAAGATCGTGTTATTATAAGAAACAAAAACGATGAATATTCTTGTCTATACTCCATAGTTGTAGACTGCTAAGGAATGAGAAACTTGAAATGGACCAGAGAAGATTCACCAAAAAAATAGACAAAGTCTTTTGTAAATCTTGCTGGAGAACTCTCAATAGATATTCAAATGCACTGAAGACAATTGAGCCATTGAAGAATCGGATAAAATTTCTGTTCCTGAATGAGGTTAGTATTGGTTATGATATTCATTTTTATCAGCCAAAAACAAACAAACATGGTGTTAATCATCTGGGTCAACTCTTGAATAACCATCTTCATCTATCACAACCATTGAAGACATTCCAGGACAGGAGGAAGGTGAATCAATTCATATAGATTGCTTTCACAGAATTTTGTGTTATGGTGATCAACTAACTGTTGAGCGAATACGAGGTGCACAAGCAGTAAGATTAAATTCTGAAAATGGGATTATGCAATTAAGAGGATTTATTCCTGCTGTTACTGACTGGCATGCCAAAGTTAGCTTTTTGGGAGTAAGTTATTACAATAATAGTGTCTTATTCAGTACTACTCTTTTTTAGACTATATACAAACGTTTATATAAGGATGAGTCAATGGCTGAAGGAGCAACACTGTGTCAGCTGAAATGCCTTATTAATCGATCAAATGTTCCAGCAAAACCTAAACAAAATGTGCATGCCTCTGAAGAATTTTTTGAAACTGTTGTAATTGGTCACATCATTGCTGCTGCTCTAGACTACTTCAAAATGGATACAATAGAAGATAATCCTATATCTACACATTTCTCTCACATAGAGCTTGACAAGGATAAGGAGTTTGCAAGGGAACTGTTTCATATAGCATTGGCTGATATGGTCAGTTCATACATCAATTTAACTGCCTTTAATAAAATGGAAGATGATGACAAAGATCAGGTTAGAGCTTATGCTAGAGAAGTATTGTCTCTTGGTGTTCTCCTTCTGGAATTCAATGATAATGTTCATGAAGGAGATGGTGAACGATTGATGAGAGTGTGGAAATTTTTTATGTTGATATTTCGTTCTGTTGGTAAGACTAAGTATACACTTGAAGGCCTTATTCTTCTTATACAAGCAAACTTCTCACTACCTCCCAGATTAAGAGAACAGCTTCTATATTCCCGTTTTGTTAACACCAGAAGATCACCTGGTGCTAACATATCAATAGACCTACATGTAGAACATGTTAACAAAGTAGTTAAATCATCTGTTTATAGTCAGATGTCTAATTTGTCATCTACATCTGTAGTAAGAACTAGCAGATGCACTGGAACTCTTCAATGTGGTGGAACAATTTGATAGAATATCTGGGCTACATCATGTAAGCAGTGTCCATTCCAAGGCTGAACTTGACAAAGACATTAATCGTATTGTTACACAACTACACAACACTTCTAAAGTATTTCGATGCTTTAATGGCAGACAACATGTACACTTTAAGTCAATTCGAGGAAGCATTATCAATTCAATTAAAGCAGACAAAGATAGATTCATTAAATGGATGAATGATCATTTGAAAAACTCTCTTTCATAATGTTAATTTCTCATTTGCTTATTAATAATATCTGTTGTTAGATAAAAAAATTAAAAGTTAGATTAATTTACATGTAAAAGGAAGAAGTAATAGCATTTATTGAGCATCCACAGTCATTCATACATATATTACAACAGTAACATTGACAACAGACACTGACATTGCATCCTTCAAAGTCTGAAACAACAATTGTCGTTTACAAATGGTAGTATCGGTACAATAATCAATCATTTCTTTGCTGATAACTCTATAGTCTCTGGGTGTATGATATAATAAAGCACAGCATAAATCATCCGTCCGGCCCTTCCAGTCTCTTGAATATACTGGCTTACACATTCCTAGCATTCGATAGACTTTATCATGTGTATTCTTTGAAGCAGTTGCAGTCAAAGCCATGACATGTACAGTTGGTGGAACAAGGCTTCTAATTTCTCCAACTCTACGATATGTCTCTCTAAAAGTGTTTCCCCTAAAGAATTAACACCAATAATTATCAAGTTAATTTGACACCATATTACTCACCATTTTGGAACACAATGCGCTTCATCAATAGCAATACAAACAAGATTATCTGTGAAAACTCGACTTAGTAGTACATCTCTCCACTGTCTGTTATTTAGTAATGACTCTGGGCTCATAAAAATTAACTGGCTGGTACCTTCCTTGATGCCTCGAACTCTTTCAATATCACAATGAGTTTCAAATATAAACTCAGCAGATATCCCAATCTCAATAAATTTTTTTTTCTGATCCATCATTAATGCAACTAGTGGTGATACACATAATACAATTGATAACCCTTTAACATTACGAATACGATCATAAACCTTTGGTAGAATGGAATAACATAGTGACTTCCCATATCCGGTTGGAAGGCAACAGAAAACATCATTCCCAGAAATAAATGCACTAATTACTTCTTTTTGTTTCTCTTTGAGAGTAAATCCAAATTCTTTGGCAACTTCATCGACAAGGTTTGCAGTAGACATATCTTAATACTTTCAAAGTTCACACACACTTCAATTTGATGATATTCATATTTCACACTACCTCTAATTGCATACCAACACCTGCGCCACATTCCTGACTGGGGACACAAAACTCAAGCCGTGTGACCAGACCTACTTTAAGCTTGCGTGTAGGTCTGGGGACGAGACTAGTTACCAGCATACTCGTAAGAGTATTTGAAAGGTGGACTAGGATACGGCTGGTAGTCTCCGACAAGGTCTGGTATATTGTGGGCGCGCTTAGACACCCCACAAACTACCAGAAATATATTTCATTGATTGAAAACATATTTTGACCCAAAAAATAAAAATTATATTGTTTTGATTACTAATGTATTACTGCTTACATGCTACATGAACAATCAATGTCATTATACATTAGTAATCAAACTGGTGTTACATTTACTTTTAGTATATACAACCATATAACAATGTATTAGTTAAATCAATCAAATTTTAAGTATCAATGGATCAATGTTTCCTACATTATTACTGAAGATAATAGAGAGAGTCGTACACTGTTGATGTTGAGGGAATAGCAGACTATCTGTTATAAGTTGACTTGTATCATTTACTATGTTGTAACCAATTATTCATGATTATACTTTTGAGGATATGCCTGAGACCAACAAAATGTGTTAGACCAAAATGTGTAATTTTGGTCTAACACAGCTGTTATAAGGGAAATGATGATAGAGGACAAAGCAAAGTTGTGACATGTATGCACACCCTCAAAGACATAAGAATACATAATCATATTTTATTATATTAGGTATGTATAAAACATGCATTGTTATATTATATGAAAACATCACATGCTGTTATCTATGAAGGAGTTAAACACTTGCCATAACATTCATAGTGTTGGCTTGTGTCTTTTCATAATTTTACTCATTACAGTTATGACAGTGTTACTATCACATTATGAATACTGAATACAAATATATGAATAAATTAATAAATGAATTATTAAACGAATTATTAATTAATAATAAGTGTTTCATTAGATGAGACCATTGCCAGGACTGGAAAAACTATAATATTCGAAACTTCAACAGTATATATCACAGGAGAAATGTATTGAATAGATTCATTGTTTTAATGATGCAAATAAAATGGTTCCTGTTATAATTACAATAATAAATATTCCACTCATTTTGTACCATGTATTTTATAGGTAATGTATTTATGATGGATTTATTACAATTGTAGTGTTATGTGTTTTACTTGAGTAAATCTATAATTAAGATTTATAAGAAAACATATTGTGTTGTTCTATTGACATTATATATGTCTTAAATTTTTGTTAATTAAATAAATTTAAGATTTAAAAATATAAAAAACGTGTTGTGTTGCCTAAACGATTCCTTCTCACTCATCCACTGGGGCTTCCACTTAGGCTCCAGGATTCCCTGCCATTTGCTAGCTAGGACCGCCTCCGTGGCCTGTTAAGTTGTTCACTACTTTCACAACATCTGAAGTGCAGAAGTCACGTGGATTACACACCCTCACATATTTTAATCCAGATTATCCATGTGAAACGGTTTGTGTTAAAATTCAGGCTTCGAGCGGGAATATTCAAGATTGTTGGTGTGCTCTCTAAGCTATAGATTTGTGATAAGTTCTATATCTAACTGGACTGTAGGTCTTCATTCGATAAGTGCGGTGGCGCGGTAGGTCGCGCTTTGGGCCTATCTTAAGATCGTCCTATAGCCATGTGGTCTATCGCACAATCGTCCTATAGCCATATAGCGATATAGTCTAAATAAATATAATCGATTGGCCCTATAGCGAGATCATCCTTTGATGATTGAAGATTATTGGACAGTTTTCCATACTCCTATCGTCCTTTAACAGTGTGGTCTGTGCTATATTGTAAAGCCAATGTAGTCTAGAACGATATTGTAGACCAACATATATATATATATATACACATACTATAAAGTAGTCTAGAAACCAGAATATATACTCTTATCCTATAGTTTCAGTTGTGGTAGTTGTGTGTGTACTATTTTGTTTATGGAGGCGTGGCTTATTTTAAATAATTGGCTTTTATTTAACTTAAAGATAACACAATGAGGTTAGTTTTTATCTGTTAACGATATATAGTGATTATATTTGTTTTAGACAGGTGATCCTGAGGTTGACAGTAAGTCATAATGCTTGTATATATATACAGTTTGTATGATCTAATGGTTGAATATATATATATATATATATATATATATATATATATATATATATACGACTAATTGAGCAGTACTGGTGGCAAAACAAAACTTATAGTAATATTTTACTATATCTGAGAAAAGTTCACCACGTGTCAGTAGGGTGAGTATGTTTATATTGCATGATCTCTCTAGAAGTCTGGCAGCAACATGTACAAATCCACACCCCTAATCATCATATTCATAATGCATTGCATACCTTGTGACTTAAACAAACAAGTCTGCACATGGTGCCATTAGTAAAGGATGCTTACATGTCCTTTATTCTAATTTTGTTATAGTCTTACATGGCTGAAAACAAGAATTAAATTTTTGGGTTTGAGAAGACGTGGACAAGGAGTCACTTACTCTCCACTCAATGTTGTGAGAAGGGCAATAGAGGTCAGCATCAAAAATTGCTGATATGTGATGTTATTATTATATTATTAGTATGAAGTTAATAATACATCAAATGGACTACTTGGCTATCGAGCTATGTGGAGATTGCTACAGTCAAAATATCAATTCACTGTAAAAAGGTTGGTTAAAATGATCTTTCCATCTTGATTTACCAATAGCAATTCAAGAAACAATGTCATGATGCTTCTTAAAATAATTGATCCAGAAGGATGTAAAGCTTGTAAGGGAAAACGATTACACAGGACCTATTACAATAAGGTTTGAATTTATCATAGTTCTAACCCATAACTTTTCTTTACAAATATAGGGTCCAAACTTTGTGTACACATAGATGGATATGATAAACTGAAACCATATGGATTTACAATTCATGCTTGCATAGATGGGTATTATTATTTTTGTGTATAGGAGCATTTCATCATTATTCGATTTAGTTTTTCAAGAAAAATATTATGGATTAAGTTGGGCTCAGCAAACAATAACCCCCATGTCATTGCTGGATATTTTCTAGGAGACCGTTTTAGAGCTACAAGGTTTATTATGTTGAAGTTGGTTGACAAATGAACCTTGAAATTAAAACACAGGTTGTCCTATAATTCTAAGAAGTGATTGTTGGACAGAAAATACTATACTTGCATCCTGTCAGATGGCTCTTAGACACGACCATGATGACCCATTTAAAGCTGAAAAACATTTTAGGTTTGGGAAGTCATCAACAAATACAGTAGGGTGAATTTTTATTATGCTTATGCATGAGGTATTCCACTATTTGTAGAGAATTGAAGATTATGGTCACAGTTAAGAAAATCTAAAAGTCATTGCTGGATTGAACAATTCAAAGTTAGATACCTCTATATGTACATACCAATGAAGTTATCTACTCTCCTATGTACACTCATAGACATTTGTAGATGAGGGTATATTAAACCAAGCAACCAATTATACACAGGTATACACTCATTCTTAATAACTATATATATATATACATACTTGTCCATTCTAATAATCAACCTAGACACACTTTGGCATTTGTGTATACTCCTATACTGAATACCAAATTACAACAATTTAGAGAATCTTGGAATACCCATCGAATAAGAAAAAACAAAGCTGCAATATGTCCAGCAGGAGTACCAGATGACATTTTCTATCTCCATGAAAATAGTAAGAAGCTTCAATCTGTATCTTGCATGTATGATTGATTGTGTATGTTGTATATGTATTTAGATTTTTTGAAGGCAGTATCTCCAGAGTTATTGGCATACTGCATAGAAAGTAATGCTCAACAGTGCCCTCTGTTTTATCCTTCTGAATATGAAGAATTAGCGAATACACTTCTGACAAAAAATATGCAAATGACACAACAAGATATCAACATAGACAATGCCGCACTCTATTACTATTACCTTGTTACTCATATTCAATCTCTCCTTTAAGAGTTAATAAACATGATGTGCATTTCAAAATAATCAAAATGGTATGTTCTTAAGTTCTAATTTAAATTCAGTAAATTTCATTCACAGTTTGAAGTGATTCCAAAACACTTTCAGCAGTTGGTCTTTTCATAGGATCCAAAGTAACACACTGTTCACATATTTCTTTATAACTTCCAAACAAATGGTCAGTTGATGGACCACAGGGAGGATCATTATGTGAGCCACATACCTTTTGCATTATCTGCATTGAAAAAAGACCTTTCCAAACATGTTGTTGTGAAAGTAGTTCAATCAATAGACATCCAAAAGAATAAATATCTACTGGTGTCCCCCTAAATGTGGGAGTTCCACTTCCCAGTTAACTGGGAGTTCCACTTCCCATTGAAGTTGCAATTGTTTGTATTGATGTTAGTATTTTTGCTATTCCTAAGTTACAAACAAAGACACCAACAAAATCAGATTGGATGAATCAATAACTAATTCAAAGACTTAACTCACAAGTATATTTTGAGGTTTGATGTCATGATGAATTATAGGAGGTCTTTTTAAATGCATGTACACAAGGGCTCTACATATTTTCATAGCTATACCACTGAGTATACCTTTAGATAACTAACATAATCAAAGTTATGAACATGAATAACATGAATTAATAAACCTCAGTTTTTGAAGCAAAAAGAATGGTATCAAGTTTTTTTCCATCCACAAAGTTGGTTATAATGTAAATTATATCTTTATCCCATGATGCACCCATTAAAGTTATGATGTTTGGGTGTCGAAGTTTACTATATTAGGGACATAAACATCTCAGTAAGATTAATAACCCTTACATCAATACACCGATTTCTTTCTTGGCATTGGTTATTATTTCATCTCTTTCAGCCTCAATCAATTTTATCACTTTTACAGCTACTTCAGTATACCACCACATACCTCTGCATACATCACTAAATGTACCAGAAGCTATCTGCTCTATCATCGATATATCTGAGACTGGTATATGGAAATCATCTAAAAAAATAATATATATTAATTTTCTTTAGAAATAATTATTAAATGCTATTAACCATCTGTAATGTCATCACCAGCTTGATCTTCACTTGTAGTAGAAAAAACTATATTTACACCAAATCAAAGTAATTTCTATTTTTATTATCATATACCTGGAATCAAAGGTGTAGGCTCTTTCAACAATTTATCACAAGTACTAAAGCTCACTAGTTAGTAGGTGATGGTTCTAAACAAAGTACACATTATGTATGTAGATACTACTTTAAAATAGACCAATGTCAGTAGTATCATTACTTTAAACTTTACGTAACAAACTTACCACCAGATTTAGACTTCATATCGTTGTAGTCTTCATTGTCCTGTAAACAATTAAGTTATAAATCTTTATTAAATGTGAGCTCTCACAAACCTCTTCAGATTCTGAGTCTGAAAGGTAAATTCCAAAAACCATTTTGTTTTTATGGGAAGAGCCCCACTGTCATGTAAATAGCCACCAAGTGTCCAAACTGGCTCTCCATTAACAGGCATATTAAGGACCCGAGCATTAGATACTATAATAATAGCTGCTTTTTTCAGCTGCCAGATACACTCCATTGTAACTGACTACATTCAATATATGATATATTATCTTTATGTAGAGTTATGTTAGTTGAGTTAGTTACTGTAGTCAACATTACTGATATATTATCAGAGTTAACTACTGTTATATTGTACTGGAACTGAATATAGTTCAATAATGGAGGAGACCATCTTAATATCACTGCATTGTCTACTAACTGATGAGTTAGTAAGTGAGGAGGACCTACAGTAGATGTAACTATATTAAAGGAAATATATTATAGTACTTATTTACCAAATGATATCAGTTGTACTGGTAATGATATAATAGTAACTTGTAATGGAGTTAAATAACGGTCTTTTCAATTATACAGTCCACATTGAACATCCAAAGGTTCATATTGAGTTATTGGAAGAGAAAGTGTAGTGAATCCATTACCACCACCACCACTTATAGTCAAACTGATACTGGTATTAACTGGTGCATTTAGACTGACAATTGGCACAAAATTAGTGATGTTCCAGAGTGTAAAATAATTCCCGACATAACTGAAAGAACAATCAAACAGTACAGTACTACCAACAGGAGCTATAACTTGAGATAGTAAACATTTTACATGTATTCTGTATAAGTACAGTCGACTTGATTGACCACTCTGCTTCTCCTTGTAGTAGTGGTTTACAAACTAGCAGTCTAATCTTTGGATGTCTTGTACAGCAAAGGGAGTGTTGTTTATCTAACTCCACTGTTTGTCCTTCAATTCTGTGTTGCCAAAACTTTTTGCTTTACTGTGAGAGTATTAATTTTAGCATTTTTGTAATCAGTTTTAAATCATTCATGTATATATATAGCTTTGTATACCTTATACTTCAGGTCAGCATTTTTCCTTGATTTTCCTTATTTTCCTACACATTAAAATTACTAATTAATGATAAAACAAAGTATTTCTTGTCATTTGTTTATGAATTCATTTATCATTTTGTTTGTTACATAATTATCAAACACCCAATAAAAATAATCAGTAGAATTAATGCCTTTCATTTTCCAATGATACTGCTATAGTTATTGTTCTCTATTCAATTGTACCTCTTCAAATCTCAAACTGAGGCTTTTCTGTGACGTTCTAGTGCCAAAGCAAGATTGTGTTTCCAGTTTATGCTTATCCAGTATACTTTCTGCATCATCTACAACCCCACAAAAATAGTGTGGGCTTATCTGCGGTGGCCCGGTAGGTCGCGTTTTGGCCTTATCTTAAGATCGTCCTATAGCCATGTGGTCTATTGCAAAATCGTCCTATGCGATATCGTCTTATAGCCACGTGTTCTATTACACAGTCGTACTACAGTCTGTCTTGCATAATCAGCGATTGGATGTGTAGTGTAATCGTCTTGTGACAGGTCGATTTTCTGTTAAAGACGCGTAGCGTATTTGTCCAAAGGCTGATGAAAAAACAAAATGTTTCAGCAGTCTAAACAGTCTTCACAATAAGTGTTGGTCTGAAAGGCTGTGGTATGAGATAGCAAGGATCTATTAAAAATAATTTTGGCAGATAAGTCTTATTTCCACAGAAGTTTTTTTATGTATTTTCAGATTTTCATTAGTCTTCCTTGATTCTCTTAATAGTATTATATATATGAGGTGTTATATCCTAAGGCACACTTATACACGTGACTTCATTTAAAGAGATCAAGTAAAGGTATATTTGTGCCAGTATGTCAAGTAGTGACGAATTCACTGACCACGAGGAGAATACCTTTCGAGATAAAGTTTTACATTCTTTAAAAAAGAGAAAATCAGAACGTGAACGACGAAAGGAGAAGGAGTTAATTGACAAAAACAGAAGACAAGTGAGCAAAGATCGAGACTATAGTAGTTATAAGAAATTGGGAAAGTCTCTTTTAGTGTCATCTACATCATCCTTCTTTAGTGTAAGTTTTAATACAGTATATATGGGCCTTGTATATATACTTAATATATGTACTAGTTGAGTGTCTGTAAGATGTCAAGGACTAAAAACTCTTACAAGAGAATTGGTGAAAACATTCGAGTTTCTGGCTTTTCTACTATGGACACATATGAGGAATTTGTGTGTAATGCTGGAAGGGGCCTCTTTCCAAAAAAAAAGTGAAAGGCTGGTACACAATATGGTTATAGTGAACTAGCTATTGCTGAAGATAACCTTACAATAATATCAGGTATAATTATTAAAATTATAAAATGGAGTTAACTTGTCATAACTGTTTTATTTAAATATAGCTCCGATATTGCTGATAAAGTTATAATTTTAAATTCTTCAGGAATATTAAGATTAAATTTCACAGTATGTTAATTTAAAAATTATATGTACATATTTTTGTTTCTACTATTCTTTAGATAATATCTTGTAATGAAAATCTATTAAATTATACATATCATCTCATACAAGAAGATTATTATAGGAGACAACTCAACAACACTCTAATATTAACTCCTAACATTGATACTGTAACAAATAATACAGTCTATGATATGAGTGTTAATATACAGTCAGTTATTGATATTACTACATGGTATATAGCTATTGAAGTGATCAACTCTGTTGGAAGCGATAGAACAAAATTCACTAACTTGATTGAATTCTTAAGTAAGTAATAATATACCTAATTTTTATGGCCAATTTGTTAAATATACAGTCAGTGGAGTTCGAGTGTGTCATTCATTTCAACCAGCAATATTATCACTAACTTCCTCTATACTAAGAACAGTCAGGAGGAAAGGTACTAGTATTATTGATAATGTTGCTACTTATCTCACCCTTAATAGTCTCTTCATATTCCATTCTCACTTTATATTCCAATACTGACTCAAGTAATACTCTTTTATTAACATACTGAAAACATTCAATTCTTTTATTACATATAGTTACATCTTATAGTGTTCTGTTGATTGTCAGTGGTATAACTGTCTTCATATTAACAATAATTGTTGTAGTAGTAACAGTGATAATGGGAATAGCTTTGTATGTTAATAAAAAGTATGTTACTAGATGTATGACTGTCCAACATATCATACAAGGGAAGAGTTCTTTACAAGACATGTTACAAACAAACCATCTAATAATGAAAATATACTATGATTAGGCATCAAGTGATTGTTAATATACACCTGTATGCTTACAACAAGATACTATTACATTTATAAGTGTTGTATTAAGTACTGAATTCATATATGTTATTTTTGATAATATATGTATGTTCTATAAACTTTGGAGTAAAGGAGTCACAAAAATATATTCATCTGCTACTGTGTATGTATGGATCTATTCAAAAGTGCTTAAAATTAATTTGTTCTACAATTAATACCAATATGAACAGCAACTGGTATACAAAATATTAATTCAGTACATTATTAAAATAATATGTCAACGTAACAATAAGTAGTATGATGCATTATAGACCAGCTATAGATCAAAAATAATAGATTATAAATTTGAATGAATAACAAATATAAAATTCCAGCAATCACTTCAGTAAGTTACTCATGTAATTTGTCTACATCACACTCCTTGAACACAAGGTAATTTCCAATGTCTGAGAAAGAATAATAGTTATTACAGAGATTGCTAAGATTTATATATTAATAATTAACGTACCTTCTTTTAACAGCTGTTATGACTATCTCACAGTGAGGTTATAAACATAACATATTAATTAATGTAATAAATATTAATTACTTAGCATGTTCACTGTGACATATTTTAAATGACAGCAATTCCTTTTTACTCACATATATGTAGTACATTAATAACATATAATATAGCCATATATGGTCATAAATTATATGAGTACGTTGTATGTCACAGTAATTATCTGAAACTAAAACTAATTAATCAATACCATATAAAGAACAACATATGTACATTTATAACATGTTTACATAACTATGGATAGATATATATCAGCTGTTTAAGATAAATGGATACATGAAAGTACAGACAGATAGATGTAATAATGTAACAGACCTTTAGTAAATAGTATATAGTAGTTTGTATTAATGCATGTATCTTACCTTTGTTTATTGTCTCATTCAGACTGACCTGTTAATTAGTGTACAAGTGTTAATTAGACCTGATCATATTGAGTTTGTACTTCTTTGTTGTCTAGTGGCCTTACTCTTGTTTTATTGTTCTTTGTTCTGTACTCTCTATTTAAGTTCTGTATTTTGTTATTGATAAGATGATGATATTATCCTCCTGAACTAACACTCTCAGAGAATCTAGACTGTAACAGAACACTGTTACAATAACATAAGTCACATGTTTACATATTGTTTTCTTGTTCTATAAACTGTTTGGTTATATTGAAAATGTCCATATTCCCTAGCAACAACATAACTACCACAATTACTATTTGCTAGGTAATAGGTTATGCTCTATTTGGTGTTATATAACCTTTATTTGTTATATAATTGACATCACAATGTGTAATGATGGATATGGTACCAACAATACTCTACTCAAAATGAGATTGCATATTTAATACATCAATATATCTGATTGGTTAATTAAGGCGTAGAAGTGTACAATGATACATATTACATACTAATAATATATTATCACTTGTACTTATACATTTCTATGTTTATTTAGACACTACCACAGAAACTTTAAAGTAAGTAATGTTTATCCATTATTTTAAATGACAAATATGTTTTAGTGAAGAGGGTCAGAGTTCAGTTCATAAGGTACAGTATAAACATTAGCTATATATCTCCTCGCTGACATATATAGTGTGTTGTTGACAATCTCATTCCTCAAGATATGTCAAAGACTATAGAACAGATTATATTAATAGTCAGCAGGTGTGTTATATATATGTACTTTATAGGTAATGTATATATGATTGATTTGTTACAATTGTAGTGTTATGTGTTTTTTCTTTTGAATAAATTTATAATTAAGATTTATAAAAAACATGTTGTGTTGCTTTACGGACATTATAAGTCTTAAATTTTGGCAGTTTAAATAAATTTAAGATTTATAAATATAAAAAAACATATTGTGTTGCCCAAACGATTCCTCCTCACTCACATCCATTTACGCTCCAGGATTCCCTGCTATTGCTAGCTAGGACTGCCTCCATGGCCTGGTAACTCTTGTTCGAAGATGAGGTAATCCTGGCTGGAACTTTGCCCTTCATCAGCCGTACGGGATTCAAGTCATTGTCAGTTGAAACCAGGCCCACAATACATCAAACCTCATCACGTTTAAAGAGAGACTACTAGCCGAATCCTAGTCCCCGTGAAGTAGCAGTGCCGCGATGTTTACATAGTGGTTATAAACAGTTATTACAACTGCCACGTGACCCTGAGTTCTTTTTGTTTGTGTCCTTCCAAATTTTGAAGCTGTTATGCCAAGCTAATATATAACTGAAATCCAGGGACATCTAACTGCAGTACTAAATAAACATGTCAAAGAAATGTTTTTGAGAAAATTCCAGGTTGTTACCATGCTGCTTATAAACACTTTGAGAGGTCATCCATTCAAAAAACAAATGTAAATATCATAGGGTATCATAGTAAATGATACAAGTCAACTTATAACAGATAGTCTGCTATTCCCTCAACATCAACAGTGTACGACTCTCTCTATTATCTTCAGTAATAATGTAGGAAACAGTGATCCATTGATACTTAAAATTTGATTGATTTAACTAATACATTGTTATATGGTTGTATATACTAAAAGTAAATGTAACACTAGTTTGATTACTAATGTATAATGACATTGATTGTTCATGTAGCATGTAAGCAGTAATACATTAGTAATCAAAACAATATAATTTTTATTTTTTGGATCAAAATATGTTTGCAATAAGTTATTATGACATCGTTGATGTTACTTTATAATATTATATAATATGCAGTGATCATTTTATAGCACCTGATATAATAGTGCAATCAGAGCTGTAGTTAATATAACTACAGCTGTAGTTTTGAATATTATAGAATATTATAAATTTAAGATTTATAAATATAAAAAAACATATTGTGTTGCCCAAACGATTCCTCCTCACTCACATCCATTTACGCTCCAGGATTCCCTGCTATTGCTAGCTAGGACTGCCTCCATGGCCTGGTAACTCTTGTTCGAAGATGAGGTAATCCTGGCTGGAACTTTGCCCTTCATCAGCCGTACGGGATTCAAGTCATTGTCAGTTGAAACCAGGCCCACAATACATCAAACCTCATCACGTTTAAAGAGAGACTACTAGCCGAATCCTAGTCCCCGTGAAGTAGCAGTGCCGCGATGTTTACATAGTGGTTATAAACAGTTATTACAACTGCCACGTGACCCTGAGTTCTTTTTGTTTGTGTCCTTCCAAATTTTGAAGCTGTTATGCCAAGCTAATATATAACTGAAATCCAGGGACATCTAACTGCAGTACTAAATAAACATGTCAAAGAAATGTTTTTGAGAAAATTCCAGGTTGTTACCATGCTGCTTATAAACACTTTGAGAGGTCATCCATTCAAAAAACAAATGTAAATATCATAGGGTTTACAAGTTGCTTACTAGAAAACGAAAAGAACAAACAAGTTATGAGATATAACAAACAATTATAAACAATTATATATATATATATAAGTTGGAAGTATAAACAATTTTAGATAAGAGTTTGTTCCCACATGTGAACAGCAACACCTTTTTCATTCAATGCTTTTCAATGATCTTTCATTAGAACTAGCAAAGGTGATACAACTAATACAAAAATGATGACACTCATTAGAAGATGGCCTTTCTCTGCTTGTCCTTTAGCCAATCACGAATCATTTTTAGAGTATAACTCCACGTGGCAATTGTAATAACTGTTTATAACCACTATATAAACATTGCAGTACTGCCCCACATTCGATACATTCCAATGGGGTATATAGTTCGTTTCTAAACCCTCGTCCGCCCGTCAGCTTATCAAAAAGGAGGAAGGTCTAGCTCGCTAGACTAACACTGCCCACAACAAAAACACACCAATCTTTCTTTGGTTTTTTTTATATGTACTTATGTTTTTGTTTTCAGGCTCTTGTGGAGCGCAACTGTGCACGCTTATGAATCTCATTAATGTCAACTATGAATATGATTACTATGCAAAATAATTAAAACTAAAACTATACTTTTAAGGACCAAGAATAAAACTAGTCCAACTTATTAAGCAACCTAGAACAAGACTACTAATTATAATAATTTTATCATATTTAATTTTATAGGGGCTTTTAAAAATAAAAATCCTTACCTCAACACTCTAACTTATAATTGCAATAGTCTTGTCATGTTCTGTTATTCTCTATTAATAATTACTTCTATTATTTTTTTAGTTTTGAATATTATATTATTTCCTGTCCTGGCAACGGTCTCATCTGATGTAACAATTATCATTTATTAATAATTGATTTATTAATTTTATCATATATTAGTACTTGGAATTTATAGATAATGTGATAGTAACACTGTCATAACTGCAATGAGTAAAATTATGAAAAGACACAAGCCAACACTATGAATGTTATGGCAAGTGTTTAACTCCTTCGTAGATAACAGCATGTGATGTTTTCATATAATATAACAATGCATGTTTTATACATACCTAATATAATAAAATATGATTATGTATTCTTATGTCTTTGAGGGTGTGCATACATGTCACAACTTTGCTTTGTCCTCTATCATCATTTCCCTTATAACAGCTGTGTTAGACCAAAATTGCACATTTTGGTCTAACACATTTTGTTGGTCTCAGGCATATCCTCAAAAGTATAATCATGAATAATTGGTTACAACATAGTAAATGATACAAGTCAACTTATAACAGATAGTCTGCTATTCCCTCAACATCAACAGTGTACGACTCTCTCTATTATCTTCAGTAATAATGTAGGAAACAGTGATCCATTGATACTTAAAATTTGATTGATTTAACTAATACATTGTTATATGGTTGTATATACTAAAAGTAAATGTAACACTAGTTTGATTACTAATGTATAATGACATTGATTGTTCATGTAGCATGTAAGCAGTAATACATTAGTAATCAAAACAATATAATTTTTATTTTTTGGATCAAAATATGTTTGCAATAAGTTATTATGACATCGTTGATGTTACTTTATAATATTATATAATATGCAGTGATCATTTTATAGCACCTGATATAATAGTGCAATCAGAGCTGTAGTTAATATAACTACAGCTGTAGTTTTGAATATTATAGTTTTTCCTGTTCTGGCAATGGGCCTTATCTAATGAAACACTTATCATTAATTAATAATTCGTTTAATAATTCATTTATTAATTTATTCATATATTTGTATTCAGTATTCATAATGTGATAGTAACATTGTCATAACTATAATGAGTAAAATTATGAAAAGACACAAACCAACACTATGAATGATATGGCAATTGTTAACTCCTTCACATATAACATCATGTGATGTTTACATATAATAAAACAATGCATGTTATATACATACCTGATATAATAAAATGTTGATTTATTATGTATTGTTATGTATAAGGGAAATGATGTTAGGGAACAAAGCAAAGTTATAACAAGTATGCACTCCCTCGTATACTTGTCACAACTTTGCTTTGTTCTCTATCATCATTTCCCTTAGCAGCTATGTTAGACAAAAGTTGCATAATAAGAAACTTTTGTTGGTCTCAGTCACATATCCTCAAAAAGTATAATCATGAATAATTGGTTACACTCCAATCACACTAACATAACATGACTTAGCAGATGAAGCAGATGAAAATACACACTCCACACATATAGAATTACCATTAGGGTAAGCAGTAGCATTTATAACTGAATATGAAAGAAATACAACACCATGTATAGTTATATAATATGTTACCTCTAACAATATAGAATGTGACATTATTACTATCTCCTATACCACCTTCATTAATACCAGAGACATATACAGTAGTTATATCACAGTAGTTACCAGTCAGGATGTACTTAGTAGTATTAACTATGTCTAAAAGTGTTCCTTGATCATCATTAATGTTATATCCAGTAATAGGTACATTATCCAATGTATTCAGTGCTGACCACATCAGTAACACACTAGATCAGTTAGATCTTTAACAGGAGCTAGTAAACCTACATCAATATATCATAATAATATGATGTTTATAACATTAGCTTATCTTGTATTCTTAATACAGTAATGTCACTGTATACTACATGTCTGGATCAATAGCTCTACATGATATATTATTGTTGTTGTTATCAATTAATTCTTCAGCTAATAACAATCTTCTCTTTATACCACAACTGAGAGGCTCTTGTGCTTTTTGAGTAAATTATTTATTTATAACTTCTTCATTAGCTGCTGAAATATCATTAACTCTAAACCTTATATGAATAACAGCTTCACAAGTAAAATAAACTGTTGAGTTGAGAGTAGTATTGACTGACTACTGAGGATGAACTGTAATATCTATAAAATATGACAACAATTATAATCATGATCAGTTGTAATACAGTTATATCAATTATGGCATGATACTTTTTAACTGCACAGACAAGAGCAGGTACAACAGACATCATCAATGTTATCACTATCAGTACAAATTGTAAGGTAGCCATCGTCTAGTCAGGAGATTATTATTGACTGGCCGCGTATCACGCAGTCTTATATAAAAACCATTCAGATGATTAAATTGCACAAATAACCTACTGATGCATATAGCAAAGACATTAGGTAATGACTGACCTTTAACCTTTCTGAGTTAAGGGCTCAGCATATGCTGAAGTGGTCTTGGGACATTATTTCAAGGGAGAGTTCGAAGTTTTTCTGGTGTCTGATAGATTGGATCACCTTGAGACTAAGAGAAGGAGAGTACACAGTATGGATTTAATCATGTAATAATATATATTACATTAAAAAAATAAAGTAAATCATTAGTCTACAACAAACAGCTGCTGTATATTAATTTACATATTTGATGTCAACTCCATAATAAATAAAGGATATATGTAATAGAGAAAATGCTAATTAGCAAATAATAATTGTGGTAGCTATGTTGTTACTAAGGAATATTAACAGGTGTAACATAGCCATCATCAGAGATATATGTACTATGCTGAATTATTATTAATAGTTTGAATATAACATATTATAAGGATTATGATAAGTGACCACTCCTACACATATACATATATATATATATTACATACATACACACACACACACACACACACACACATATACAGTACTGCTATCTATTAGTGTATATATGGTTATAAAATAAGTCATATACGTCACTAGTAAACAGGATAAGTGTAATATGATATTTACAAAACTTACCTCTAACTTACTGACTGCTACTACAATATTATTGAAGAGTGAGTGGGACTGTGGGAGTGTGAAAGGGCGTGTGACGTTCTACAGTGTGCAGGGAAAATGAAATCTATGGTGCTTTTCTGTCTTATTCTTGTCTATCCCTGCAATGGACAAGACTGTACTAGTCCAGTTTACAGTAACTTTGGAGTAACTATCAGTGGTCCTTGTCCATCATCTCAAGTTATAGCTCCTGTTGGTAGTATTATAAAGTTTGAGTGTTGTTATAGTTACACTACTGGGAACTACCATATAGTCTGGAATATTACTAAGATTGGAATTATTATCGATACAAATTCACCAAATAACAGCAATATCACTATCAAAATAAATACTGGCAATAGATTCACTACCCTCACTCGTCCAATAACTCAACACGAACAATTTTATGTTCAATGTGGACTCTGTAATGGAATAAAATGTCATTTAACTCCACTGCAAGTTACTGTTATATCATTACCCGTACAACTAATATCATTTGGTAAGTTAGTGCTATAATATATCTCCTTTTTTATAGCCACATCTACTGTAGGTCCTCCTCACTTACTAACTCATCAGTTAGTGGACAATGCAGTGATATTAAGATGGTCTCCTCCATTAATGGACTATATTCAATTCCAGTACAATATAACAGTAGTTAACTCTGATAATATATCAGTAAAATTGACTACAGTAACTAACTCAACTAACATAACTCTACATAAAGATAATATATCATATATTGAATGTAGTCAGTTACAATGGAGTGTATCTGCTGGTACACAATATGGTTATAGTGAACCAGCTATTGCTGAAGATAACCTTACAATAATATCAGGTAATGTTATTAATATTATAAAATTGAGTTAACTTGTTATTACTGTTCTATTTAAATACAGCTCCAGATATTGTTGATAAAATTATAATTTTAAATTCTTCAGGAGGTATATTATTAAATTTTACAGTGCGTTAATTTAAATACATGTAAGTATTATTGTTTTTGTTTTTGTTATTCTTTAGATAATATCTTGTAATGAAGATCCATTAAGTTATACATATCATCTCATACAAGAGGATTATTATAGGAGGCAACTCAACAACGCTCCAATATTAACTCCTAACATTGATACTGTAACAAATAATACAGTTTATGATATGAGTGTTAATATACAGTCAGTTATTGATAATACTACATGGTATATAGCTATTGAAGTGATCAACTCTGTTGGAAGAGATAGAACAGAATTTATTAATTTGATTGAATTCTTAAGTAAGTAACAATTTATTCATTTAATGATTTGTCAATAATCTCTACTGTATTAGGTATTACTTCTGGGGATAATCAACCAACATCATTACCTTTATCAATAACCACAAGTATCAATAAGGACTTTTATATATTATTGAAAATTAACATTATTATTATTTAGTTATTCCTACTCCAAGTACTTCAACTGTTTCTCCTTCTATGGTCACTCCGTCTAATACTAGCACAGGTAATTTTCCTTTCATGTATCGTTTCATCAATACCTATGTAACAATACCTATGTAGGGATAGGTTGTCCATTGAAATGTAGTAATAAAAAACTTGATAGCTTGTTCAAAAGTAATCTGAATAGTTAAGACAACATTTCTAAGGATCACAGATACAAGTGGTCGAAAGTTGAATTTATGCTTTCAATTTTCAGTTCATGATAACTTCATAACTATCAAGAGTAGTTTAGACTAGCTATAGAACAGATTGATAATGCAAAATTTTTGATATATGTCTACAATCTTTTGTAGTTATAGATATTGTCACAACCATGTTAGAGTAGTTTGAAATACCTTGCCTTATAACACACACACATTAAGTACTGTAACCTTCACTTACTCAGAGAGCACCAAGGGTTAATGATATTAGATCTTTAGCAGTATTGTTCACACACTCTTGGATGTTTTCAATTTTCCTGGAATAGATCCTGCTAAACATTTAATTTGTATGGATACAAATTTATTAATGTTTTAGTTAATTTAAACTTAAAATATAATATGTACAGAATCTGTTAAGCTGATTACATTCATATATACTCTGATAACTATTTTTATCATTAGTTTGATTTTCCATGCTATTCCAACAGTGTGACAAATGCATCTTTCTTCTTCCATTGACAACATCTAAAAACATAAAACATAAAAAATTAATGTAAGCTTCAAATTGATCTTGAAGTTATAATTTGCTAATAGCAAAGGTGACACAAACAATTAAATGAGTTTTTCAACTTCAAAAATATAGATTTAAAATTCACTTTAATAATAATATCAATTCAATTCTGTTTCTGTGCTATTATATAGGGATGATGTAACTATCATCCCTACTATCATTTTTTGTAAATTACTGACATTATTCATTGCTATATCTACTTCATTTTTAAAGAATGTTTTATTTCCATAGCATGATATTCATGTAAATTTGTTGAAAATCATTATAAAATTGACATAACTCTCCAGAATCTCCCATTGAGTGCTCAAAGAGCTGATAAACAAAATGTATTTGTAACTATCAGTATATAGGTATAACAATTAGAGATCATATTTTAAAATCCATTTTTGGCATTTACAACTAATCTATATCAAATTTACATCAATAGTATTGTAAACATTGTTCTTGTAACAAAAGTAGTGTATTTGTATAATTATTTCTTCTTTAGATCCCGAAACAACAATTATTATTGTTTTAGTAGTTGTTATCTTCATAATACTGAAAATAGTAATAGTATTAGTGATAGTATGTATTGCAAAGAAAAAAGGTGGATGTGTTAGGAGAAATGTATGTTAATAATGAATGAGTTTATTATTATGTCAGCTTTTCTAGAGACGTATGTGAGATACTGAGATGCAGGATACATGAGTAACTTACTGAAGTCATTGCTGGAATTTTATTTTAGTTATTCATTATAATTTATAGTCTATTCTTTTTGATCTATAGCTGGTCTATAATGCATCATACTACTTATTACTACATTGGCATATTATTTTAATAATGTACTGAAAGAATATTTTGTATACCAGTTGCTGTTCATAATGTTATTAATTGTAGAACAAATTAATTTTAAGCACTTTTGAATAGATCCATACATACACAGTAGCAGATAAATATAAATTTTTTGTGACCTCTTCACTCCAAAGTTTATAGAACATACATACATTATCAAAGATAACTTATATGAATTCAGTACTTAATACAACACTTATAAATGTAGTAGTATCTTGTTGTAAGCATACAGGTGTATATAAACAATCACTCGATGCCTAATCATAGTATATTTTCATAGTTAGATGTATTGTTTGTAACATGTCTTGTAAAGAACTCTTCCCTTGTATGATATGCTGGACAGTCATACATCTGAGGATCTGGTTTAGATAAGGATTTCTGAGAGAAAAAATTAGTTTAGATTAATAGTTTATTAACATACCTTTCTGTTAACATACAATACCACTGTTACTACAACAACAATTATTGTTAACACGAAGACAGATATACCACCGACAACAACTAACACACTGGCGTAGGAATGGAGGGGGGGGGGCTCCAGGGGCGCCAGCCCCCCCCCCCCCGAAAAAATAATCAGCTTTTTTAATTTTTGAAACTGGGTGTGGCTTTACTGCACACGTGTGATTATTATTATGTCAATGAACATAAGAGCTCTCTTCAGTCAGAGTACTGCAACAGGCACTGTCTGTGTGGAAGAAGACACAGAGACTGATATAGACATCTGTATTTTGAAGCTTTGGAATTAGCTTGTGGTGAAGTTGAGAGAAGATTTGAGCAACCTGATTTTTTAATAATTGAGAATTTAGAAACCACATTGATAAAGTCAGCAAATGGAAATAAGATTGTACCAGATGAGTCTCTTCTCAAGTATCTGGAAGGAGATATTGATAAGGATCGATTTGTCACTCAAGTGACATTGATTCCAGATATGATAAAGACAGTGTTTATACATAGTCCTATCAAGAAAGTGACTAATTTAAGAACCATACAGATGCTATGAATAAAAGTGAGATTTATAAGGGTATGCTCAGCGAAATAGATAAAGTTTTGAAAATATATTTCACATTTCCTGTTACGACTTCAACTGTTGAACGGTCCTTCTCTTCATTACGTAGACTTAAGACTTACCTTCGAAATACCATGACTAAACAATCTCCTTTTACTGTATATTAATTAATCTGAAACAGATAGGCTTGATCTTAAAGATATTGCTCGACAGTTTATATCTGTTAATGATCGTAGACTTCATTATTTTGGCAAAATATGACAATGCATGCATTTTTTATAGTAAACTTTTTTTTATAAATTATGACTCATGCCCTTATTAATTGGTGCCCCCCCCTCATTCTTGTTATGGTTCCTACACCAATTACCTCTATGAATTACTACATTTCTATACTCTATAACTTGTATATAGGTAATATCATTATAATAACACCTTGTTATATGTTTCTTAGTCCTAGACTTGCATCAATTCCATTTTGTAATTTAAATGTTTCTATTGAGGACCAGGCTACTGTTGTAAGTACTTAGTGTTTATCTGTTTGACCACACCCATTCATTAAGTTTCGTGAAAATGTTGGACACATTTTTGTTGACTCAGTTCCACTTGTTCGACTCCCAGAGGTTACATTTTGTCCTGACTATTTATATATCCACCCACCTTTTTAATTAGACTGGACTCCTTGACTTCTCAACTATTGATGTAACAGAACACTATTTAATGTAACTATATATAATAAGAGAATTGAATAGTTTTGGTATGTTAATAAAAGAGTATTACTTGAGTCTGTATTTGATGGAGTCTGTAAGAAAGGTGTATTGGAATATAAAGTAGGAATGGAATATGAAGATACTATAAAGGGTGGGGTAAGTAGCAACATTATCAATAATACTAGTACTTTTTCTCCTGACTGTTCTTAGTATAGAGGAAGTTAGTGATAATGTTGCAGGTTGAAATGAATGACACACTTGAACTCCACTGACTATATATTTGACAAATTGGCCATAAAAATTAAGTATATTATTACTTACTTAAGAATTCCGTCAAGTTAATAAATTCTGTTCTGTCTCTTCCAACGGAGTTAATCATTTCAATAGCTATATACCATGTAGTATTATCAATAACTGACTGTATATTAACACTCATATCATAGACTGTATTATTTGTTACAGTATCAATGTTAGGAGTTAATATTGGGGTGTTGTTGAGTTTTCTTCTATAATAATCCTCTTGTATGAGATAATATGTATAACTTAATAGATCTTCATTACAAGATGTTATCTAAAGAATAAACAATAATATGTATATGTATTTAAATTAACGTACTGTAAAATTCAACAATATTACTGCAGAAGAATTTAAAATTGTGACTTTATCAGAAATATCTGGAGCCTCATCTGAAATAGAACAGTTATGACAAATTAAATCCATTTTATATTATTGAATTATTGATAATTATACCTGATATTATTGTAAAGTTATCTTCAGCAATAGCTAGTTCACTATAACCATATTGTGTACCAGCAGATACACTCCATTGTAACTGACTACATTCAATATATGATATATTATCTTTATGTAGAGTTATGTTAGTTGAGTTAGTTACTGTAGTAAACATTACTGATATATTATCAGAGATAACTACTGTTATATTGTACTGGAACTGAATATAGTCCATTAATGGAGGAGACCATCTTAATATCACTGCATTGTCCAGTAACTGATGAGTTAGTAAGTGAGGAGGACCTACAGTAGATGTGACTATATTAAAGGAAATATATTATAGTACTTACTTACCAAATGATATTAGTTGTACTGGTAATGATATAACAGTAGCTTGTAATGAGTTTTGATAACATTCTATTCCATTATACAGTCCACATTGAACATCCAATGGTTAATATTGAGTTATTGGAAGAGAGAGAGTAGTGAATCCATTACCACCACCACCACTTATAGTCAAACTGATACTGGTATTAACTGGTACATTTAGACTGACAATTGGCACAATATTAGTGATATTCCAGAGTGTAAAATAATTCCCAGCATAACTGAAAGAACATTCAAACAGTACAGTACTACCAACAGGAGCTATAACTTGAGAAGATGAACAAGGTCCTTTGATAGTAGCTCCAAAGTTACTGTAAACTGGACTAGTACAGATTTGTCCATTACAGAGATAAATGAAAAGAGAACACAATAGTACCACAAACTCTATCTTTATCTGGTCTGCCTTTTTTCCTAGGAAGTGAATGAGACACTTACACAAATAAATAATGCTTATAACTATTGTAAAATATCTAGTGTTAACATACCTATAAGTTGGATACTTCTGTAGGGCTCTCAGCAATCGTTGAACACAACAGACTTTTTGATCCTCTAAATAACGAAGCCATGGCCACCTTTTTAACCGAGAAGCTTGACAACTCCTCTTGGCTTTTCCAAACTGTCGCTTTGGGAATGAAAATGATTGTGGTTGTTGAGGTTCACTAGTAGACATAGTTTACCAGCTGGTACTGTTGCGTGCACATGGCAAATTATTTAATGGGTTAATAATAATCCCACTAACTTCAATGCACAAAGCACAACTTTTTTTCAAATTTGGTGTGTATAAAGGTGTAAATTATCACCTTTTTGTATAATTATGGCATTACCATTTGATGTCAATTTGATTTTTACAAGCATTTGACACAGTACAAATATTTGCCATTATAAATTGCATACCATGACGTGAAAAAAGTGGGGGGGGGGAATTGCCCCCTTGCCCCCCAGTTCCTACCTCTGTGCTGAACAAAAGATAACTGTCAACAGGAACAGGTCTCTCCCACTTTCTAATTTTCACATCTGTACTGAATCAGATTTTGGGCGACAAGAGACATGAGTCACATGATACGTTAAATTAATAAAATTCATGATTTTAAAATTTTGATTTAGATTATAATTTTGGTTTAAATAATAATTTTAAGAATGATACTAATTGTCTCCAATACAATAAATATTATAATGATACAAGTTATTAGATAGACCATGTTCAAGTTTAGAGTTAGTTGTATCCATTATACACACATCAATACATGAATACATAACATAACATATTATGAATTATGGATACATATTTGTCAATTTTTTAGATGTTGACAGAAGGTATAAATTGCCAGTCAATAGGAGAAGAGGACAGTTTTATTCGTTAAGAAGAGGTGTCCTTTCATTACCAGCTGTCGGTGGATGTAGTTCTCTAACAATGCAAACCTCCAAGTTATTACTGACAAATCTCCCACATATCAACAATTTCGCAATGGTTTCCCAATAACAGTAATTTATACATACAGATTGGTCCATTTCAGGTATTAAATAACTTCACTTCTCCAGGAGATATGTAAGTTTTATTTACTCTTCCTGAGGCTATTATTTCTACGGTTATAGCAATCAATTTGGCTGAATTCCTGACTAATGTTTCAATTTTCTATTAATCAGTAAATTTATCATAACAAACATTGTAAAATTTATGTTAGTATTTCAGCAATATAAAAATTTATGCAACTCAAGATTGTTTCTACCAGAATAGTCTTGTAATATATTGTAAACAAAAATATAAAGAAGGAAGCACATTTCTTCTACTACAAGTAAAATTGTAGGTGTTCCCTTGTTAGCTATAGCTAGTAAACAGATTTTGACGTACGTGCAGTAGATACAGCATACCTAATATTGTAAATGAAATAAGGCAATCTGAATGATATATGGTGATGTCAACAAGATGTTATTACAAAATGTATCTATTAATGGAAATGAATACAAGTATGTAGATCAGGAATTATTTCGTCATCGATATACATATACCATATATGGTATAAATGAACTGGGTGAAGGAGAACATAGCAATAGTACCTTCTTCTTTCAAAGAGGTTAGTTAAAATAGCTAATATGTGTGTTTATTTTATCATGTCATTTAGCTCCAAGGTCTGCTAAAGAATATACTACATTTACTATTCTGTCCTATATAAATAATGAAGTCAATTTGACGAGTGAGTCTATCCAATAGTGGTTACTATATGATTACCATAGTTACTGTAGATTGTTGTGGAATGTTCATCTGAAGCTCCAGAAAATATAGTCACTGAACAATTAAATAAAACATATCTGGTAGAATATTCAAATCATCCTATAAATGTAATAGACAGTCTGCTAGCTCCTAAACATCAACAATGCACTCTCTCTATTATATTCATTAATAATGCTGGACAGAGTGATCCATTGATACGTACTTTAAGTAAGAGATAGTGGTATTATGTAATATATTGATATTATTATATGATATAGGCACATATGATGTTATAAATGCTACTGCTTACCCTAATGGTAATTCTATATGTGTGGAGTGTGTGTTTCAACTTCTCCATCTGCTAAGTCATGTTATGTTAGTGTGAATCGATGTATATGATGTGGAGAATGATATACCACTAACATCAATATTACCAGCTATAACATTAAGAGATATTGTAATAACTGACATATTACCAATTATTACTACAAGTGAGTTCTAATACTAGTTAAAATAGTCTGTTAACTTGCAATATTTATTTAGAAATTATCACGATCTCATCCTTAACTACTAATGGGATAACAATAACACCAAAATCACATAATGTTTCTAGTAACACTATATTATATTGTTATAATTACGTATGTCCTCCATCTTCCTTTAGTTATAATTACTCCCACTGTCATCGTTACATTATTACATCATTATGTCATCACTATACCAAGTTATTCTACATCAATAGAATAACTACCGTCAATTAATACAATATCAGTGCCTGGATCTCAGAGTTATCAATGTATGATGATATAATAATTATTATATTATTATAATTAAATATTGTATGTTTTTCCTCTCTCTAGTTATAATAATTACAACTGTGGTCAATGTCTTAATAATTATGATAGTACTAATTATTTTCAGTGTTTGTGTGGGTGTTTATTATAAAAGAAGAGACAATGTATGTCTATATGTGTATTCATATAATATAATATAATTATTATTTACATAAAATCTAATATTAATAATGTTATTGTAACAGAGAGTGTTATTCGGCTACTACATAAGCTAGCTACTTGTCTGGACAGTCTCTCTTTGCTGCCCTAAAACACTTTCTTTTATAAGATATTTAAACAGGAAATGACATAATATTAATGTACTATAATCAGTAACAAAAAAACAAACAAATGTAGTTATCAGTCCAGGTGACTTTGTCACATGGCTTAAAGTAGGAATTAATTTGATTGGTCAATCATCAAGTGATCCTTCCAGGTGATCTTTAGCTATAGGTAAGAAAATAAAATTGTACAGATAAGTGTACAATAATCTGCATGCTAATTAATTCAGTCTAGCAGGTGTATATAATTCAATTAGAGGCCTCATCATCAATCAGCTCCCGTAACATTCCTCTCCTCTTCTCCTGGTGCAAAGCACAGATCTCCATTGAGAGGCATTCTTGACAATCCATCTGCATTTCCGTTTTCTTGTCCCTTTCTGTGTTGTACAATGAAGTTATAGGATTGGAGCATCAGACTCCACCGAGTCAATCTAGGATTTTTATCTTTAAATTTGTTTAACCATGTTAGAGCTCGATGGTCAGTTTGTATAATAAATTGCCTTCCCAGCATGTATATCTCAAAAGCTTTTATTCCTAAAAACATAGCGAGACATTCTTTTTCTGTAGTTGAATACTTTTTCTCTTGAGATAATAACTTGCGACTGAAATATGCTATGGGTTGTTCTTCAGAAGTTCCTTGACTCAGAACTGCTCCCACTCCTATATGTGAGGCATCTGTCTGTAGAATAAAAGGTTCGTCAAAGTTTGGATTTTGCATGATAGGTGCTGATACTAGTGCTTGTTTCAGAGTGTTAAAAGCTTGTTGAACTGAAGGAGTCCATATGATCTGTTCGGGTTGATTTTTTTTGTTAATTCAGTAAGTGGTTCTGCCACCTTGAGTCTTTGAAAAGTTGCTGGAGCTCCACTTAAACCAAATGGCATGACCGTAAATTGTAGCAAACCAATGGGTGAACTAAAAGCTGTTTTTGCTTGATTGTCTTCATGCATAGGAACTTGCCAGTACCCTTTAGCTAAGTCTAGAGTAGTCAGGTATTTAGCTCTACCTACAGCATATGGGGCATGGGGTATGCATCAAACTTAGTGAGTTGGTTTAGTTTCCGAAAATCTACACATATACATATCCCACCGTCTTTCTTCATAACTATCACCATTGGTGACGACCATTCACTCTCTGACTCTTTCACAATACTAATCTTTTCCATCTCTTCTAGTTCTTTTGTTACAGCTTCCTTGTATGCTGGTGGTAATTGGTATGGCTTTTGATGTATGGGCTGACACTGTTGTATGCCTGGTAGGCTAGTAGTTACGGTTGGATACTTCTGTATCAGCTTCAGTAGTTGGCTTTTCTGATCTTCACTGAGCTCCTGGTTGATTTGAGGTCTTTGTTGATCTGATCGTTCGTAAAACTCCATGTTAGCATCCTCTTTAACTGTATTAGCATAACTTGAAACTGTTTCTGTGCTGGAAAACCACTTTTTAAGCAAATTAATGTGGTATACCTTGGTGTTTCCTTCAGAGTCTATTATGACTTCATAGTTAACTCGTCCATGTTTGTGTTTGATTTTGAAAGGACTTTGCCATTTCCTCATGAACTTCTTTTGACTGTCCCTGTCTGGCAATAGGAGTAGTACTTGGTCCCCTACTTCTATCTTCATGTCACGGGGTTTATGGTCATACCATGTTTTCTGTTGCTGTTGATCTTGCTTCAGATGTTCTTGTACCAGTTGTTGTGCATTTTTCATTCTTTCATGAGTGACATAGGTAGCGACATCTTCATTAGTATCTTCTGTTGGTATCCATTCTTCCTTTAGTATATCCAGTAATCCTTTAACATCTCTGGAATAGATCAATTCGAAAGGACTAAATCCAGTTGCTTCCTGAGGAACTTCATGGTATGCAAATAGTACTAATGGTAACAGCTTGTCCCAACTTCTACGGTCTGTCATTAACACTTTCTTCAGCATTTGCTTTAGTGTCTGATTAAATCTTTCAACAAGACCATCGGTTTGGGGATGGTATGGACTAGTACGTATAGATTTGATTCTGAGTAGTTTGTGTAGTTCTTGTAACAATTCCGACATAAAGTTAGTGCCTTGGTTGGTTAGAATTTCTCTAGGAACTCCATGACGACTAAATAGGTCCATGAGTTTTTCAGCTACTGATGTTGCAGTTATAGTGGTCATCACATAAGCTTCAGGATAGCGTGTGGTGTAGTCAGAAATAACCAAGACAAACTGTTTTCCGGCAGCTGTCTTTGGAAGTGGTCCAATAGTGTCCATAGCTATTCTTTCAAATGGTTCTCCAATTATTGGCATTGGAACCAATGGTACTTTCTGACCTTGTCTGACTAATTTCTGACATTCAACACAAGTCCTACAATAGTCTGCCACTTTTGTGACACTAGGCCACCAAAAACATCGTCTGATCGGTTTTAGTGTTCTTTGTCTTCCTAGATGACCTGCCATTGGAACATCACGAGCTAGTTCGAGTAATCATTTATGGTACTGTTGAGATAGAACCACCTGTTTCACAATCTCAGCTGGTTTGTCTCTAGGGCCCCATCGTCAAAACAACACTCCAGATATTCGTGTTTTAACTGAGGTTTTTCATTTTGTTCCCATTGTTGAATTTCAGGGTCCTTGTTTTGTAGCTCAATAAGTTCATTATGAGAGAGAGTCTGAGTTTGATAATGTTTTCGTTGAGCTCTTTTCTGTGCTCTAGTTTTGTACTCCTTGTGTTTTCTTCCTGTATCAAACAAAGAGTTATCAAAAGGAAATTGTTCACCTATTGATGGATTGTGTTTTTCTTTTTGAGTTTCCTGTTGTTGTGCTTGAGCTCTGGTTGTGACAGCATAAGATGTTTCAGAAGGTCCTAGCTGTTCTCTTGCTGTTTGCTTTTCCTCTGAATTCATTGCATATAATAAGGTGTTTCATCAGTGGCAGATCCATTCCTAACAATGCGTCTTCCTGCAACTGTTCAGAGACAGCAACATGTATTTCATACGAGTGTCCATCCAGTTCATTTTTTCCTTTTGCCACTGGATACATCTGAGTACCAGTAGTGTATCTCATCTGTACAAACTGTTCCGAACTATCACACTGTGGGGAAAACTTCCTGTGAATGAGTGTCATTGAGCTTCCTGTATCCAAGTGCATCTTAGTAGCAGGTAGTCCATTGATATGTCCACTCCGGACTATGCGCTGCGACTAGCATAGCTCTTTTCTTCACATTTACCAGCATAATGTCCTGTTTTTCCACATTTGAAACATCGTTGTTCAACCTTAGTAGTTGTATTTCCCCTTTCACAGCATCTGTTTTTATGTTTGTTCCAAATGTTGCTCCTTCTTCTTGAGTCTGTAGTAGAGGTTGTTTGGATAAACGTTGCTCGACTGGGACCTGGAGAGGTAATATCCTTCCTATTTGACAAATATAGCTGCATCAGCTCAGCCACTCATACCTCATTCTCTGGTTGGTGGTCCTTAATCCAGATCTTCATATCTCTTGGTAGATTGTTTAGTAGATCCTCCACTAATACCTTATCAATGAGCTAGTGTGAACCTTCGTCTGGTGTAAGCCAGTGTCTGATGAGCTTACTCTTTGTCATGACGTAGTCCTCTGGCTCTTGATCCTTGGTCCACTTTGCTTCACGAAATTTTCTTCTATTGGCCTCAGGTGTCACATCAAAACGTTTCAGTAAGGCTCCTTTCAATTATCTATACATTGTCAACTCTTTCAGACATCCATACATGGCTCTAGCCCAACCTTGCAACAATAGTGCTAGTTGAAGTCTCCACTGGTCTTCCTCAATCTCCTGTACTTGCATAGTGGTCTCAAAGGCATCCAAGAAATCCTGTATGTCTTCTGTATCATTAAAAGGGGCGATCGTCACTTCCAGTTTCCTTTCCACCGGTCTTTCTCTGTTTGGCTCATACTGAGCTTGTTATTGTTGTTCCAAAAATTGTTGTTGGAATTCCATCATACATTGTTGACTGTCACTCAGAGCTACTATAGCAGCTGCGATCTTATCCATTTCCATAGTTGGTTTAATTATTTTAACATTTCTTTTACTTCATTCATGCTAGTAATCATATTCATAGTTGACGTTAATACGTTCATAGGAGTGCACAGTTGTACCCCACAAGAGCCTTAAGACGAAATCGTAAGTACATATAAAAAGGAACATATATAGAAACCAAAACAAGCTTGATAGCTGTGTTGTGGGTCAGCGCCTTAGAATGCATTTATTTATGATCAGCTGAGATGGTTACCAGCATACTCGTAAGAGTATCTGAAAGGTGGGCTAGGATATGGGTGGTAGTCTCCCTTTAAATGTGACGGGTCTGGTGTATTGTGGGCCCAGTTTCAACTTACACTGACTGCTTAGACATCCCGCAGAGCTCGAATCCCTAAGTGAGGGCGAAGTTCCAGCCAGGATTACCTCATCTTCGGACGAGGGTTACCAGGCCACTTTGGCGGTACTAGCTAGCAATAGCAGGGATACTGGAGCCTAAGTGGAAGCCCCAGTGGGTGAGTGAGGAGAAATCATTTGAACAGCACAACATGTTTTTTATATTTATAAATCTTACATTTATTTAAACTACAAAAATTTGAGACTTACAATGTCAGTAAAAGAACACATGTTTTTTTATAAATCTTAATTATAAATTAATTCAAAAAACACATAACACTACAATTGTAAGAAATTTATCATAATATATAATAATAATAATAATTATTATTATAATATAATGACAATAATGATGAACAGAGATACAATAATAATTAATAAATTGATATAATATGAGTACTTCTTGTGAAATGATTTTTGATCATTGTTTAAGTAATACTGGCACATTCTATAGTATTCTGGTGACCCATTGTTGGTACCACATCCATCATTACATATTTTGATATCAAGTATATAACAAATAAAGGTTATATAACACCAAATAGAGCATAACCCTATCAATTAGCAAATAGTAGTTATGGTAGTTATGTTGTTGCTAAGAAATATGGACATTTTCAATACAACTGAACAGCTTATAAAACAAGAAAACAATATGTAAACAAGTACTTGTGTTATCATATCTATTCATCCATACTTTCATGTATCCATTTATCTTAAACAGCTGATATATATCTATCCATAGTTATGTAAACATGTTATAAATGTACATATGTTGTTTTTTATATGGTATTGATTAATTAGTTTTAGTTTCAGATAATTGCTGTGACATACAATGTACTCACATAATTTATGACCATATATGGCTATATTATATGTCATTAATGTACTACATATATATGATTAGTGTTTTCAGTAAAGAGGAATTGCTGTCTTTTAAAATATGTAACAGTGAACATACTAATTAATTAATATTATTTTATTATATCATTTAATAAACATATTTATAATCTCACTGTGAGGTAGTCATAACAGTTAGAGTATAGCAATGGTTTTTACAAATAAGGTCGAGCAGCTATAAATGTTAAGTATAAGTACAGGTCATTGTCAAAGTTACAAGTATATTATGTTAAAGTACTATAATATGGTTTATTGAGTACTATAATAATACATGTATAACACAGCTCTTATGTTTATCACATGTATAGCACAAGTTCTATGTCTACCTCATTAGGTTGTTAATACTGGTTAGCTATAGCGTGGTCACGTTAGATCTAAAATAAAAAGAATAACATTGATAATAAGTAAGGTGTGAACTACATATATACATATTATATATGAACTGATAACATGACAGTCATAACATAATATTTATGAACACTAAATATATAAACATGCTAGAATACACAGTCTTGTGGCACATGATAGTTAGGAACATTGTGTATATAATTATAATTTAATAATTAATATATAATATATCATTATAATATTATAATTATAATTGTGTATATAACTAATGAGATAAATTAGGACAAAATGATGAAATATACATCCATACATTATACAATAAACAGGACATCAGGTAATGCAAAAGCTATTCAACCCTTCAAAATAAAGAGGTATCTCTATCTTTGCCATCAGTCATCAACAAAATCTAAATATTTCTTCTTATATCCCACATCAACAAATAATATTGTTCCAGTAGTTATTATTGTTGTAACTATGTTCATAATAATAATACTGATATTAGGAGGGATCATAGTAGGGCTAGTAATAGCTATTAAAAGAAGAGATGTTAATTATTAATATATGAATCTTACCAATCTCTGTAATAATTATTATTCTTTCTCAGACATTTGAAGTTACTTTGTGTTCAAGGAATGCGATGTACTTATTCATTATAATTTATAATCTATTCTTTTTGTCTATAGCTGGTCTATAATGCATCATACTACTTCTTATTACATTGACATATTATTTTAATAATGTACTGGATTAATATTTTGTATACCACTTGCTGTTCATAATGTTATTAATTGTAGAACAAATTAATTTTAAGCACTTTAATATAGATCCATACATACACAGTAGCAGATAAATATATTTTTTGTGACATCTTCACTCCAAAGTTTATAGAACACACATATATTATCAAAGATAACATATTTCAATTCAGTACTTAATATACAACAATTATAAATGTAGTAGTATCTTGTTGTAAGCATACAGGTGTATATAAACAATCACTCAATGCCTAATCACAGTATATTTTAAGAGTTAGATGTATTGTTTGTAACATGTCTTGTAAAGAACTCTTCCCTTGTATGATATGCTGGACAGTCATACATCTGAGGATCTGGTTTAGATAAGGATTTCTGAGAGAAAATTTAGTTTAGATTGATAGTTCATTAACATACCTTTCTGTTAACATACAAAGCTATTCCCAATACCACTGTTACTACAACAATTATTGTTAACACGAAGACAGTTATACCACTAACAACAACCAACAGAACACTATTTGATGTAACTATATATAATAAGAGAATTGAATGTTTTTAATATGTTAATAAAAAAGTATTACTTGAGTCTGTATTTGATGGAGTCTGTAAGAAAGGTGTATTGGAATATAAAGTAGGAATGGAATATGAAGATACTATAAAGGGTGGGGTAAGTAGCAACATTATCAATAATACTAGTACTTTTTCTCCTGACTGTTCTTAGTATAGAGGAAGTTAGTGATAATGTTGCAGGTTGAAATGAATGACACACTTGAACTCCACTGACTATATATTTGACAAATTGGCCATAAAAATTAAGTATACTATTGCTTACTTAAGAATTCAGTCAAGTTAATAAATTCTGTTCTGTCTCTTCCAACAGAGTTGATCACTTCAATAGCTATATACCATGTAGTATTATCAATAACTGACTGTATATTAACACTCATATCATAGACTGTATTATTTGTTACAGTATCAATGTTAGGAGTTAATATTGGGGTGTTGTTGAGTTGTCTCCTATAATAATCCTCTTGTATGAGATAATATGTATAACTTAATGGATCTTCACAAGATACTGTTATCTAAAAAAATTAATAATAAAAACAATATATTTACATATATTTAGATTAACATACTGTGAAATTTAATAATATACCTCCTGAAGAATTTAAAATTATAACTTTATCAGCAACATCTGGATCTATATTTAAATAGAACAGTTATGACAAATTAAATCCATTTTATAAATTTAATAATTATACCTGATATTATTGTAAGGTTATCTTCAGCAATAGCTGGTTCGCTATAACCATATTGTGTACCAGCAGATACACTCCATTGTAACTGACTACATTCAATATATGATATATTATCTTTAAATAGAGTTATGTTAGTTGAGTTAGTTACTGTAGTCAATATTACTGATATATTATCAGAGTTAACTACTGTTATATTGTACTGGAACTGAATATAGTCCATTAATGGAGGAGACCATCTTAATATCACTGCATTGTCCAGTAACTGATGAGTTAGTAAGTGAGGAGGACCTACAGTAGATGTGGCTATAAAAAAGGAGATATTTTATAGTACTAACTTACCAAATGATATTAGTTGTACTGGTAATGATATAACAGTAACTTGCAGTGGAGTTAAATAACATTTTATTCCATTACACAGTCCACATTGAACATCCAATGATTCATGTTGAGTTACTGGAAGAGAGAGTGTAGTGAATCCATTACCACCACCACCACTTATAGTCAAACTGATACTGGTATTAACTGGTACATTTAGACTGACAATTGGCACAATATTAGTGATATTCCAGAGTGTAAAATAATTCCCAGCATAACTGAAAGAACATTCAAACAGTACAGTACTACCGACAGGAGATATCACTTGAGATGATGGGCAAGGTCCTCTAATAGTAGCTCCAGAGTTACTGTAAACTGGACTAGTACAGGTTTGTCCATTACAGAGATGAACAAAAAGAGAACATAAAAATATCATATGCTTCATCTTGTGGGTGTGATGAGGTTAATTAAAATGATCATTGTCCTGTAGAATAAGTTATTATGAATTTTAAAGCAAATCTTATTAACTTTTGAAACCAATTATATATCAAATCAGAATACAGTGTCTAGTTAGGACAATTAACAAAATAACAATATTACAGTGTGATACAGGAATGTGAGGAATTTTGAATTAGACTATCTTGGATTATGTAAGAACTATGTTATATTCAGAAAGTCTAATGACTTTCATTCCTTGAGAGGAATACCAAACTAATAATTGTACTAGTTTTGTATAGTTACCAAGAGTGATACTACATAACTCCTTTTTCAATAATGTCTTTACATACCTCTATTAATAAACTAATTAACATACACTGAGAGAGAGAGAGAGAGAGAGAGAGAGAGAGAAAGATAGAGATAGAGAGAGAGAGAGAGAGAGAGAGAGAGAGAGAGAGAGAGAGAGAGAGAGAGAGAAAGAGAGAGAGAGAGAGAGAGAGAGATAGAGAGAGAGAGAGAGAGAGAGAGAGAGAGAGAGAGAGAGAGAGAGAGAGAGAGAGAGAGAGAGAGAGAGAGAGAGAGAGAGAGAGAGAGAGAGAGGAGGCCACACCCATGCAAATTTAACTCCTCTCCTTTGGTTACATAGAGCTCTGACAACTTCCACTCAAACTAGATCAGATCAATAGTTTAATCTTAATGTCAGTATTACATTGATATATGTCAAAGACTATCTACTCAATTTTGCCACACAAAATATTTTTAAAAAGTTGATTTGTTTCATTAAAAATTTTATAAGCACTTCATACAAAATTATTTAAAATTGTTGTCCATCACCTCCTGATATAACATTTACATAATATCTCTGAGTGACATCATAACATTGAGCACCTGTCAACTTCACCCACTCACTCTCCTTCACATTATCCACCTCATCAGTACCTTCAACTCTTGAAAACCTTTCCAAAACCAGAGAACAAGATGGCGGCAATAGACTACCAACTTGTTTAGGAGTAGCTGCTACTTTAAATGACACACTCTCTGCTATAAGTGGAGCATCTATGACACCTTTCTTTGATCTGGTCACTGACCAGTGGGCAGAGTCAGGATGGAGTGTATAATGGAGTTTATGAAGATGATGTTGGGTGGAGTAACATTAGAGATACTGTATATTATAAGGACAGGTTGTCCCTGTGTAACAGGCTGTAAAGGAAAGAGTGACTCTACATGGACCTTAAAATGATACACTGTCTCCATATTAGATACAATAAAGGTATATTTTGCAGTGTGATGCTATCCTACTGAATGGATAGATAAATAGAAAAATGGATTGGTAAGATGTAGACAATCATATCACAGTTATTACACATTGAAATCATACACTATAATGAAGTGTATAAATATATAATATAATATATATATATATATATATATATATATATATATATATATATATATGAGTACATTAATACAACACTAATGAACTCCTGTATGTGTAATAGAGTGCATTCCTGTATGCTTTTGTGCATATAATAGAGTATTTGTATAATATAGTATAAATTTACTCACATGTTCAGGACGGTAATATATTCTAAAACATCCTGATAATACACTCATTGACTCAAGAACATCAGAAGGGTTTAACCAATTACAGTGAACCTCAAGTTCATATTACCAAGCTAACAAATAGTTGGTGTTGTCACAGTGACGGGGAGTTGTAGGCAAAGTTGACTGATTTTGATATTGTGAGGAGAAGGTCACATCAAAGGAGAAGATGATGGATGGTACTAGAGGGATCCACTGGGGATAATAAGATGTGAGTTGATTGACAGGACTCACATGTCCAACTGATTCCAACTCTACATTAGAGAGAGAGTGTGTCATACACATGTCACTAACCCTTACCTTTCCAGATACAGTGATAGTATTCATTCCTGGTACAACCATTATATCCATGGCAACCAGACAATAATTTGATGATATTATATATTCATCATCTTCATTAGAAAGATATGATGAGTAATAAACCTGTAATAATAATAACCAGATATAACTAGGCAAACCAGTATATTAAACTGGTTTTACTTTGTGTAGTTTAGATCCTTCATCTCCTCCAATACGTCGTGATGTTAGCAGTTCTTCTTCCCTTGTTCCTGGATCTAATGAGATCTCTGTAAAGGAATCTAGAAAGTTTTCTAATTAACTGATGACAACTGAAATATTGATATAATTACCAGTTGCCTCTTCACAAGAGGGAGAGTTGTCTGTTACCATGGAAACAGACTGGTTCTGAGATTTTGGATCCAATATAACAGTAACCATTGTCAATTGTATTGCCTATATTGTGTAATACATATAGTCACATGAGAATCATACGAATATCACATTATCATGCCTTAGGTCCATGATAATCAAGGATCATCTTCAATGAGAGGGGTTCTCCCTGATGACATTCTGGGCTCTCAAAGTTCGAGTTAAGATAAAATAATGGTTCCCGTTGTGATATCGTTGATATCTTTTGCTTGCAGTTGGAAGTGTAATGATAGAACTTTAAAAAAAAACTCTTTCTCTTCTCCTTTAACCAAAACAAAATGAACTATTTATACAAAGAAATGAAACAAAAAACCCAGTTAAGTAATAACAAGAAAATAACACCTAAACTAAAGTGTATATTTATGCTAAAATACCACACTCGTGACAACAGCTTTTGATAATGTGACTCTCCCCAATGTGCATCAATTGATCTATGATAGTGGGCGGGGTCACGGGTGGAGTTTTTATATTTGGGCGTGGTTACCAATACAAGAAGAGAATAGACCTACCTATTTTAATGATGTCACAATGATATCATTATGAATTATACATACTTATCCTCCTGTTGCAGTTTTGTTGACAGTGTATTAAGCTAAGATAGAATATACTAATACACTTCTTCAGGATAAACTGATAATATTATTTTGCCTTCTAATTCATTGGCAACAACTGATACATGACTTAGAAAATTATTAAGTGAGAGACGATTCACTTCATTAGTAAATTTAGTAAAAGACTCTACAATTCTGTTTTAATCAGCTAAAGCCAACCCTAAGTTAATGATGCTATAAATAAATTTTAAAACAAGCCACACCCACTGACAGACTATCTTTTTAATAGAAGAGACACCTCACTATAACAAAAGGTATGACATTGACAGCTGATTCAGTTGTAGCATAATTCGTATCAGCTGACGCTCTCTACAAAAGAAGTCCACATGTACATATTACATTAAACAATACATGTATTTATAATACACAATATATTGTACTATAGGATGTGTCATTGATACAATAAGTAGAATTACTTACCTGGTCAGTCAAGGGCTCAGCATATGTTAAAGTTGTTAGGACATTGTCTCGAGGGAGTGTTTGAAGTCTTTCTGGTGTCTGATAGGTTGGATCACCTTGAGACTAAGAGAAGGAGAGCACACAGTATGGATTTAATCATGTAATAATATATATTATATTAAAAAAATAAAGTAAATCATTACTTTACAACAAACAGCTGTTATATATATTTACATTTTTGATGTCAACTATGTAACAAATAAAAGATATATAACACCAAAAGAGAAGAAATAATAATGGGTGTTATATTGTTGGCTCAGAATATTGACATCTCAAAAGCAACAAAATAGTTTATTGAAATTATACAAGTGAACATGTCACTGGAGTCAGAACTATTATTAAAGTATATATATATATATGTACTATGCTGATTTACTACTAAATGTTTGAATAAATATGTAATGTACCAGGATTATGAGGAAGGGGGGCACTCCTACGCATACTGTTACACAAATAGAAATATACAGTACTGGTATTGGATATTTCATTATACAGTTGTAATACTTGGTTCAGTATAGCGTGTACCAACATTGACAACAAGTAAAAATATATAAACTGAGATATAAACCATCTAAGATGATTATGATAATAAATACATGTGTGACACTGGGCCACTCTATTAGTGTTAAATATGGCTATAAACAAGATACATACGTTACTAGTAAACAGGATAAATGTAATATGAGATTTACAGAACTTACCTCCTATAACAAAGATAATCTACTCTAGTCTCACATTAGTCTCGTCCCCAGACCTACACGCAAGCTTAAAGTAGGTCTGGTCACACGGCTTGAGTTTTGTGTTCCCAGTAAGGAATGTGGCGCGGGTGTTGGTATGCAATTAGAGGTAGTGTGAAATATGAATATTATCAAATTGAAGTATGTGTGAAAGTGAATGCATGGCTACTCTTCATGAAATCTGCTACTCCTGCTGCTCTGACCTAAGCAGTAAACACAAAGATCGTGTTATTATAAGAAACAAGAACGACGAATATTCTTGTCTATACTCCATAGT
The DNA here is from genome assembly GCA_963693285.1 of Xestospongia muta. Lineage (NCBI taxonomy): Eukaryota > Metazoa > Porifera > Demospongiae > Haplosclerida > Petrosiidae > Xestospongia > Xestospongia muta. The sequence continues at coordinate 939,837 of OY848918.1, forward strand.
TGTGGATGTGCTAAGGAATGAGAAACTTGAAATGGAACCAGAGAAGATTCACCAAAAAATAGACAGTCTTTTGTAAATCTTGCTGAACAACTCTCAATAGATATTCAAATGCACTGAAGACAATTGAGCCATTGAAGAATCAGATAAAACTTCTGTTCCTGAATGAGTTTAGTATTGATTATGACATCCATTTTTATCAGCCAAAAACAAACAAACATGGTGTTAATCATCTGGGTCAACTTTTGAATAAGCAAGAGTAGACTCACCTCACTGTCATGCATGATAGGTGTAAAAAGGTTAAAATTATGTTGCCATAATTACAATTACCTTTTTGTAGAAAAGAGCTAGAGATGCAGAAGTTATTTTGCAGACTTCACCCAAAAAAATAACACCTGACCCTCCTTTAGAATTTCATAATACAACTCAGGTATCATCTCAGTCAATTTTTGAAGATGTAAGAGCAGACACCGCTTAATATCATGTGCCACAAGTAAAACAACATTATAAATTATAAATAAATGATAGGAAAATCAATGTTACTTTTTGCTATAGAAACGAAGTAGAAATAATGAAGATGTTGCTATGGTGACTCCTCCTAAAAAGAGGACACCTAATCCTCCTGAGGAATCGTATACACCTCTGGTAAGATACTTAGTTTTAAGTGTTGGTAAAGTCTTACAACATAGAAAGTTATTGAAAATAATGAGATTACTTGTGTACAAACTCCTCAAAGAAAAATCTTGATAGTCCATTCATGAACTCAACTAAGAGAGCCCGTGATGACTTTCTAAAAGAAAATCAACACTCACCCTGAGTTACTGTGAGTTTTGTGTGTGCATGCATAGACTAGTTATATTGCTATTTTACAGGTTTTAGTTGGATAACAGTCTAAGCCAAAAGTGTCAGAGCTTAGTAATTCCTTAAAAAGGGTTGGAAAAAATTTCATCTGAGGCAAGCGGCTATCTATTGCTAGATGAGTAATGGAGAATCCCACACTAAGGGAGCACATTTTAGTCTTGTTGCCATTGAACTAAAAAATGAGATGAAAATGTTAACATCTGATAAGCATTCATCAATTTTACAAATGAAAACAAAAAAAATTGGAAAGATTCACATGGGATCGTGTGTGGTTGGAGATTGAAACCCATTGTCCAGCACTCACTACTATAATGAAAGAATGTTTACCTACTGTAGTCTTAAAGAAAGACATGACTGTCCCATCACTCTGTGTGTGTGCTAGCACTCAGCAGATATCCCAATCTCAATAAAAAATTTTTTATGATCCATCACTAATGCAACTAGTGGTGATACACATAATACAATTGATAACCCTTTAACATTACGAATACGATCATAAACCTTTGGTAGAATGGAATAGCATAGTGACTTCCCATATCCGCTTGGAAGACAACAGAAAACATCATTCCCAGAAATAAATGCACTAATTACTTCTTTTTGTTTCTCTTTTAGAGTAAATCCAAATTCTTTGGCAACTTCATCGACAACGTTTGCAGTAGACATATCTTAACACTTTCAAAGTTCACACACACTTCAATTTGATGATATTCATTCTTCACACTACCTCTAATTGCATACCAACAACACCCGCGCCACATTCCTTACTGGGGACACAAAACTCAAGCCGTGTGACCAGACCTACTTTAAGCTTGCGTGTAGGTCTGGGGACGAGACTAGTCTCACAGAGAAAGAACGAAATAATTATGGGCGTGGTCGCAATTATATTAAAAGTTGCAGTAATAATTATTACTAATGGCGAAGCTGAACTTTCTGTTTTTCTGTTCTCTTCTTGTCTTCCTCTGTAATGGACAAAGGTGTACTAGTCCAGTATACACTAACTCTGGAGTAACTATTACAGGACCTTGTCCACTATCTCAAGTTATAGCTCCTGTTGGTAGTACTGTACTGTTTGATTGTTCTTTCAGTTACGCTGTGAATTATTTTACACTCTGGAATATCACTAATATTGTACCAATTGTCGGCGTCAATTCTCCAATTAATAGCAACATCACTATCACAATAAATAGTATTAGTAGTGGTAATGGATATACTACACTTACTCTTCCAGTAACTAAACAAGATTCAGTGGATGTTCAATGTGGACTGTGTAATGGAATAGACTGTTATTTAACTCCATTACAAGTTACTATTATATCATTACCAGTACAACTGATATCATTTGGTAAGTAAGTACTATAATATATTTCCTTTAATATAGTCACATACTGTAGGTCCTCCTCACTTACTAACTCATCAGTTACTGGACAATGCAGTGATATTAAGATGGTCTCCTCCATTATTGAACTATATACAGTTCCAGTACAATATAACAGTAGTTAACTCTGATAATATATCAGTAATGTTGACTACAGTAACTAACTCAACTAACATAATTCTACATAAAGATAATATATCATATATTGAATGTAGTCAATTACAATGGAGTGTATCCGCTGGTACACAATATGGTTATAGTGAACTAGCTATTGCTGAAGATAACTTTATGATAATATCAGGTAATGTTAACATTATAATATAGAGTCAACATGTAAGCTACATATCTTCAACACAGCTCCAGATATCTCTAATGAAATGATTATTTTTAGTTCATCTGAAGTTAAATTTAGTGTTAGTTACACTGACTATTAATGCTAACTATTAGTTCAATTATGTATATTATTTTAGGTAACAGTGCTATCTTGTGAAGATCCATTAAATTATACATATTATCTCATACAAGAGGATTGTTGTGGCAATCAACTCACTAACACTCCCATATTAACTCCTAACATTGATATTGTAACAAATAATACAGTCTATGATATGAGTGTTAATATACAGTCAGTTATTGATAATACTACATGGTATATAGCTATTGATGTGATCAACTCTGTTGGAAGAGATAGCACAAAATTTATTAACTTGACTGAATTCTTAAGTATGTAATAATATACTTAATTAATGGTTTTTTTTAGTAATCTCTATTATATCAGATATTTCTTCTGGATATATTCAACCAACATATATCATATAATTATATGACATTATATTATAATTTCATGTATAATTATCTTTTTTTCTTTAGAGGTGTCAGATTTTATTATTGAAGTTGTTGTTATCATCATAATAATAATAATACCAATAGTAGCTATAGTAGTAAAGTTCTTGCTTTTTTTTGCTTTTTACACTATATCTTTATGAGTAGGATGCGATATTGAGGTAAGTATTCATATAATTATAATATTATATGAAAGAATTTTTAACATTAAGATCGTGTACTAGTATATGGTAGCTTAAACTCTGGTACTATAAGTAGATATTACAATGTGTATTATCACTTAATGTATTAGAGATACATTCATGATGTTAGACTTTATGATAGACTATATATATGTACATTAATGATGATGTCTAATTTTCTATAATAGGTTCCTAATTCAAGTCTATTAATAGTACTTGATGTTGTTAGCAGTCTTACTACACACATTCACAGTAGCTTAAACTTTATATAAGTATATATATAATTATTGCAAACATAATTCGATCCAAAAAATAAGAATAATATTGTTTTGATTACATGCTACATGAACATTCAATGTCATTATACATTAGTAATCAAACTAGTGTTACATTTACTTTTAGTATATATAATCATATAACAATGTATTAGTTAAATCAATCAAATTTTAAGTATCAATGGATCAATGTTTCTTACATTATTACTGAAGATAATAGAGAGAGTTCATACACTGTTAATGTTGAGGGAATAACAGACTATCTGTTATAAGTTGACTTGTATCATTCACCAACAATGATCTATTATATACTGTTAAAACTAATTGCTTGTTGTAACCAATTATTCATGATTATACTCTTGAGGATATGTGACTGAGACCAACAAAAGGTTCTTATTGTGTAATTTTGGTCTAACATAACCTCTATAAGGCAAATGATGATAGGGAACAAAGCAAAGTTGTGACAAGTATGCACTCCCTCGTAACAATACATAATAAATCAACATTTTATTATATCAGGTATGTATATAACATGCACTGTTTTATTATATGTAAACATCACATGATGTTATATGTGAAGGAGTTAACACTTGCCATAGCATTCATAGTGTTGGCTTGTGTCTTTTCATAATTTTACTCATTGCAGTTATGCAGTGTTACTATCACAGTATCTATAAATTCCAAGTACTAATATATAATTAATTAATAAATCAATTACCAATTAATGATAATTGTTTCATCAGATGAGACCCATTGCCTGGACAGGAAATATTATAATATTCAAAACTAAAAAAATAATAGAAGCAAATTATTAATAGCGAATAACAGAACATGATAAAACTATTACAATTATAAGTAAACAAACAACTTACTGGTAGAAGTTAATGTAATCACAAAACTAGTTGGTGAAGGAGTTGTTGTAGGTGTTGCTATCATGAGAATAACAGTGCAGTGATGTTAATATGATGAGGTAAAAAATCAATTCTGTATCAACTTATATGTAAAACTTGGTAATATATCAATTATTATTATATCTCTTGATGTAGGAGATGACGTCACTGTTATAACTATATCAGTAAACAATGAACACAATGTGTTTAATATTAACTTACTTGTAGTAGATATATCAGTTATTACAATATCTCTTAATATTATAGCTGGTAATATTGATGTTAGTGGTATATCATTCTCCACATCATATACATAGACTGTATAATTACCAGCTGGGAGATTATCAATACAACCTTGTACAGTAACATCACTTGGACTGTTTTTAACAAATTTTTTGTAAACCCACATCAATATATCATAATAATATGACATCTATAACATTAGCTCACATTGTATTCTTAATACAGCAATGTCACTATATAGTATCTGTGAATTAATAGCTCTACATGATATATTAGTATTGTTGTTGTCTTCTAGTGCTTTAGCTGATAACACTCTTCTCACTTTACCATCACTGAGAAACTCTTGTTAATTTCCAACAAATCCTCTTGTTACAATATTTGTATCAGCTGCTAATTCATAATTAACTCTAAAGTTAATAGTATCAGCAACAGCTTCACATGTAAAATTAACTGTTGAATTGAGAGTAGTGTTGACTGACTGAGGATGAACTGTAATTTCTGTAAAATATGACATCTATTATGTTGATGATCATTTTTATTACTGTTTTATCTGTCAATATGATATACTTACTAACTAGTTCTGCACAGACAAGATCAGATACAGCAGACATCATTATAACTGTCAGTACAAATTGTTGAGTGGCCATTGTTTCCTCTACCCAAGGGATGCTGTGGCGTGCCGTCAGTAAATGTGTACTATCTATTCTACGAAAGCTGATGCAAGCGTATATTTATGAAGCACCGTTTGTGACGGCATTAGAGCTACGCATGCGCATTTAGACCTAACTACCCATGCTTAGGTTTAGGTATGCAATATTGATTTTCTTTGTAAAATCTAAAATAAGTGAAGATAAATTTTGAATATGCCACTCATGATGCCGTACAGCATAGATACTATAGAGTAAACGAAACTTTACGTTATCTATGCATACAGTGACATTGGGCATAAAAGGGTTAAATATTCATATCCAAGAAGAATGTTAAAGTAAAATCCATTCAGTTATGTGAATAAGAATATTGCAAGATGTATTAATATTATATATTATTTTAGTCAGTAGATTATAAACGTTTACGAATAGCAGTGTTAGACTAGAAAGAAGATAAAGAACATAAACACAGTTATTACCATATATTATACCTCATTAGTAAGAGATGATGTTACATCACGATCTTCAGCAGTTTGACTAACAGCAACATCACTAACTCCTGAACCTGTTGATGGTTTTGGGTCCTCATAAGCATATCCCTCATCCATTGACTCATATTCCTTAATATATGATAAATATATTTATTTAACATTATATATTTCTTACAGATTGTTCAGAAGTAGGAACAGTTGTATCATTTCCAGAAGAATATACACTGGTTATTTAAATATATCATAACCAAATACATACAATATATTATATCATATACTGACCTCTGTTGACGACTTATGGGACTTTCAGTGACAACCACCCTATATATAATAAGATAATAATTTAATAACCAGTGGTAATAAAACAGTCTTTGTCATAGACTAGCCAGACCCCATGTTTCCATGCACCATACGAGATAGTAGGGGTTTGACCACCCAGACTAATATATTCTTACATTTCATTTGAGTCAATAATATCTTTAGAATTTGCTTCACTAAGGAAGAAATCAGAGTATCATATTTAATGTTAATAGATACCTTAACATTTTACCACTGCCATCTTTCAAGATGTCTTTTGGACCATTTACTATTCTGAAACAAAAAAGTAGTCAATAAGAACTTTAATAAAAATGTACTGACTCAGTTTCCGCTGGTAGGTCATTTTGTTTACCTGATAATTTAGGAGACTAATGTCATTGTATAAGTTTATTAATTTTATTTACCTTTGGTTTTATATTTTCTAATCCTATTGGTGAAATATTGAAAAATTTGAGAGCGAAGTTTAGATGAAATTACAGCAGTTATCAAAATCATAACAAAAATCACTACACCAATAATTATACCTATAATTAGTTTCCATGGAGTATTGCTATAATTTTCAGAGTTAACTGTGTGTTTAAATAAAAAAAATATTAGATATTTACTTTTCATGTTTTTTGTAACTCACATGTTGGGAACATACTAGATGTTGTCATATTGACTGTTTCTTTCCTTTTAAAAGCCCAGTGTTCTCCATTGATGTCATCTTTTACATAAATATCAACAACACTAGTACTTCCTTCTACTGAAAACTTCCAACATTGTCTTTCTGATATAGTTTTATTTCTCTTTAAAGTCACTCCTTTTGTTATGTCATCTAATGTCACTCCAAATATCTCCACATAACAACCTTCAGTAGTAGCATAATTAACAAAATAACACTGCATACAAAACAGATCCCCAATATCAACTGTAATGTTTGAAACATCAAATGTACCTAAATAGAATTATCTAAGTTATCAGGTTAAATATAAACTTACTGATACTAACTGACTCAAGAGAAACACTGCCAGCTTCATTAATTAAGACAATACTCACATTACAAGTGTCTTTTCTATTTAACAATATACCAGTCTTTTCTCCTATAATAGAAATACCCTTGGGATCATTTAAAATAGCTATGTTTGGGAAAATATCTCTCTCGTGATATTCGTAATTTATAGTAATATTAGCTGTTGTTGCTCTCTCTCCAGGACAATGATTATTAGCACACTAATAATACTGAAAGTATACATTATATAATGAGGTACTAACCTTGTAAGTTACATTCAACACAGCTATCACTTCTGTTACTCTTGTTATTTTAGATTGTAATATACTACAATTATTGGGTACTAAAATAACTAGTAAGTAACCAATTAACATAAAAAGACATACCTTGTGGATAATACACTATTGTCTTTGATTTATTACTAGATATGATACCACTATGTGCAGTAATACTCACATTTATAGGTAAACATGAATTATTTGATACTGAATTATTAAGGACAATGCTATTAGTATTAGCAACTTTTGTGAGCATCATATTTCCAATTTCTACAGTATAGTCGACAACAATTCCATTAGGAGATTAGATGGAGGACTCCAAGATAAAGTCTTGTCTTTGTTCAATGAAATGTTCTTCACAGGATATAGATCACCTAATGTTATCATATAATTATATTAATTTTGAACTCTATCTTAACAATATATGATATAATAACAGTATATGTGACACTAAAAAAATTTGGCTTTTTTCGAATTTAAATTTCAAAGTGGCTGTTGACATTGGCTCTAATATAAGAATCCACTAAGGCAAGTTTTGACAAGTACTATATTAAATATAATAATAAATGATGATTAGGACACTGGTTTGTTGAGGAATAGGGACTGCTGACTGGCTAGATGTAGGAGACTGATCATAGTACAAGTCATATTTGTCTATTTTTTAAATGTTTATCTCAAATATATCTTATAAGTTAAGTCTACAGTTAAGAGTTTAAGCTACTATGTAGTTAATATTGATCAGTGTCAGTGTTCACTTTATAACTCTTATTGCCTTTATTCTGTAAGACCTTAGAATTTTGTTATATGGTAATATGATAAACATTAATATCTTACTTTGTACTAAAATCACAGCTTTATCTGATGTTTTCTCTTGGTAGTTTGTTTCCATATATAGCCTTACACCAAACAGTAATTTCTTCAGTTATAGTAAGATGACAATGTCTTTTAAAATTAGATGACGTAGTACAAGATTCTGATATATCAGATGAGGCACTTCCTAAAGACTGCTTCAATACATCCAATTCCACACAATCATTTCCCTTCATTTTACAAAACACAGACAAATTTGTGTTGTAAGTAACATTACTTGAGACTGGGAACATTGTGATAACTGTATCATAAGTCAGATATAATAGACTAACATATTATTAGTTCACTTACTACAACTACTAGACACTTGAACAATATAAAGCAAAAGTAATGAGTTCTTCATTTCCTGGACAAGGACAAGTTAGGAGGGCGTGTCAAACCACTCACCCTTAAACGAGCATGCGCAGTATAAAAGGGGGCTGGGCTGCCCACAAAATGGCACACACAAAACTTTTCAATATCAAAAAAATGGGAGCTTTGTTTCTTTTCCTGTTTACATCATAATATACACTTCCTATAGCTGTTGCAATAGCTGCTTAATTAATATCATACGTATGTTCAGTGCAGATATTCCCGTTTTTTTGGTACGTGTAAGTTTCTGGAGTGAAATGGCGAACAGTAGAAAATGTGTAAGACTTTCTCTTGTGATCGACTTTGACAGTCTAGAGGGGAAGGTGTTCAAGAGAAGGTTGGACCATGTTAGAAAAGTTCTAACTCCTGCTGGGCAATCTGATTTAGACAACTATGGTCTTGTGTCAGCCATCTTTGATTCTGTCATGTATAATTCAGTACAGCAATAAAAGTTATTATCTAATATTATCAACTGTGTAATTGACATAACACGTGTTTGTACCTAGAGCTAACTATTATAGATGTTTTGCGTGGGTTGTTCATGTTGGTATGGCTACTATCTAGAACGATTTCTAGGTTTGAATATTGCCGCCATCTCACTCTTTGGTAGGTGTCATATTCTTCTGGGCAGCCCACCCCCCTTGTATAGCGGGCAGGAATGCGCGGAGAGTGGCATTATAAACGACACATGCTCGTATAAGAAGTAATTAACTTGAAATGTAAAAAAATGAAATTCCGTTTACATCCGTAAACTATAATTGATTACTCCTCTGCAAACATCTCTTCAAAGCAATGTTATGGACTTAATTGCTTTTATCAGCTTGTGTACGTTGTTAGGAGAACTTGCAGGAGGGAGCCCAAGTAAGATAAGGTTTAGATACTTTGATTTTTAAAAGATTGTCGATGTTTATAATGCAGTACATGACGTATATATATATATATATATATATATATATATATATATATATATATATAGCAAATAGTTTTATTGAATGGTATTATTATTAATGAACTGAGCTAAAAATCTAAAATTAAAATAAATTTAAATATTTGTTGTAAAGTCTTTCTCCTCAAATACATATGCATATTTGCTTTCATTTCAATGCTGAATTATCTAGTAGGTTCAGTCAGCGATAATGTTGACTCTGTATTGTCATAAGCAGTATATAGAATATTGTTTTTGTTATATTTTTATTCATTAGTTTTTATTGAAGAGCCTGTCACAGTCAATGCTAGTCTCAACTCTACAGCAAGTTTTACATGTAAATGTCATTATTGTGTTGGACAATTTTGGGAAGTAAATGGACTATCTGCTAACTTTGATGTAAATCAAAAGAAAGGAGTTGATCCAGGAGGGCCCTATTATTTATCAAATGGAGACAAACTATATAATGTCTCAATGCCAGCTTCAATTCAGTTAAATAACTCTACTATACAATGTGTCATATATAATGGATCTTCATTTAAAGATAGTAAAGTGGTCTATCTGAATGTGCAAGGTAATAAGATTGTAATCGTAAATCTACTAGAGATTTAATATATCTTTGTAGTAATAATAAGTATACCAAAATGTTATTGTTTTGAGAGCATTAGAGTGATTGCTTTCTCAGCAACTTTCAATTTATTTTTACAAATCTAATAATATCATTACAAAACTATATTAATTTATACAGGGTTATTGTCAACAGTACTTAATCTCCAAATCACTCAAGTAAACAAATCAACATTTCAGCTCTCGTTTTCATCACCACCCACTTTGAGTGGAGTACCAATATTATATTACATTATACACATAATATTGGAAGATATTATCATAGAGATCATTAACACAACATCTACAACAAACCTACTATCGTTTACTAATCCTTGTGTTAAATATAGTGTAGTTATTACAGCTTGGAATATAGTAGGTATGGGAAAGGAGACAAACATAACTGACATAATACTCTATCAAAGTAAGCTATGAATCAGTAAAGCTATTGACATATTAACTTTCTATAGCTCCACAGACAACACCTCCAGTATTAACTGCACAATACAATGGAGATAGTCTTCTTGTTGACATTCAGTTTCAGGTAGATATACTCTCTAAAACAACAACTATAGTTTATGATTTACAGGTTAACACTTCATGTCCTGGAATATTGGCACAAACAGTCAGTGTTATCCTGAACTGTGAAGACAGACCTGATGAGGTATATCTTGGTCCTTGCCCACTAATCGGTGTGGTTTCATATAATGTTATCCATTCCATGAATTGTTCTATCATAACAATTGGTAACAATGGTCCAGCTGTAGTAACAGTGAACTTGACACTATTTATTCTTAATGAATGTCATTATCATGTAGAGTTGATACTAAATACTGTTAATATTAGTGGAATCAGTCCAGTATCAAGTTTATTTAACTTTAGTAAGTATATACTATTAATTCATAACACACCTTACATATCATAATAGGTACCTATCATGTGAACGAAGCTAAAATAACTTCATTTACTAATGACTCAGTTTGTATTCAGTGTATATTAAAACCAGGCTCTCTATCCAGTGCCTGCTATATCATATTTCAACATACTACCTCTACGCAACTTCCTTTATACAGACAGATATCTAGAGTATCTGATGAGACAACTCTCCACAACTGTATCATCAGTGATGTACCTGATGGTACATATAATATATCAGTAATAGACAGTCCAAGTTATGATAATAAAAGATATAATAGGATAGTAGTGATGTTAACAACATCACTCACAATATATCACTTTGATCAACAGTTGGCTAGTAGTAATACATTACTATATTCAACAACTACAACAACAACAGGTATGTAGTATACTTCAAATACTTACCAACTAGATGAAATTCCATTTAATTATAAGTTATTTCACTTCATAGCTTCAGTCATCATTACATCAATGTCATCATTACAATTGACTACTACTAGTATTCTTGCTGTCTCCAATAATGGTGACCTGTCTACTATAAGAGATAATAGTATACCAGTATTACTGATAACAGTTATATGTACTACTGGATGTCTGGTTACAATACTATTACTGGCTATTGTATCCTTGACAGTATGTTTGAGGAGAGCTAAAAGGAAAGCTCACATTTATAAGATGGGTAAATATGATAATTATTATAGTTATTTTTATAGCAATTAACATATATTAATTATAGCTCATGATGAAATAAGGAGACACCAAAGAAATACAGACATCATTTTAGAATGTACAAGTTCTACTAATCCAATATATAGTACAGTCATACCACAAAGTCCTAATAATGACATAATGGATGATAGGAATGGACTGAATATGGAACAATGTCCTGCTTATGAGACTACTAAAGTTACACAACCAACACCACTACCACCAAGGACTTATCCACCTTCTTCATTGTGACTTTATATACTTTATAATATGTGTGACTATTTTGTTAATTATTATATCACAATAACAAATACTACCCAATTAAAATTAGAAAGTCAGTCAAAGCTGTGAAGATTACTCTTTTTTTGATTTCAGTGATATATAAAGATAAAAGTAATTTTAATATAACATTAATTGTTAATAACTTACTTCCAATTCACCTCTACCTATGTTCTGAATATCTCTAGTAGTATAATCATTTCAGTGTTAGGTTCTTACTGATTCAGTACAATCAGATTCCCTTCAATAGGTTTATGATAGCTTATCGATGTTACAATCAATTTACATTGTCTGATCTCTGTTATCTATACTTCACAGCTGGAAGTAGATTTATTGTTCTGTTAATAATTGTTCATTTGGTTTGTTGGATGTCCATCCATTGTTTGTAGTTCATTCCACTCCATTTTTTCTTCTAAAGAAGGAAGACTGTTCAAAGTTATATTAAATACTGTCTCTAAAGTCACAGCAGAAAATACTACAATTTAATAGATTTAATACTATAACTGCACTTTTGAAATGCTTGTATCATATTACTATAATAGCAAAAATGAAGACAATGGCTATTACTCCGCCCACTACACTACTACAGTACATAAAATGGCATCAACAATAAACTACTAACATTTAAAAATGAAACATTATCTCCTTTTTCTCTTAATATAACTTATACTGGAATAGTTTGTGGAGCTAAAAAAAGTAATCAAAATTAATGATAGGAAACTACTCCAAATATACATTCCATATATGGTAATAGTACCAGCTCAATTAATACCAGAGACATATACAGTAGTTTCATTACATGGATCATCATTACTAGATGTCAGGATGTACTCAGTAGTATTAACTGTGTCTAGAATTGTTGGTTTAGTTTTTGTTTTTTATTTTTAGTTAGTATTAGTAATATTCGGTCTTTGAACATTATTTTTTGTTATTTTTAGTTTGTTTAGCTCCTAGTTATTGTTAGTTAGATAGAATTAGTTTTTTCCAGCACTAATTGTTATTGTATGTGATTTTAGATACAATACTAAGCAATATTATTAGGCACATGATATCGATAGCAGTGCCTATGTAGGGATGGCCTTGATGTCTATTGAAATTTATTGTCAAATAGCACAGAACATATCACCCACAATGCATCAAAATATCTCGATACTTGTCAAGCTCCCTCTCTAGGATAATGTCCATGTTGTGACTGATATAAAAGCTAAAGCAATGTTTCTAATCAGTAAGTATCACAGAAGAAGTTGATGAAAATGCTGAATTGTTCATGTTTCTTCTTTTTATGTACAGTATAACTCAATCAATAAAAAAAAAAATTTGCCACCATTTTTGCAGATGCAGAACAATTTGAAACAAACAATTTGTTTTAATTAGTTATAGTTATTTAACTTTAATATAATTAGACTAAAGTAATAGGATTTTAGTTTTAGTTATAGTTAACTGAAACAACAGTACTGTATCTGTGTCTAGAAGTATTCCTTCATCATCACTGATGTTATATCCAGTGATAGGTACATTATCCAATGTATATGGTGCAGACCATTTCAGTAAGACACTAGATCCATTGAGAACTGTAACAGTTACTGTATATAGTTTATGAATTAATAGAGTTACATGATATTTTAGTATTATTGGTATTTTGTAATACATTTGCTAATAACTTTCTCTTTCTAATATAACTGAGAGTAAATTGTACTTGTTGAGTAAATCCTCTGTTAACAACATCTACATACTACATACTGAATTATTATTATTGTAAAGCTGGTTTCAATTTCAATAGTAAAAGCTTCATGAGTGTTAGGGTAATAACTATATAGTTTTTATCTAAACTGGAGCAGTATATATCATTATCACATTAAATATCAAGTGCAAACATTATTGAGTGTATGCACAGACAACAGTGAGGATATATCAGTAGCTACATAACTGTTGACATTCATTAGATCAATCTACACGAAGATGTGTTACAAAAATATGTCAAACAAAACAGGAACTTGGTATATAGACTATAACTCCACCTACATCTAGTTATATAAATGCATAGTGAAGCTGTGAATTAGGAATATATCTAGTCTATACTAAGAGATTGATTTTTGACTTTAGTTGTCATCAACTCATTGCCTATTTAGTTAAAGATGTCTATCTTACATTTGATAATGATTATGATGATAATATCTGTGAAATTGGCCAAAGTTGGTAAGTAACAAAATAAATGATAATGAATATATTATGCAAGTTAAAACATACTATAACACAGTTGTCATTTTACAGAGATTACAGTTCATCCTCAGTCAGTCAATACTACTCTCAATTCAACAGTTAATTTCACTTGTGAAGCTGTTGCTGTTGAAATTAGTTTTAGAGTTAATGCTGAATCAGCATCTGATACAGATGTCATAAGTAGAGGATTTTTTCAGCAACCACAAACTACTCTCAGTGATGGTAGAAAAAGAAGAGTGGTATCAGCTAAAGCATTAATTGATAACAATAATACTAATATAGCATGTAGGGCTATTGGTTCAGAGCTAGTAAACAGCCACAAAGCTGTGTTAATGATACAAGGTAATTTATCATTAGATTATACATCAGATATTATTGCTATGTATATACTATCCAGGATTACTAGCTCCTGTTAAAGATCTAACTGCTACAGTTCTCAATAGATCTAGTGTATCACTGATGTGGTCTGTACCATATACATTGGATAATGTACCTATCACTGGATATAACATCAATGATGATCAAGGAACACTTATAGACACAGTTAATACTACTGAGTACATCCTGACATCTAGTAATGATGATCCATGTAATGTAACTACTGTATATGTCTCTGGTATTAATGGAGCTGGTATAGGAGATAGTAATAATGTCACATATTATATTGCTAGAGGTATGGATTTATTGTTTTGAAAATAGTTTAGTTTACATTTTAGCTCCCAAGAGTAACTTATACACACAGTTATTACTACTAATACAACCAACAGTCTATGATACAACAATATCAATACAAGCATTTGTTGATGTATGTGCAACATTATCTTAACAGTGAAAATAAACTGAATGTCATTATAATATATACAGGTGAGTCATCTTTGTCCTGGAGAGTATCCTACTAGTGTAGATATTATAATAAAGAATTCTACTGGTCATATAGTACATAGTCTCACTGATGGTACATTGTCTCTTATTACTGGACACCAGTTTGTTGTCAATGAGTATATTATATTGTCTAGTAAAGTTAATATACCTATCTCAACTGAGGTTACATTCAGTAATCTTGATGGAGAATTTAATGTATTAACAGATGTGGAGTTCAGTAAGTCTATATATTATCTCCTGTTTATTAATTGTTTGTTTTATTATAGTAACTTCAGTTAATATCAGTGTTAATAATAACAGTATTTGTATTCAATGTTATTATATTGATAAGACTACTAAATTAGGATGTCAACTGGATCTAGTCAATGATACTAAAGTACTTTATAGAGTCCAATTATTAAAGAATTCAACTACTAACAAAGTTAATGATTGTATAGTAAATATATCAAGTGGTTACTATGACCTCTATACATATGATATTAATGAGAATAGTACAATAAATAGTGTTCCTATTGATATCAAATATCAAGTATTTGTACCTACTGAGTTGATACTTAGATCCTCTATAGTCCTATCTACTATTTACACACTCCCTTCAATGCTACCATCAAGAACAACAACAACAACAATACTACCTTCATGTAAGTATTATCTTGTCACAGTGATAACTATATATATTTCATTTTAGCTCAGTCTGGTCAATTCAGCAGTACTACTATAATTATTATCATTACTACCACTATACCAGTAATACTAACTGTAGCAATAATTGTGGCTATAATTATCATTATTATTATTACAACTATCAAGAGATATCAACAAAGTATATATATATTCTCTTTATGTACAATATAATGTTATTATATTTTTAGGTCACAATATAACTGATAATGATGCCAATACACAACAGAACGAAGCTTATGATGTCATTGGACAGTTTAAAATGAAAGTAGTTCATAATTTGTCATATGAAGATGTCACAACTCATGTCAATATAGCACCTGATTATGTTAATGTTAGAAACAAAAATGAAAGGGTTTATGATTAATTTCAGTACTTTATACATAAATTAGTGAGTTCTAAAATATGTACCATGTCTCAATATATTTGAGGATTTTATTTACTAAACAAAGGTGTACTCTGTTTGTATTTATTCTGTTGAACCCCTAGGACAAAAAGTATAACTTTGTTTTATTGTCAAACTTTCTTCATTATATTTTATTACTCAAATGTGTATAACTCCTTTTAAAATTGAATAAATTATAATATCACTGTCACTCTTTTATGTCACTCTAATGAAAAAATGATATAATGATAATATACCAATACTGGCCTTACTTTGGTTCCTGTTTGGGTGACTCAGTATGAGTCTCACCATTTTATTTCCTTTTCCGATAATTTAGAACACATATTAATAATGTTAATATTGCTATTTTATCAGTAGAATTAAAATAATTCCACCACATACACCAATAATATATTGCACTACAGTAGATAATGAATTAGTCATCATTACAATAGATATACTTACATATTAGTGTTGATATAGCTGGTAATATATCAGTTATTACAATATCTCTTAATATTATAGCTGGTAATATTGATGTTAGTAGTATATCATAATCTACATCATATACATAGACTGTATAATTACCAGCTGTCAAGTGATGAAGAGATATTGAGAAAAGAAGTAAGAAAACCTGTTTCATACAAAAGATAATACACACACACAACATAACATGTGATATATAACTTACCAAATGGAATTCCCCAAGCCCCACATTTGAGATGGGTCCATTGTGTTGTGAAATATTTATGAATTGGTGAATAGCTATAACAATCAATAATAATAACAATAACTAGTAATAATCAATAATATTTAACTCATACATGTACATGTACATGTACATATACATACATACATATACATGTTTCTATATATATATATATATATATATTACTTGAAGGAACAAGTTGAATTAGGTGTACGTTTCTGGCCTTTTGCTGACTAAAGATGTCAATAATAATGTGATTAAAATTTGATGTTTTAGAAAATATGAAAAAGTTCACTCTCAATGGCTAACATATCTAGATCTGTCAGTTGATCCTTTATTGTGGTCCTGGGCATAAAAATTTCACTAATTGGGGGAGGGGAGTATAATGTTAATGGTAGGGGAAGTACATATATCAAACCTGCAATATACAACCTAAATCAGGAACCCAACCCAATTGGATACATTTCGGTGACACTTGATTTTAACAGACAGCTTGTGGTATTCTTGCTCCACATTTTATTAAGTAACAAAACCCAATAATGACTTCACACTCCCAGTATTATTGTCTGCATCTCCAGAAACACTGACTAAGAGCCCACAGAAATAGCAATCGCCCCAAGATACAATTTTTATGGTATTCCATATGAGATCCTTGAAAAACATTGAGGGTTTAGTGGAATTATGATATTATCATTAACAAAACATGGGTATGGTTATAATAATTTTGACAAGAAATATAAATCATGAATTTAGAACTAATATAATTTATAATAGTAGTGACTTCTAATACAAAATAAACCTTAGCCTATAACATTAATAATACAGTAAATCAATTTTATATTATATAATAGCTTACTGATGTTATATCATTCTTCACATCATATATCACCTTTTATTGATGAATTATCATTGACATCTCTATCATCTTTTATTGATGAATTATCATTAACATATCTATCATCTTCTGTTGGTGAATTATCATTGACATCTCTATCACCTTCTGTTGGTGAATTATCATTGACATCTCTATCACCTTCTGTTGATGAATTATCGTTGACATCTGTATCACCTTCGTTTGGTGAATTATCATTGACATCTCTATCACCTTCTGTTGGTGAATTATCATTGACATCTCTATCACCTTCTGTTGATGAATTATCGTTGACATCTGTATCACCTTCGTTTGGTGAATTATCATTGACATCTCTATCATCTTCTGTTGTTGAATTACCATTGACATCTATTGCCATTAATAAAATATAGAGTCACATTAAAAACACAATAACTCACTTGTTTTTTTTAATCCCACATGTAAAAATTATAACACACAGTAATATTATTACTATTACTAACAAAATAGTTCCAATCACACCAATAAAAATATAATACCCTTTCATAAAAAATGAATAAGTTATCATTACAATAGAGATACTTACATATTGGTGTTGATATAGTTGGTAATATATCAGTTATTACAATATCTCTTAATATTATAGCTGGTAATATTGATGTTAGTGGTATATCATTCTCCACATCATATACATAGACTGTATAATTACCAGCTGGAAGATTATCAATACAATCTTGTACAGTAAGATCTCTTGGACTGTTTTTAACAAATGTTTTGTTCATTGAAGTCACTCCAATCACACTAACATAACATGACTTAGCAGATGGAGCAGGTGAAAATACACACTCCACACACATAGAATTACCATTACCATAAGCAGTAGCATTTATAACATCATATGTACCTATATCATATAATAATATCAATATATTACATAATATCACTATCTCTTACTTAAAGTATGTATCAATGGATC
The DNA here is from genome assembly GCA_963693285.1 of Xestospongia muta. NCBI lineage: Eukaryota > Metazoa > Porifera > Demospongiae > Haplosclerida > Petrosiidae > Xestospongia > Xestospongia muta. Next base: position 958,588 of record OY848918.1, read on the forward strand.
ACTTTGTCCAGCATTATTACTGAATATAATAGAGAGATTACAGAGTTGATGTCGAGATGCTGACAGATTATCTGTTGTGTTCATAAGTTGACTTGAATATTCTATCAGATATGTTTTATTAAATATAACTACATCATTACATTGTACAGTGACTGTAGCATTCTCTGGAGCTTCAGATGAACATTCCAGAATAATCTACAGCAACTATGGTAATCATATAAAACCACTATTGGATAGACTCACTGGTATATTAAACGTCAAGTTGACTTCTTTATTTATATAGGACAGAATAATAAATGTAGTATTTTCTTTAGCAGATCTTGGAGCTAAAACGACATGATAAAATAAACACACATATTAGTTATTTTAACTAACCTCTTTGAAAAGAGAAGGTATTATTGTTATGTTCACCTTCACCCAGTTCATTTATACCATATATGGTATATGTATAGCGATGACCAAATAAGTCCTGATCTTTATACTTGTATTTGTTTCCATTAATAGATACATTTTGCAATAACATCTTGTTGACATCATCATATATCAGTAGTATATAGTAAGATATCTGGACTCTACTGTCTACATTAGGAGGATCCCAACTGATAGTAATAGTAGTACAGTTGTCAAGTGATGAAGAGATATTGAGAACAGAAGTAAGAAAATCTGTCTCATACAAGAGATTATATACACACACAACATAACATGTGATATATAACTTACCAAATGGAAATACATTGATAATATGATCAAACTGTCCAGCTGGATTACTAAGAGTTACCTCAACAAGATATGTCCTCAAGTTAACAGGTGATGATATATTAACTATTATCAGTTGATTATTAACTGAAGACAGTGTCACATCATTAGATAATGTTTGTTGTAGAACATCATTAGAGTCCTTGATATTTACTGTAACATTAGTAGGATACTCACCAATACATAGACCACTGACCTAGAATGAAAGGTATTAAAACTATTTACTGAATATTAAATGTACAATAAGGATATCATAACACTTTACATAGTAGCATAACTCCCACATATCATATTTCACTGTCTTACTATCCTACATAGTCATTCCATGTACTGTATTCCTACATGTATCTATACAACTGACATTAACTAATACTTGAAATAAAACATTATCTCTTTTCACTGTTGGCCTACCAATATTAGAATAGTTTGAGGAACTGAAATATAACAGAAATGTAACATCACTGTATAACATAATATGTTACCTCTAGCAATATAGTACATGACATTATTACTATCTCCTATACCAGCTCCATTAATACCAGAGACATATACAGTAGTTACATTACATGGATCATCATTACTAGATGTCAGGATGTATTCAGTAGTATTAACTGTGTCTAGAAGTGTTCTTTGATCATCATTGATGTTATATCCAGTGATAGGTACGTTATCCAATGTATATGGTGCAGACCACATCAGTAACATACTAGATCCATTGAGAACTGTAGCAGTTAGATCTTTAACAGGAGCTAGTAAACCTACATCAATATATCATAATAATATGACATCTATAACATTAGCTCACCTTGTATTCTTAATACAGCAATGTCATGCACTGTTTACTAGCTCTGAATTAATAGCTGTACATACTATATTAGTGTTATTGTTATCTTGTAGTGCTTTGGCTAATAACACTCTTCTTTTTCTACGATCTCTGAGAGTATTTTGTGGTTGTTGAATAAATCCTTTATTTATAATATCTGCATCAGATGCTGATTCAGCATTAACTCTAAAACTAATTTCAACAGCAATAGCTTCACAAATGAAGTAAGCTGTTGAATTGAGAGTAGTATTGACTGACTGAGGATGAACTGTAATATCTGTAAAAATAATTAGTATTAACTGTTATAGCGATGTTCAGTTTCATTACAACATCATCTAGATATCATGATACTTACTAACTGCAGTGACAAGAGCAGGTGTAATAGAAACCATCATCACAGTCAGTATAAAATATAAAGTGACATCATTAGACTGATTGAAATATATCTCTATACATACGAAACAATGCGGATTCCCCCCACACAAAAATGCATTTAGTTTGACATCACTTCCTAAAATTAATAAAAATAAGGCGACTCTACTCAACGTCAGGAATGAAACATATCAGCAAATAACAAGTTTTTTTTTCTATAATAATAAACCCTATTAGTGTACAACTAGAGATTTACTATAATAATATTAAATATATATATATATATTAGGAATAAAAATACGTTAATACAAATTACTTTTATTTGCAGTACATATCATACACTTGTACCTGTAAAAGTGTTAATGCTACATTATTTTCTAATTATTATTAGTATGTTAATTTAGTTGTATGATATTATAAATAGCTAGTGTTCAATGAGTCTTTTTAATAGTTATAATTAAGGAACTTATTTGAGTTATATAATTCTGGTCTTGTATATAGTAATATCAAATCTTTTAAAGTACTTGATAAATATACAGACTGATAATAATCTTGATTATGCTGACACAGCAATATTTACATGATATTAGTAAAAATTGCTTGCACTGGTTATCTAAAATTGAGGATTTTCCTGTTAAATAATAACAATTATTGATATAGTAGTAATTAATAATTTGTAAAAATGTCAACTGGTTTGATTGTATTCTTTTCAGTATTAGTAGTAGCAGGACTTAATAAAAATCATTTGTCAAATGACTATTACAAAAGTGGTCTTCCACAACAGTAGTAGGTGTTTCTAACAGACAGTATCAACACAACTGGGATGGTTTACAGCTGTAGAGTTACTAGTCCATCACTAGTTAGTGTGTGGTTCACTATCATGTTGTACAGTTATTTCATATGAAGAATATGGAACAATGAAATTTGTAGGAAATCAATAAATAAAGTAATAGTTAGTCTAATTTATTATTTACTGTATTTAATAATAAGTCCAGATATAATAATACCAAACACTATCAATGATATCACAATAGTAATAGCAATTAAATAATAACATATTTGTCAAAAGTAATCAACAAGCCAATTAATTTTGATATCCTCTTTCAGGTGGATTAGCTAACAAGAGGTCTTATAATAACAAAGTGATCAATATGACATACTTGATGGTATAAAGATGACTTCACTCCAGGTAGGTCTTGGGGCTTTATTGGCATATTTATCAATATCATATACACTGATATTAGTATTATTAAATACAGAGGGAATATACAGACATTGAGTCAATGTATAATTGAAATAGAAAGTATAGTTATAGATAAATCCATTAATTGGATGTTCAAACTCAACTATACATCCCAGAGCTGAGTTATTTTGAGTGATAGTAACTTTAATATCTAGTGTTATCAACCTGACAGATGATCACATTCTGTGAGTGCCCTAAAATGAATACATTAATCACTCATTGTTATAAACTTATATAATTTATGTTTTGCTCTTCTCAATTAAGCTCTCTCCAACAATATTAGAAAATATAAACTGAAGAGAAGAGAACTGGTATTTTTTATCTTGTACATATTATGATGATGTCCTCCAAACTCAATATGTCTCCTCATTTTATGATCAGATAGTTTGTACTTAGTAATATACTCTCTTTGACCACACCTTCTTATAATCTTAAAATCAGAGTCAGTTCAGATATAACTGTAGCTGTAAGTATAATACATACAATTAGTATACATATTATGATTAACTGACCTCAGCTTGAACATGTATACAAACGTGTTTATCATTACATTCTCTTACATGTACATTAGAATTAATAAATATTGATTCTATGAGAGGAGAAAACAGTTAGAGATTATACTATTAATATCCACTGTAGCTATTACTTTAATACAAACAAATTGGTATACATATTATGATCATCTGACCTTGAAAAGTTCCTAAATAAAAGGAAGTAATCATTACTATGAAAAAACACATATCTTACTTGATGATATGTGTATCATATATGTGCCATATAGAGTGTTTGCTCAGATATGATACAAATATGATAATTGATCATTAATATATATATAGTACATCTATACTCTATAGGGTAAAGATGAGATAGTTGTTTTATTACACCTATGTATACCATATCATAGACATCATTTATAAATTAGAATTGATATATGAAGAAAAAGTAATTTTAATATAACATTAATTGTTAATAACTTACTTCCAATTCATCTCTATCAATGTTCTGAATATTCAGTACATCCAAGTCCCCTTCAATAGGTTTATGATAGCTTATTGATGTTACAATCAATTTACAACATTGTCTCTGTTATCTATACTTCACAGCTGGAAGTAGATTTATTGTTCTGTTAATAATTGTTCATTTGGTTTGTTGGATGTCTATCCATTGTTTGTAGTTCATTCCACTCCATTTTTTCTTCTAAAGAAGGAAGACTGTTCAAAGTTATATTAAATACTCTCTCTAAAGTCTCAGCAGAAAATACTACAATTTAATGGATTTAATACTATAACTGCCCTTTTGAAATGCTTGTATCATATTACTATAATAGCAAAAATGAAGACAATGGCTATTACTTCGCCCACTACACTACCACAGTACATAAAATGGCATCAACAATAAACTACTAACATTTAAAATGAAACATTATCTCCTTTTTCTGTTAATATAAGTTATACTGGAATAGTTTGTGGAGCTGAAAAAGAAAAGTAATCAAAATTAATGATAGGAAACTACTCCATATACACATTCCATATATGGTAATAGTACCAGTCCATTAACACCAGAGACATATACAGTAGTTATATTACATGGATCATCATTACTAGATGTCAGGATGTACTCAGTGGTATTAACTCTGTCTAGAATTGTTGGTTTAGTTTTGTTTTTTATTTTTAGTTAGTATTAGTTATATTTGGTCTTTGAACATTATTTTTTGTTATTTTTAGTTTGTTTAGCTCTTAGTTATTGTTAGTTAGTATTTTCCAGCACTAAGTGTTATTGTATGTGATTGTAGATAAAATACTAAGCAATATATTTAGGCACATGATATTGATAGCAGTGCCTATGTAAGGATGGCCTTGATGTCTATTGAAATTTATTGTCAAATAGCACAGAACATATCACTCACAATGCATCAAAATATCTCGATAGTTGTCAAGCTCCCTCTCTAGGATAATGTCCATGTTGTGAATGATATAAAAGCTAAAGCAATGTTTCTAATCAGTAAGCATCACAAAAGAAGTTTATGAAAATGCTGAATTGTTCATGTTTCTTCTTCTTATGTACTGCAATAACTCAATCAGTAAAAGAAGATTTGCCACCATTTTCACAGATGCAGAACAATTTGAAACAAACAATTTGTTTTAATTAGTTATAGGTAGTTAACTTTAATATAATTAGACTAAAGTAATAGGATTTTAGCTTTAGTTATAGTTAACTAAAACAACAATACTGTATTAACTGTGTCTAGAAGTATTCCTTCATCATCACTGATGTTATATCCAGTGATAGGTACATTATCCAATGTATATGGTGCAGACCATTTCAGTAACACACTAGATCCATTGAGAATTGTAACAGTTACTGTATATTGTTTGTGAATTAATAGAGTTACATGATATTTTAGTATTATTTGTATTTTGTAATACATTTGCTAATTCTCTTTCTAATATAACTGAGAGTAAATTGTTCTTGTTGAGTAAATCCTCTGTTAACAACATCTACATCAGATACTAAAATATTATTATTGTAAAGCTGGTTTCAATTTCAATAGTAAAAGCTTCATGAGTGTTACTGTAATAACTATATAATTTACCATCTAAACTGAAACAATAGATATCATTATCACATTAAGTATCAAGTGTAATGCAGCCATTATTGACTGTATGCACAGACAACAGTGAGGATATATCAGCAGCTACATAATTGTTGACATTTATTACATCAATCTACGCAATGATGTGTTACAAAAATATGTCAAACAAAACAGGAACTTGGTATATAGACTATAACTCCACCTACATCTAGTTATATAAATACATAATAAAGCTGTGTATTAGGAATATATTATTAGTCTATACTAAGAGATTGATTTTTGACTTTAGTTGTCATCAAGTCATTGTCTATTTAGTTAAAGATGTCTATCTTACATTTGATAATGATTGTGATGATAATATCTGTAGAGTCAGCCAAAGTTGGTAAGTAACTAAGTACATGATAATGAGTGTATTATGCAAGTTAAAACATACTATAACACAGTTGTCATTTTACAGAGATTACAGTTCATCCTCGGTCAGTCAATACTACTCTCAATTCAACAGTTAATTTCACTTGTGAAGCTGTTGCTGACGAAATTATCTTTAGAGTTAATGATGAATCAGCATCTGATGCAGATATTATAAATAAAGGATTTAATCAACCACTACAAAATACTCTCAGTGATGGTAGAAAAAGAAGAGTGTTATTAGCTAAAGCACTAATTGATAACAATAATACTAATATATCATGTACAGCTATTGATTCAGAGCTAGTAAACAGTCACAAAGCTGTGTTAATGATACAAGGTAATTTATTATTAGATATTTTATCAGATATTACTACTATGTATATACTATCCAGGATTACTAGCTCCTGTTAAAGATCTAATTGCTACAGTTCTCAATAGATCTAGTGTATCACTAATGTGGTCTGCACCATATACATTGGATAATGTACCTATCACTGGATATAACATCAATGATGATCAAGGAACACTTCTAGACACAGTTAATACTACTGAGTACATCCTGACATCTAATAATGATGATCCATGTAATGTAACTACTGTATATGTCTCTGGTATTAATGGAGCTGGTAAAGGAGATAGTAATAATGTCATGTACTATAACACTAGAGGTATACGTGTATTTTTTAGAAAAAATAATTTACTGTTTCTTTTAGTTCCCAAGAGTGAGTCAACACACGTATTACTACTGATACAACCGACAGTCTATGATACAACAATATCAATACAAGCATTTATTGATGTAAGTACACCAAAATCATAAGCACTCCAGCATAGTAATAACAGTGAAAATAACTGAATGGTATTACAATATACACAGGTGAGTCATCTTTGCCCTGGAGAGTATCCTACTAGTGTAGATATTATAATAAAGAATTCTACTGGTCATGTAGTACATAGTCTCACTGATGGTACATTGTCTCTTATTACTGGACACCAGTTTGTTGTCAATGAGTATATTATATTGTCTAGTAAAGTTAATATACCTATCTCAACTGAGGTTACATTCAGTAATCTTGATGGAGAATTTAATGTATTAACAGATGTGGAGTTCAGTAAGTCTATATATTATCTCCTGTTTATTAATTGTTTGTTTTATTATAGTAACTTCAGTTAATATCAGTGTAAATAATAACAGTATTTGTATCCAATGTTATTATATTGATAAGACTACTAAATTAGGATGTCAACTGGATCTAGTCAATGATACTAAAGTACTTTATACAGTCCAATTATTAAAGAATTCAACTACTAACAAAGCTAATGATTGTATACTAAATATATCAAGTGGTTACTATGACCTCTATACATATGATATTAATGAGAATAGTACAATCAATACTGTTCCTATTGATATCAAATATCAAGTATTTGTACCTACTGAGTTGATACTTAGACCCTCTGTAGTCCTATCCAGTATTTACACACTCCCTTCAATACTACCATCATCAACAACAAGAACAACAATACTACCTTCATGTAAGTATTATATTGTGTCACTGATGACTATATATATTTTATTTTAGCTCAGTCTGGTCAGTTTAGCAGTACTACTATAATTATTATCATTACTATATCTACCACTATACCAGTAATAATATTTGTAGCAATAATTGTGGCTATACTTATCATTATTATTATTACAACTATCAAGAGATCTCAACAAAGTATATATATATATTCTGTTTATATACAATATAATGTTATTATATTATTAGGTCACAATATAGCTGATAATGATGTCAATACACAACAGAATGAAGCTTATGATGTTATTGGACAGTTTAAAATGAAAATAGTTCACAATGTGTCTTATGAAGATGTCACAACTCGTGTCAATAGAGCACCTGATTATGTTAATGTTAGAAACAAAAATGAAAGGGTTTATGATTAATTTCAGTACTTTATATAAGAATAATAAAAACCTAATAAGTGAGTTTTAAAATGTACAAAATGTCTCAATATATTTGAGGATTTTATTTACTAAACAAAGGTGTACTCTGTTTGTATTTATTCTGTTGAATTTTTATTTACTGTCAAACTTTGTTCATTATATTTTATTACTCAAATGTGTATAACATCTTTAAAAAATTGAATGAAATTATAATATCACTGTCACTCTTTTTTGTCACTCTAATGAAAAAATGATATAGTGAAAGTATACCAATACTGGCCTTACTTTGATTCCTGTTTGGGTGACTCACTATGAGTCTCACCACATATTTTCCTTTTTCAATAATTTAGAACACATATTAATAATGTTAATGGTGCTATTACTATCAGTAGAATTGAAATAATTCCACCACATATACTACCAATAATATAATGCACTACAGTAGATAATAAATTAGCCATCGTTACATTAGATATACTAACATATTGATGTTGATGATATTGATAGCAACATATAAGTTATTATAATATCTCTTAATATTATAGCTGGTAATATTGATGTTAGTGGTATATCATTCTCCACATCATATACATAGACTGTATGATTACCAGCTGGGAGATTATCAATACAACCTTGTACAGTAACATCATTTGCACTGTTTTTAACAAATGTTTTGTTGTTTGAAGTCACTGCAATCACACTAACATAACGTGACTTAGCAGATGGAGCATATGAAAATACACACTCCACACATATAGAATTACCATTAGGGTAATTAGTAGCATTTATAATATCATATGTACCTATATCATATAATAATATCAATATATTAAATGATATCACTATCTCTTACTTAAAGTATGCATCAATGGATCACTCTGTGCAGCATTATTACTGAAGATAATAGAGAGAGTACATTGTTGATGTTGAGGGGCTGACATGTTTTCTGTTATGTTGATAGAATATTCTACCAGATATGTTTTATCAAATATAACTACATCTTCACATTGAACAATGACTGTAGCATTCTCTGGAGCTTCAGATGAACATTCCAGAATAATCTATAATAACTATGTTAATCATATAGTAGTAACCACTATTGGATACACTCACTGGTATATCAAACATCAAATTGACTTTATTATTTATTTACAACAGAACAATAAATGTAGTATTTTCTTTGACAGAGCTAAAATAACATAATACAATAAACACACAATTAGCTATTTAAACTAACCTCTTTGAAAAGAGAAGGTACTATTGTTATGTTCTCCTTCACCCAGTTCATTTATACCATATATGGTATATGTATATCGATGACGAAATAATTCCTAATCTTCATACTTATTCGTTTCCATTAATAGATACATTTTGTAATAACATCTTGTTGACATCATCATATATCAGTAGTATATAGTAAGATATCTGGACTCTACTGTCTACATTAGGAGGATCCCAACTGATAGTAATAGTAGTACAGTTGTCAAGTGATGAAGAGATATTGAGAACAGAAGTAAGAAAACCTGTCTCATACAAGAGATAATACACACACACAACATAACATGTGATATATAACTTACCAAATGGAAATACATTGATAGTAGATAAAACTGTCCAGCTGGATTACTAAGAGTTACCTCAACAAGATATGTCCTCAAGTTAACAGGTGATGATATATTAACTATTATCAGTTGATTATTAACTAAAGATAGTGTCACATCATTAGATAATGTTTGTTGTAGAACATCATTAGAGTCCTTGATATTTACTGCGATATAATCATAGATAACAGAGGAAATAAATATCAATATTTGTTTACTCTATTACCTACAATTTTATTTTTAATGTTTGCTTGGGGTTTTTTCACTTCATTTACTATTTGTGGCAAGTATATTACACTAACTAAAATGCATATTATAAAATTATTATATTGTTTATATTAGTTATCAGTTTATATAATAGGTTTACTTATAATACTAATAATTAATGATACTAATAGTTAACTAACTACAATACATTAAGACCCTATTTGATATACTCAACAATTAAATGTCATACACGCGCACATACACACATACGCACACACATATACATATATACATACATATATACACACATATATACGGAAGCCGCAGACGGACATTCTTATTCCTATTTCCAATTTCTTATTCCTATTTCCAAATTCTTCCGCGCAGCTTCGTGTATTTGAAAATTCCAATTAAAGACCCAGTTGATGGGTTTCAAAGACCTAATTGATAGGTTTCTATTCCGATTAACTACCAAGTCGGTGAGTTCCAATTCCTTATTCCCTATTCCATTTTTGGCACGTGGGCCATTTCTAATTTTTATTAGACTTTCTTATTTCAAATTTCCATTTTTAACATGTGCTTATACATTTTTATTCTTATAAAATGGCTAGTACAGAGCTTGCTATTTTTAGTGGTATTCCTATATCTCCTCTTATGAATTCATCTGAATTTTCAAGAGATGTCAGTGGCATTCCTATGTCTCCTCTTATGAATTCCTCTGAATTTTCAAGAAATGAGCTAATACATTATTTTGCTATGTGTGGACTTTCTACTAATTCAATTGAAAAAATACTGACAGGAAATTTGGTTACTCTATCACTAAGAGACATATAAGAAGGATTAGAGCCAAATTAGGTGTCAGCCAAAAGTCAGAAGAGTCATCTATTATGAAAATATGTGATACCATTCAGGTATAAGCAATAATATAGTTATATACTTAAAATGTTAAAGCATTTATTCTATTATAAGAAAGAATTACAATTTTCTGGTGGATTATTGGGATATAGATGTATGTGGAACTGATTGTGCATTACTCATCAGTTAAATGTCAGAAGGTTATACTTTATATATGTCCATTGTAGCTATTACAGATTATATAATATTATAGAGATACAGTCATGGTTTTGTTACCTTTAATGGATCCGGAAGGTTCCCAAGAAAGGAGTAGGCAGAGATTGAAAAGAAGGATATATCGTAGTAAGGTACGTAAACTATTTGCCATAATTCAATATAATTTATAAAAATATTTAGGGTCCAAATTTTATTTGGCACTGTGATGGCTATGATAAATTAAAGCCATTTGGTATCACTATTCACGGCTGTATTGATGGGTATGTTGGCGATATGCATGATTCCTTTATTTTTAAATTTTTTAACATAGGTACTCAAGAAGAATTATGTGGATGAAATGTGCAAGTACTAACAATGATCCACACATTATTGCACAGTACTACTT